>KQ989110.1:7883-24099 GCA_001598015.1 Dorcoceras hygrometricum | reverse complement strand
TAATGCACCAGCAGTGTTCATGAGTTTAATGAACCAAGTCTTCCAACGATATCTTGATGATTTTGTGATTGTATTTATTGATGATATTATAATATACTCAAAGAATTTGAATGATCATGCAAGTCATCTTCGAACAGTGTTGCAGACTTTGAGAAATGAAAAGCTGTATGCGAAACTGTCAAAATGTGAGTTTTGGCTACAAAGAGTTGTATTTCTTGGGCATATTATCTCTGGAGCTGGAATTTCAGTTGATCCCAGTAAGATAGAGGCAGTAATAAATTGGCCTAGACTAAAATCTCTGCCTGAAATTCGAAGTTTTATGGGTCTTGCAGGGTATTACCGAAGATTTATTCAGGATTTCTCGAGTATTGCAAAGCCTATAACTCAGCTGACACAGAAAAATGCTCCCTTTGTTTGGTCAGAAGCATGTGAGAACAGTTTTCTTGAGCTGAAAAAGAGATTAACTATCGCACCAGTGTTAACAATTCCTGTAGGTACTGGTGGATTTGTTGTATATTGCGATGCGTCTCACCAAGGATTAGGATGCGTTTTGATGCAGCGAGGTCATGTGATTGCATACGCCTCAAGACAGTTAAAACCGCATGAAATTCGCTATCCAATTCATGATCTTGAATTGGCAGCTATCGTGTTTGCATTAAAGATGTGGCGACATTATTTGTATGTCGAGAAATTCGAGATCTTTTCGGATCATAAGAGCCTGAAGTATCTATTTTCTCAATCAGGATTGAATATGAGACAACGCAGATGGCTAGATTTATTGAAATATTTTGATTGTGAGATTAAGTATTATCCGGGAAAATCAAATGCGGCAGCTGATGCTTTGAGTAGGAAGATTTGTGCTTTATCTTTGACTACGATTGGAGTGTCGAATTTGATAGAAATTTGCTGCATTTCTGGGTATGTATTTGAATTAGAAAGCAAACCAATGAGAAATTGTGCTATCAGTGCTGAACCTGAACTGTGGAGTCGAATTAAAGAAGCACAAAAGAGAGACTTGAATATCCAGAAATCGATTGAGCTAGTGAAGTCAGGACATCAATCTGAGTACCTCTTCTTATGTTCTACATGCGAGATGAATGCAGAGTTAAAATACTCGTCTATCATCTGGCCTCGTGTCCCAAGCGGTGCAGAAGGGTTACCGATGACCAGCTCGGGTGGATGATTCTTATTCCATCGGAAACCTGGTCTATATGAGGTTGCTGTCTGTTACTGAGTGTTGAAGTCTGCTTTCTGAATTGGTTCGGCTTGGGCTACAACGCCTGAACTATTTGGATCATAAGCTGGGGCGTGTTCTCCATCAGCTTCTGCGCGATCTGGTTCAGTTTACGGACGATTTGCTTCTATATTGCGTGAACCGGCATTCACAGCTGGCACACCTGTTGCTCGCTGGTCCTGCACTGTGTCACTGTTAGTCAAATCAATGACTTCAATGTTACCTGGGCCAACAGCTTGGGCAACATTCTGAATATTAGTGTTGGTGATCGGTGTGTCCAGTGCGTGCTGATCTTCAGCTTGAAATCTGTTCTATGCCTCGTCGTCACTTGATTCATCTAGAATGGTTGGTTCCAGACGAGTGCACAAGTCGTTCAGTTTAGCAGCAGAAGTTGATCGGAAGCTGGTCTCATCAAACACCACATGAGCTGATTCCTCCAAAGTCAGCGTTCTGTTGTTGAAGACTCTGTAGGCTCTGTGTAATGCCCAGAATCATTAAGAAAAGGATTAATTTAACGTTCCAACATTTACGAATTGATGAAGTTTAAGTATGAGCTCGGATTTCTTCTGGAAGTGTTGGATGATTCAAGAACTGTGTATCGTTAAATCGCGCTAAGTCTGAGAACCAGACGAAGTAACCAGGCGAAGCGATTTGATAAAATCAGCAGTAGGTTACTGTAGCTCGCGACTGGTGGAATTTTGAAATTCAGTTGAAGCGTTAGTGTCGAATTTGATAGAAATTTGCTGCATTTCTGGGTATGTATTTGAATTAGAAAGCAAACCAATGAGAATTTGTGCTATCAGTGCTGAACCTGAACTGTGGAGTCGAATTAAAGAAGCACAAAAGAGAGACTTGAATATCCAGAAATCGATTGAGCTAGTGAAGTCAGGACATCAATCTGAGTACAGTATCAACAACGAAGATGTGTTGTATGTGAATAGCAGACTTGTTATTCCAGATATTAAGGAGTTGAAAGATCAGATTTTAAATGAAGCTCATCGAAGCAAATTCAGTATTCACCCTGGTGGCAGAAAGATGTATAACGATTTAAAGAAACAATATTGGTGGAAACAAATGAAGACTGATGTGGCTGAATTTGTTTCAAAATGCTTGAATTGTCAGCAGGTAAAAGCGGAAAGAAAGAAACCTGCTGGTTTATTACAGAGTCTATCAGTTCCTGAATGGAAATGGGATCATATTTCCATGGACTTTGTAACGAAATTGCCAAAATCATCCAGAGGTTGTGATGCAATTTGGGTGATTATCGATAGGTTGACAAAATCTGCGTGTTTTAATCCTTATCGAATGACCTATCGACATGATCAAATGGCAGATCTGTATGTTAGAGAAGTGGTAAGACTGCATGGAATACCAAAATCAATTGTGTCTGATAGAAGCAGAGAATGCGAACAGCACAGCATAGGCAAGCCAAATATGCGAATACCAGATGAAGACCTTTGAGTTTTGAAACAGGAGACAAATTATTCTTGAAAATTTCTCCTTTCAAGGGTACAATCAGATTTGGAAAGCGGGGAAAATTGTCTCCTAGATTCATTGGTCCTTATGATATTTTAGAGAAGATAGGTGATCTCGCATATCGACTGGCTTTACCTCCATCTCTTTCGGGTATACATGATTTTTTTCATGTATCTATGTTGAGAAAGTATATGCCTGATAGTTCTCATGTTATTCCTGCTGAAGAAGTTGAGTTGGATGAAACTTTGAGCTATTTTGAACAACCAATTCAGATTCTTGATCGGAAAGACAAACACCTTCGAACGAAGACAATTCCATTAGTGAAGATTCAATGGAATCGACATGGCGTTGAAGAAGCAACGTGGGAAGTAGAAGATGATATGAAACAACGATTCCCGTATCTCTTCCAATAAGTTTAGCTCTTGTTCAGCATCAATTTCTCCTTATGTTCATATATATATGACGACTGCTGATGAGTTCGAGGACGAACTCAAATCTTAGAGGGGGAGAAATGTAATGCCCAGAATCATTAAGAAAAGGATTAATTTAACGTTCCAAAATTTACGAATTGATGAAGTTTAAGTATGAGCTCGGATTTCTTCTGGAAGTGTTGGATGATTCAGGAACTGTGTATCGTTAAATCGCGCTAAGTGTGAGAACCAGACGAAGTAACCAGGCGAAGCGATTTGATAAAATCAGCAGCAGGTTACTGTAGCTCGCGACTGGTGGAATTTTGAAATTCAGTTGAAGCGTTAGTGTTGATTTCAGCTAGAAGCAAACGCGCGAATACAAGAGTTAATGAGAAAGCGCCACGTGTAAGTTACTGTTACGCACGAGAAATCAGCAGCAAGAGTTTCTTACGCATCTGCTGGTTTATATACCTGCTGGTTTTGATGTATACCTGCTGGTTGATAGTGTATCGGCTGGTTGATGATGACGTAGGTGCGACGTCGTCGTTTTGATAATTAACGCAAACCAGTCGAGGGGAAAATAGTTCCAGCTGAGAGAATAATACGACAACGTTTTGACTTATGACTATGACCCTCGATACGATGTCGTTTAGCAACCAGACGAGGATTTGGGATTCAGTCGAGAGATTGTGGTATCTGCTGATTTTCCAGTCGAGGGAACGATGCGACGCCGTTTTGAGTATAAACAGGAAATGTTGATACGATTCCGTTTCGACTAATGTTGCGAAATCAGCCGGTAGAATAGAAGTGCGACCAGCTGCAGGTGTCTTTGAATAAAGAGGTAGTACCAGCTGAGGATACGTAACGACGTCGTTGGAATTAGTTATAACGACATCGTTTTGAGTTTTGAAATGTTGCGACTGGATTTATGTTGCGACTGGATTCCTGTTGTTGCGACTGGTTATTACAACAGCTGATTCTTGCGACTGCTGAAGAACAACGATAGTAGAACAGCTACTGAGGACGATCAACAGCAGTTGAGGAATCTGTTTATCGTTATCCACCTTCGAAGCGGTGGGAGTATATCTTGTTGGAATACTCAGCATTACACGTGGAACTCGAATTGAATACGTTGGAAATGCTGCAAGAAATACAAAGATCGTTGTCTATAAATAATAGTGAATTTGAAATACTGAGAACATCTTGATTTCAGCTATCGACCTTTGCTCTTGCGAGTATCTCCAGAAGTGAGGAACAGAGCTTAAGAACACTGATTGAAGTAATTAAGAACAGAGGAACGGCTCTAATCTGCTCCAGACCAGCTTATGTTTACTGAGCATACCAGCTCAGAGCTGGCCTATCCCAGATCAGCTCACGCCTAATACGGTCTATGCTAAACCCGATTAATTAAATTAATTGTTCCACAATCTTTCGGGTCTCACGGTTTGGATCATTAGTTGGGGCGTGTTCTCCATCAGCTTCTGCGTGATCTGGTTCAGCTCACGGGCGATCTGCTCTGCGTTGCGTGAACCTACATTCACAGCTGGCACACCTGTTGCTCGCTGGTCCTGCACTGTGTCACTGTTAGTCAAATCAATGACTTCAATGTTACCTGGGCCAACAGCTTGGGCAACATTCTGAATATCAGTGTTGGTGATCGCGGTGTCCAGTGCATGCTGATCTTCAACTTGAAATCTGTTCTATGCCTCGTCGTCACTTGATTCATCTAGAATGGTTGATTCCAGACGAGTGCACAAGTCGTTCAGTTTAGCAGCAGAAGTTGATCGGAAGCTGGTCTCATCAAACACCACATGAGCTGATTCCTCCAAAGTCAGCATTCTGTCGTTGAAGACTCTGTAGGCTCTGCTTACTGCTGAATATCCTAGAAAGATACATGCATCAGATTTAACATCAAATGCTTTTAGATAGGTTTTACCATTGTTCTGGATGAAGCATCTGCATCCAAACACCCTGAAATAAGAAATATCAGGTTTATTTCCATTTCAGATCTCATATGGAGTTACACCATGATAATTATTAATCATCGATCTGTTCTGAGTATAGAAAGTCGTGTTAACTGCTTCAGGCCAAAATTTCTTAGAAATTCCTGAATTAGCAATAATGGTTGTAGCAGCTTCTTTAAAAGTACGTTTCTACGCTCAGCTAACCCGTTCCTGCTGAGACGTTCTAGCTACAGACAACTCATGCTTAATTCCAATGTCATCCAGATAGTTTATAATTTAAAAACTCAGTTCTTCTATCACTTCTTATCCGGTTAACATGAAAGATTTGTCACTTTGTAAACGTTTTAAAATCTTTATCAGCTGGTCGGCAGTTTGATCTTTTTATTTTAAAAACAACACCCATGTAAATTTTGAGAAATCATCAACAACGACAAGGGTGTATTTCATTTCCCCTAAGCTGGTCACGGGAATGGGACCGAGAAGATTCATGTGTAAAAGTTCCAGCTTTCGAGAGGTTTTTTTATTGCCTATATTTTTTAAAGTTGATTTAATATGTTTTCCCAACTGACACGCAGTCTTGTCTTTTGAAAATTTTATTTTAGGCAAGCCATTAACCAACTCACGCTAACTCAGGTTAACAATAGTTATAAAGTTTAGGTGGTTCATCCGCTGATGCCATAGCCAGCTCTTAGAAGAGTCAGCTATCAGGCAGGTTTGTTCATAATACGGCTGATCTGACCAGTCTATTTTGTAGGTTTCCTCGATCTGTATCCTACTAACATGGTCAGACCTTCCGGATTCTGAACTGTGCTGTGTGCTTTTGAAAATTCACAGAATAATTACTATCACATAGCTAACTGATACTAATCAAAATATAACATAAATTTTCAACTAAAAGAACATTGTTGACAGTAAAATTACCATGGGTAAGCTTACCCTTACCCACAGTGTTACCATTTGAATTGTCACCAAAAGGTGATCTTAGTTCCACTGCGTGTCTTCAGATCTGATAACAGCTTTGGGTTACCAATCATGTGTGTCACGCCTCGAGAACGAGACTCATGACATCGACAATATTAAACAATTATAAAATTATCAAACATTAAGCCTCATAGTATAGCTCAAAACCAGTTTGCTACATAACCAAAATATAATCGTTTTACGTCTGAAAATCAAAGTCTGAATAACAGAAATGCGGAAGCGAAAACAATTACATTAATAAAAAACTGAATCTTCACCAGCCCCAGAACATCTCCTGTTCTTCCTCTTCAACATGCGCTTCGTTCTTATCTGGTGGGAGAAGTAAGGTGTGAGTGTTTGGGGAAACACTCAGCAAGTGGGGGATACCGTTCGATCATGATAAAAATATACATATACTGAATAACAGATTTCATAACAGCGCATATACAGAACATAGCATAGCATAACAAGTAGCACTGATAGTTACTTCATCTCTATGGTTTACTGATCAGTCTCTAATTTTTACTCCTTTAAGGGGTCGAGGACATAGTTACACCACGTAACTCAGAGTGCGGAATTTCCGTAGACCCATATTACGACAGAAACATCAGTGCTAAAACAAACTATAGATCATAGCATGAACTTGACACGGAACAAAATCTGATACGAAACAAGTGCTCGAACAGTAATTCAAAACAGAACGTAGCATGGATAATATATAATATTTGAAACGATACATATATAACAAAAGCCCACTTACAGAAATCTGAAGTCTGAGTGGTTCAAGGAACGAAATCTGGTATACTTCGTACAGTACTAGGATGCAGCCTTGCGCAAAGTTTCAGCGTGGAAGTTTACTGTAGTTTTCTAAAAGTTTCGGGATGAATGTGGGGGAAACATGCTGCCATCAGCTTGGTATTTATAGGTGCAGAAATGGGAGTCAAAAGGTCAGCCATTAAAGCCTTAAATTCCTGATTTCATGGTCATTAAAATGGCTGTTACAATAGTAACGGTTTAGGCATTGAATTGGATGGATTAATTGGCCATTAATCTCTCTAAATTGGCAGTTACTATTGCGAGAAGCTTACTGAAATTCACGGGCAGAGTTTTCTTTACCAAATCTGAATTTGCGTCGCCAAATCTGAATTTACTTAGTCAAATCTGAGTTGACTTTTCCAGATCTAAGCTGACTGCTGACTGTCCAGATCTGAGTCGACTGTTTACTGTCCAGATCTAAGTTGACTGTTGGCTGTTCAGATCTGAGTTGACTGTTGGCTGTCTAGATCTGAGTTGACTGTTGCCCGTCCCAAATCTGAGTTGACCGTCTCAAATCTGAGTTGACCGCCTCAAATCTCATTTGACCGTTTTTTTTTTTCTGGGTTTTCACAGCACCGGTCTACCCCAAAACTACGAACCGGGACAATGAATCGGACCTGCCACGTATCACTTACCACGCTCGCAACTCAGATCTGGTTTCTCCCAAAACTATGTCGTATTGCTACCCGCGTAGCACCTCCAACACGCGTAACCAAAATAGCGCGTGACTATCAGATTTCACAACCAAATCGGAAAGCGACCAACCAAAGCTGACCAACACTCAAATCTGATCACTTTCCCACGAAATTATCCAACATTCCAGAGCTATATCTGAAGCGAATTCTGACCCGATTAATTAACTCAATTAACCCAATAACTTTCGGGTCTCACATTCCTCCCCCACTGAAAATAAGATTTCGTCCTCGAAATCAATTAACAACTCCAGAACTGAACCAAAACCTCAACACTGGAAAATCTCGCCACGCATAGAACAAATAGCAACTCTCTAACACACATTGAGATGCTACTAACCAAGAGTTCAAGATAACTGGAACAAACAACACAACCAAAACTAGCTACTGGAAACAAATGCAACATCTACTCAAACAAATGAGGCCACTCACGTTGCATTTTCTCTTCCAGCTCCCACGTAGCTTCTTCTCTACCATGTTTGTTCCCTGAACCATCACCAAAGGAATGATCTTATTCCTCAGATGTTTCTCTTTTCTGTCCAAGATCTGCAAGGGATATTCCACATAACTCAAAGTCCTATCCAGTTCCACCTCGTCATTTCTCAACACATGAGAAGGATCTGGCTCATATTTCTCAACATCGACACATGAAACACATCATGCAATGAGAACAGATCTGACGGCAACAACAGCCGATAAGCCAAAGGACAGATCCTCTCAACAATCTCAAATATCATAACGAGGAGCTAATTTTCCCTTGAGACCAAATCTCATAACACTGCAGAAAGGAGAAAATTTACGCCTCTTGTTCGCATAGTTGGCTTGGCGATCTTGTTCAGTTTTCATACGCTGTCGAATTAGATCTACTTGATCTCTTCATCTGCTGCACATACTCTGGAGAAGACAGCTGCTTCACCCCCACTTCTTCCCAACATATCGGCGATCTGCACTTCCTATCATACAAAGCTTCAAATGGTGCCATACCAATCATGACCTGGTAGCTGTTATTATAGGAAAACTCAACCAAATACAATGAATCTTGCCAGCTACCGCTGAAATCC
Organism: Dorcoceras hygrometricum; assembly: GCA_001598015.1. Taxonomy (NCBI): domain Eukaryota; kingdom Viridiplantae; phylum Streptophyta; class Magnoliopsida; order Lamiales; family Gesneriaceae; genus Dorcoceras; species Dorcoceras hygrometricum. The sequence continues at coordinate 15,486 of KQ989110.1, read as the reverse complement.
ATCACAACAGCTCTCAACATATCCTCTAAGATCTGGATTGTCCTCTCAGATTGGCCATCGGTTTGGGGATGATACGTTGTACTCATAGCCAATGTGGTACCCAAAGCTGTCTGCAAACTCTTCCAAAATCTGGAAGTAAACCTCGGATCACGATCTGAAACAATAGTCACTGGCACACCATGCAATCTCACCACAAAATCTATATAGGAGAGATGGACCAGCTGAGCATAAGTTGACCAGCTGGAACACTAAGATCAGCTGGAATGCTATGGACCAGCTAGTGCGTTAAGATGAAGAAAGACCAGCTGGAGAACAAATCAGATGTTGATCAGCTGTTGACGACAAAGTTGTATCAGACGTAGACGCAAAGACGAAGATACAACAGCTGATGTGCAAAGACAAGTTGAACCAGCTGGAGCGCTAAAGGGAAAATGAATCAGCTAATGAAGAAGAAACAGACGTTGAAGCAGAGATGTTGATCAGTTGAGGCAATCAGCAGTAAACAGAAGAATGATTCAGCAAAAGAGTGATTCAACAGTAAGATGCTTCAGTGTTGAAGAAATCAGTCGTTGCAAGCATTCAGTTGTTGATCAGCAGTTGAACACAAAGAAACGAAGCAGTTGACTAATCAGTAGTCAACTGCTGAGCTTAATCAGCTGTTGGTTTAGATCAGCTGCTGGAATTTTTAAGCCAAATCAAAAGACGATAAAAGCCTGCAAAAGAAAGGACACGAGGACAACCCCCTGTCAGTACTTTACAGAACATCTTTCAACGGGAAGAACATGTGTCCAACGGATTGTATTTGAACAGAGGCTTTATATACGAGAAGAACGCCATTGAAGATATACGGTTGTTGTTGCACAGAAAAGATTAAATCAAAAGGAGACAACAATCAAAGGGAAGATGAACCTGAAGCGAAGCTGTCAACTATCATACATAGAGAAGCTTATTGCAGTTGACAGCTGAGCTAGAATTAGCTTTTGTAGAAGCAACTTCCCTAGTGTGTGAGAAATATAGAAACAGAGAGTTGAGCGTTTTATTGTAAAAATCTCACACACAGATTCACTCGCACATTTCGTGAGTTGAGCTATTTAGATTAGCGAGTGAATCACAAACACAAAACTATCATTGTAGTATTTGAACAGAGACGTAAAACAAGTTCCTGTTTAGTTAGACACACAGTTGCGGCTGGTGTGCATTTGTTGAGGATAGGGTTTCACCTGGAGCTGGTTCGGATTCTGCTCTTGTTTCCAACTCAAACTCGCAGGCCTTCAAGTTTACAAATAGATCATGAAGCTCCAACTCATTTAGATCCTTAGACTCCCACTTGGCCATTGTCTTAGTGTTGGATCTGTTTATACAGATCAGAATCTAAGTTTTCATTCATACAAAAAATCTGTTATTGTGTGACTTACGACTTTTGTGGAATGTGCAGTGCACTTGACTGAAGAAACAAAGAGATGTTCAAGTTGGAACAGTGAGGGGACGTCCAAGCTGGTCAAGTGAAGAACATCTAAGTTTGAACGGAAAGGAGACGCCCGAGCTGGTCCAACAAGGGATGTTATGCAGGTTCTACAGAAATCCAGAGGGCTGGAAGCATCAAGCTGGTCCACTATCTTGATGAGTTATAAGAGAAGAGTTCAAGCACGGTAGGATTCAATGAAGTGCAGAACGGCTCAAGAACAGATCAAGTGCAGAGTACAAGTGCCGTGTTCAAGTGCAGAGCGGAGTTGTTTTAGTGAGAGGCTAATCGAGCTCGAGATAACCCCCACTATTGGAGCAGAGAAAGAATCTATATGCAAGGGGTACTCGATCAGCCTCAATTGAGACAAGCTGGTATAGGTAGATGCGAGCCGGATGGGCACACTGCCACAACTCAACATTCATCCTGAAGAACTCTGAAGCAGACCAGCTTGGAGAACAGCTCAAATGAAGAATCTGCCCAGATATAGAGGGCAGGTTAAAAACCAGTTGGTTAAGGTCAAACCAGCTGGACAGGTTGTTTTAGAGCAGATCAAGTAAGGAGGGACTCTATCTAGAAAATTCATGAACAATCATAAAATGAGAAAGAACTTTTCTAGATAGAGGAACTCGAAGATCTGAAGATGCTGAAGATCAGCTCTAGAGCGGTTGCAAACGAGAGAAGAAGAAGAGATCTTTGAAACAGTTTGAAGAAGCAACCAGCTCGAACAAGACCAGCTCTGCGCAGACCAGAATTATGAACAAGCTGGCAAGCTGATTAAGGTCAAACCAGCTCAGATAGCATGACAGATGCTATCAAATATACGAGCAAGGATATTTGAATACAATTCTATATGACATACACTGTTAAGTATTCAAATCGACTTGCTTATAATGTGTTCTCAAAGTACAGTGCTCACGTGCCTAAAGTAAAGAAAAGCCTGCAACACATTTATGGATAAAGGACGCAAAGTACAATAGTGTCAGAATAATTTCAACGTCTACTACTTTGTGTCCAACGGATTAATATCCACGTTAGGCTATAAATAACAGATCAGTGCACAAGCAGAGAGAGAGAGAAGACATGGAGAGAGTAAGAGGCGCACAAAAAGAAAAGAAGAGCGCAAAAAGAGCGAAGTGTTGTGGGAACCAAAATATAAACATAGAAGAGTGCACAACACAAGCTCTAGGAAGACATTGGGAAATACCAGCTCGAACAGGAGCACTTCCCAGCGTGTGAAATTTTATATTTGAGAGATCACAATATACACTGAAAATCTCACACATGATTCACTCACATATATGTGAGAGAGCTGATTTGGATTAGCTGAGTGAATCAATTTGAAAACTCTCCATTGTAGTCTTTGGACATAGACTTTAAACAAGTCTAGTTTTCTTTTGCACTGAGACGTTAAAGAAGTGTGCGTAGCCTTTCTCACTGAGGCGTTAAAGAAGTGTTGTTAGACACACAGCTTGCGGGCTTAGTGTGCAGTGGTGTTGCTAGGAGTTCTTACGGCTGGGGGTCGTAGGAGTGGGTTGCAGCGAAGGATCGCTGTAATCAAAGCCTTCTAGTGGAATTCTTCCCGATTGTGGAAGAAGGGGAGATGTAGGAGAGTTTGCTCCGAACTTCCATAAACAAATCCCAGCGTATTTCCTTTACTGCTTTCCGCATTCATACATACGCATAGCATGATTCTTTCTCATAAATTTCCCAAATTTCTTCACGAAAAAGGGCCGTCGCTGCAAGAGCTTGTGTTGGCTGTGAGGTGGATGGTTTGGATTCTGCTCTTGTTTCCAACTCAAACTTGTAGGACTTCAAGTTTTCAAATAGATCGTGGAGCTCCAACTTGTTTAGTTCCTTAAACTCCCGCATAGCCATTGTCTTAACGTCCCACTCCTTGGGCTACGCTCTCATAACCTTCTGGGCCAGCTCCTTGTTGCTGTAGAGCTCTATCACTACAGAACTGAACCTCTCATCGAATTCTGTTATTGTTTCTTTGGGCTTCATTCTGATCAGCTCGAACTTCTGCAAGGCAAAAGTGAGCTTGTTCTCCTTCGTTTCCTCATTCCCCTCACAGATCTGAGTAAGCTTCTCCCATATCTCCTTGGCCGTTGTGCATGTCTGGATTTTACTGAACATGTTGTTTTCCAACGTCTTATACAACATATCCTTAGCCACATTATCCAAATTTGCTTTCTTCTTATCCTCGGTGGTCCACTCCATCCTGGGCTTCTCTACCCACTGAGCTGCACCGGCTGAGATAGCTACTGCAGTGTTTGGTCTCATAATCTTGATAGGGCCGTCTGTGATTATGAACTAGATATCGTCGTCTTGTGCAACCAAGTGAGCCTGCATCCTTATATTCCATACGTCGTAATCCTCCTTGGAAAACATAGGAATCTTGTTGTGAGAGATAGACATATTTACTAAATGTGAATAACAATATAACTGTTCAGACACAGAGAAACCCACTCTGATACCACTTGTTAGGATCGAAAAAGGGTTAAAAACAGCTCAAGAGTTCAGAAAGGGTGAATGAACTCCTTTCGATTTTGTTAAAACTCTTTTTGTAAAAAATTATTTTGCAAGCTCTCGGCTTGTCTCTGAACTGAGTTACCTGCTCGGAGCTTTCTCAATGTGATCTATTGTCTCGAGTAACAAAGATAATTGTGCGGAATTAATTCGATTCAACAGTGGACAGATAATGTAAAAACTGAAAGCTAAAAATAAAATAGATAGGATTTGTTTATGGAAGTTCGGAGATTAAACTCCTACATCTCCCCTTATTCCAAACTGGAAGGATTTCCACTAGAAAGATTTGGTTACAACAGCTCCTGCTATAACCCAGTCCGACAGCCAGCAGCTGCAAGAACTCATAGCACCCTTAAAACAGAAACAAACTCGTGATCTGTTCAGGAATACAAATTACAGCTCTAAGCCGTTTTAAATTTTCTAGCTCTCAACTCTCTGTTTTTTATTTAAAAGGTAATCTCAATACTACAGAGTGAATCTACGACTTAGAAAATGAATTCTAGGCTTTTTAGAGTAAGATCGTAGTGAGCAGGATGATCGTTGTGAATCGTAGTTGTAACTCGTTGTCGTTCGCATGCACATTCTTCAAGCTTCATCTCATCATCTATATATACTCTTTTTCTTCAACGATTAATAAATGTAGCCGGTAGATACACTGCTCTAGTATCAAGAAGAAAGTACGCTCCCATAAATGCATCTCTTGAAGGTTGACCTTTGTCTGCAACACCTATTTGCTCTTAGCACAAAAATGGAAACTTTAGAATGTCTCATAAAAATCTCTCTGTACATTTTGCTGAAACTGATGCGAGACAGTCTGAAAATCATCTGAGATAAAAATGACTCATTCCTCTTTTGGCTTACAACGACTCTATAGTCTTTCGTGAATCAAAAACCTTTTCTGCGCTTGAACAAATTTTCTGATTTGTCTTGTATCGCTTGAACAACTTAGATTGACCAGCTCTGGCAAGATTTTCTATGTTATACCTCCGAGCTGGTTCCTGAACTTATCTCTCAGATCCGGTCTCTCAGCTGGTATCTTAAGAAACTTGCTCTGATCTAATCTATTTTTTCTGTTCTTCTCGTAACTGATAAACTGATCTGATTAGGTTGAAACTTCGTTCTGATTTGATATCACACTTCTTGCTCTAAGCTGATATGTCCGAGTTGGTTTACCCGATCTGGTCCGATACGAAGTCTGCACTGATCCATTCTGTCCAGAATCTCTCTGCACTTCTAATCTGATCTGATCTGATTTTGTTCTTTTGAGCTAATTTATCCTTAACCAGTTTAGCTAAAATCGCTGAACTAGTTTGTCTTAACCAGCTTAGTTAAAACTCCTGAGCTGGTTTGTCCTTAACCAGCTTGGCTCCGATCCTATATGAGAAATCAACGCAATAAGCTTCGTCCTGATTTGGTCGATTATTCTCTGAGCTGATTGAGTACCAAAACTTTCTCTATCATATTGTTATGTGCCGGACCGACTAGGGTCACATATTGATATTCCATTCTTTCAATTGTTAATTTGATGAAAAATATAACGAATTATGATATCTTTCAAAATTATTATTATTTTTAAAAGTGAATATTTGATAGTACTTTACATTAATTTTATTTCTATAGCACTTCATATTCAACTATATATAACAATATAAATAAAAGTTTGAGGTAAAATTATCTAGTTTGGGAATACACACACGCACAGGAAATAGAAACAAAAATTAAATTCCTAAATAATTGATTAAAACTTTTGAACGTATATCATTATAAGAAATGATATGTATACGACCACCATCTTTTTCTACTTAAGAAAACTACCAATTTGATAAAATATTTACTTTTTTTTTTTTGAAACATATAAAATATTTACTACAAACTAATCAATTTAACTCTGGAGAGGTTGAAGCTTGGTGGACTCATTGTTTATATATCATTCCTAATTACATCAATTTAAAAATTAAATTTGTTTAGAAAAATATCATTATCTCTATCAAGATTTTACATAATCCTTCAGATTCTATTTTGAAATAGAGTTATCTTGAAGGTAAGTGAATATGGAGGATTATGATAGATGAATTATATATTAAACACCCACAACTTATATATAGCTTCTCCCGCTAGACAACAAATTATATAAAAAAAAATAGTTCAAATGGCGATGATCGATCCTAGCTTAGACAATGGAGTGAATGAGTGTGTCCGGAGGAAGAAATATGCCAGTAGATCCAAGGAAGGACATGTTGGGACTGTGATCAAGAAAACAACATGTGATCTTGCGACGATCCCGAGTTCAAGAGATTCAAGGAGGAAACCGAAGAAAAGATCGAAATTGTTCAAGAAAACAAGGTTCAGTGTGCGTGGAAATACTGCCAACTTAAGATATGGAAGGCTGGATGAGTACGAAGTCTTGGATGAAATATGTCGTGGGTCCTACGGCAAGGTTTACAAAGGAAAGGAGAAGGAAACAGGCAGAATGGTGGCGATCAAGAAAGAACTCGACGGCTTCTGCAAATCGTCCTACAGAGAAATCGACATCCTCAAATCTGTGGTTGGCCACCCGTCGTTTGTCCAGTTCAAACAAGTCGTTGTGGACGAATACAAGGATGATGTCTACGTCGTTATGGAGTACATCGAAAACGATCTCCGAAGGTCGATGAAGAGTATGGAAACACCCTTCAACGAGTCGCAGGTAAAAGCCCTGATGAAACAGTTGATGGAGGGTGTCAACTTTCTTCATGAAAACGGGATGATGCACAGGGACCTGAAGCCTTCCAACATACTTGTGAATAATAAGGGCGAGTTGAAGATATGTGATTTCGGAATGTCGCGACAGTTTAGAAGAGCACTCGGTTCCTACTCTCCTCGTGTGGGGACTTTATGGTATAAAGCCCCCGAGCTGCTTCTTGGGGCAGAGAAATACTCGTGCGCCGTTGATATGTGGGCTGTCGGTTGCATCATGGCCGAACTGTTTCTTGAAGACGCCATTTTCAAAGGAGATTCCGAGATCGATCAGCTGCAGAAGATATTCGGGATCCTTGGCACCCCAGATGATATTGTTTGGCCAGGGTTTTCTAGCCTTCCTGGAAGCAGATTCAAGTTTGTTGAGCAGCCATTCAATATGTTAAGCATGAATTTCACCATAATTTCTGGACTGGGAATTGATCTATTAAACAAACTCTTGGCCTGCAATCCGGAGGAGAGAATAACAGCAAAGGATGCTATCAATCACCCTTGGTTCCACGAAAAATCCTCGACTAGTTGATCTTTCCAGCTAATCGAAAATAATGTACATTCTTGAATGCCGTAAGCCATGTAAATGTAACTTGACCACTTGATTTTAGATTCATCTAACTTGAAATATTTCAGTGGTATCCATTACCAAATTTTGAGAGGTGAATATTATTTTTAAAAGGCCACGTATGTCTAATATATTATTTTAACTTGACAATTGGTGAAATAAAAATTTGAGGTGAAGAACTCATAAAGTAAAATAAATAATTAATCAAAACACTTGACTCACTTTTCTAGTAGCTATAAATAAAACTATATATGTTCAACATCAAAATCTATTGCTTTGATGATAAACAACCATCGGTCGAATAAGATCTTATA
>KQ989109.1:70099-80661 GCA_001598015.1 Dorcoceras hygrometricum | reverse complement strand
TGGGCTCTTCTTCCTCTGCAAAGAAGGGGCCCCAAACGCAAGGGTAAGAAACGTTCTGCCCCTGAAAAGGAGGAAAAACCCACCAAGAAGCCAAAGGCAAGGACTTCAAAGCCAAATAAATCTGAGGATGTTTGCCACCACTGCCACAAGCCTGGGCATTGGAGGAGGAACTGCAAGGAGTACCTTGAGCAGTTGCGAACTGCAAAAGGTATGTTCTACATTGAAATAAATATGTCTCTTAATTCGACTTCTTGGGTACTTGATACCGGATGTGGATCTCATATCTGCAATGATTTGGAGTTAATGACAAGAAGCCGACGCCTTAGAGAGGGTGAGACCCACTTGAGGCTTGGAAACGGAGCAAGGGTTGCTGCTGTAGATATAGGAGATGTTTATTTGTTTCTGTCTTCAAATTTTAAGTTGTTATTGAGAAACGTTTTATTTGCTCCAGAATTAATAAAGAACATCATTTCTGTTTCTATGCTTGATAGTGATGGATATTCTTGTCATTTTGCCAATTCGATTTGCAATATATACAAGAATGAATGTTTGATTGGAATTGGGGAACGCGAAAACGATCTATACACCTTAAAATTGAGAGAAGTTCCAACTCACGATGTGGAAACACACACAACAACAATAAAAAGGAAAAACGATAGTTTGTGCACAACTTTGGCACGCTAGGCTAGGTAATGTTTCCTTAAATATATTGAACAAGTTGATTAGGAGTGACATGTTTAATATGTCTGATATTAACTCCCTACCAACTTGTGAGTCTTGTCTCAAGGGAAAAATGACAAAATTGCCCTTCACGGACAAGCCTGAACGTGCTCAAGGCCGATTGGATTTGATCCATACTGATATATGTGGCCCACTTAGCATTGGTACTAAGTCCGGTCACACCTACTTCATCACCTTTACCGATGATCACTCTAGGTATGAGTACTTGTATTTAATGAACCACAAGTTTGAATCCTTTGAACTTATTGTATTTAATGAAGCACAAGTCTGAATCATTTGAAAAGTTCAAAGAATTCAAGGTTGAAGTAGAAAATCAATTGGGAAATAGTATTAAAACACTTCGATCCGATCGAGGTTGAGAATACTTGAGTGCCGAATTTCAAGACTATCTTAAAGAGAATGAGATTCTCTCACAGTGGACCCCTCCGACCACACACAGCTCAATGGTGTAGCGGAGCGTCGTAATCGAACCTTGATGGACATGGTTCGATCTATGATGAGTTTCACTGAACTTCCTGCCTCGTTTTGGGGCTATGCGCTCGAAACGGCGGTAATGTTGTTGAACAATGTCCATACCAAGGCAGTAGATAAAATTCTATATGAGATATGGATGGGCAAGCCACCCAAGTACTCATACTCGAGGAGTTGGGGATGTCCTGCTTACGTGAAGCAGACAGTGGGAGATAAGCTGGATAATAGATCCATCTTATGTTACTTCATTGGGTATCATAAGAATTCTATTGGATACCACTTCTACTATCCCAATTAAACAAAAGTGTTTGTCTCTAGAAATGCCACCTTTATGGAAAGGGAATTTCTACTTGATAGAAAATGCAAGATAGTAGAACTCGAAGAGGTTCGAGAACCATCCGAAGTACCAAGTGAATTTCCCGCACCTCAAGAGCCAATACTTGAGATGGACACACCTAGGAGATCTGAAAGGGTTCCTAGGGTTACTGTTAGATATGTTCCTCCTTGAAGATGATCAAAGTGATCAAACCATTGGATGTGATCCAAGAACCTTCAAGGAGGCAATTTTCGATGCTGATTCTAATTTGTGGCTTGAAGACATGCAATCTGAGATTGACTCAATGCATTCAAACCAAGTTTGGACTCTTGTTGATCCTCCCGAAGGAATAGTTCCTATTGGATGTAAATGGATATACAAGAGAAAACTTGGGCCTGATGGTAAGGTGCTGACCTACAAGGCGCGACTGGTCGCGAAAGGTTACACTCAAAGACAAGGTGTTGACTATGATGAAACATTCTCACCAGTCGCAATGTTCAAGTCAATTAGAATCCTACTAGCCATAGCCGCATGGTACGACTATGAGATATGGCAAATGGATGTGAAAACTACGTTCCTTAATGGAAACATTAAGGAAGATATCTATATGACGCAGCCCGAGGGTTTCACATCTGTAGGAAGTGAGCATAAAGTTTGCAAACTTCAGAGATCGATCTACGGTCTCAAACAATCATCGAGAAGTTGGAACCTAAGATTTGATGAAACAATTAAAGAATTTGGTTTCATCAAGAATCCCGAGGAGCCATGTGTTTATAATAAGGTAGTTAAAAATGCTGTGACATTCCTTGTACTTTATGTTGATGACATTCTACTAATTGGGAATGATGTAGGAATGTTGCAGTCAACTAAAGTATGGTTGTCTAGTAGATTCTCGATGAAGGACATGGGTGAAGCATCCTATATTCTGGGAATACAGATCTATAGGGATAGATCGAAAAGGATGCTCGGACTCACCCAAGCGACCTACATCGATACCATACTTAAGAGGTTCTCTATGGAAGAGTCCAAGAGAGGACACCTACCTATGTGCCACGTGGTCACTCTATCCAAGTCTATGTGTCCAAAGACTGATGAGGAGATAGAGAGTATGACACGTGTGCCATATGCCTCGGCAATAGGTAGTATTATGTATGGTATGATCTCAACTAGACCAGATGTCGCATACGCTCTGAGTGTCATGAGCCTCTACCAAGCCAACCCCGGCCAAATGCATTGGAAGGCTGTGAAAGATATTCTTAAGTACTTACGAAGGACTAAGAATATGTTCATAGTCTATGGGGGTGGTGAACTGAAATTTGAAGGCTATACTGATTCAAGCTTCCAATGCGATGTGGATGATTCAAAGTCAACATCTGGATTTGTATTCATGCTCAATGGTGGTGCTGTCTCTTGGAAAAGTTCCAAGAAAGACACCATCGCGGATTCAACCACTGAGGCTGAGTACATTGCAGCATCAGCTGCTGCTAAAGAGGCGGTTTGGATAAGGAATTTCGTCCAAGAGTTGGGCGTAATCCCTGAAGGAGTGGTCTAGTCGCGGTGTACTGTGACAACACAGGTGCCGTTACGCAAGCAAAGGAGCCTAGGTCTGACCAAAGATCCAAATATATACTGAGGAAATATCACATAATCCGGGATATTGTGGCTAGAGGTGACATAGCAGTTGAGAGAGTCGCCTCTGCAGACAACATTGTTGATCCACTTACGAAGCCCTTGCCAGGACCGTTGTTTGAAAAACATCGCGAAACAATGGGACGATGTCTGATGAGTAGTTGGCTTTAGGACAAGTGGGAGATTGTTAGAGTAGGTGCCCAACTAGCCAACTTGTGGCGTGTGGGTTCTTGTTGACTCTATGTAAAACGATCTTGGCTAGAGGTGACATAGCAGTTGAGAGAGTCGCCTCTGCAGACAACATTGTTGATCCACTTACGAAGCCCTTGCCAGGACCGTTGTTTGAAAAACATCGCGAAACAATGGGACGACGTCTGATGAGTAGTTGGCTTTAGGACAAGTGGGAGATTGTTAGAGTAGGTGTCCAACTAGCCAACTTGTGGCGTGTGGGTTCTTGTTGACTCTATGTAAAACGATCTTTATTTATGAAATTCGTATTCTTTTATGACATTCTTTATCTTCATTATTTTTATAATGTTATCAATTGTGTTGGATAAAGACCTAGAATGCACCATAGTGTATGTTAGATGTGATAGTGGATATGATGGCTATCATGAAATATATCTAATAGTCACTGTGTATTCTAAAATTGTTCCTAGTCGATTGGGCCACCAAAATGAGGATAAAGCCGCCCGAGTTTGAGACTAGCATCTGCGATGTGAAGTATCACGTTTCATTGGTAGCGAAAATTGTGATGTTCTGAGCATGCAGATGGATGGTTTGCTTGGCGACCTATCGAGCTACCCTCGTTCGGATTCTGCAAGTGGTTATTTGTCGCGTGGAGAGTTCGAGGTCTTGGTTGTATGGATTAGTCAGTACTACTCGAAACATCATTGAGACTCTACATGATTAGTCACCTCACTTTGACTCGTTTACCGACTCCGTGAGGGTCATCAGGTGTCGAGATTGGGTGAGGTCACGAAGCATGTGGGAGTCGATGCCTTGTTGTCTAGGATTCACCGCTCGCGCTAGTGCGTTGATATCCTATGCTATCTGAGGAGATAATAGTGTGAAAAATCTCTGGCCAGAGTACTCTTGTGATTCAGTGTAAATGAGTTTATCTGGTAGCACTCGCGATATCGCTATTCTGATCTCCAAGATGTATGCATGGCTATCGAATCTCTAACGACTCTCGATTTACCAATGGTCGATGATTCGATCGAGATATATGAGTTGAAAGGACCGTACTATAACGCGATATCGCTATTCTGATCTCCAAGATGTATGCATGGCTATCGAATCTCTAACGACTCTCGATTTACCAATGGTCGATGATTCGATCGAGATATATGAGTTGAAAGGACCGTACTATAAGCTAACCATGACCGACTGGTTCTTGCAAGCATTATCTGTGATACATAGGGGATCATGGGGCGATGTTGCTAGACGCTTTACCATGATCCGATGGGTGTTAGAGTAGGTGCCCAACTAGCCAACTTGTGGCGTGTGGGTTCTTGTTGACTCATTGTAAAACGATCTTTATTTATGAAATTCGTATTCTTTTATGGCATTCTTTATCTTCATTATTTTATAATATTAACAATTGCGTTGGATAAAGACCTAAAATGCACCATAATGTATGTTAGATGTGATAGTGGATATGATGGCTATCATGAAACACATCTAATAGTCACTGTGTATTATAAACTCGTTCCTAGTCGATTGGGCCGTCAAAATGAGGATAAGGCCGCCCGAGCTTGAGACTAGTATCTGCGATGTGAAGTACCACGTTTCATTGGTAGGGAACATTGTGATGTTCTGAGCATGCAGATGGATAGTGACCTGGTGATCTATAGACTACCCTCGTTCGGACTTTCCAAGTGGTTACCATTTGTCGAGTGGATAAGTCCGAGGTCTTGGTTGTACGGATTAGCCCTCACTACTCAAAACGTCATTGAGACTCTGCATGATAGGTGCCTCACTTTGACCCATTTACCGACTCTGTTGGGGTCATCAAGTGGCGGGATTGGGTGAGGTCCCGATGCATGTAGGAGTCGATGCTTCGTTGTCGAGGATTTACTGCTCGCCTTTGTGCGTGGATATCCTATGCTATCTGAGGAGATAATAGTGTGATAAATCTCTGGCCAGAGTACTTGATGTGTTTTAGGTAAATGGGTTTACCTAGTAACACACGCGATGTCACAATTTGATCTCCGAGATGTATGCATGGTTATTGGATCTATAGCGACTCTCGATTTACCAATGGTCGTTGATCTGATCGGGATATTTGTGGTGAAAGGACCGTACTGTACGCTAACCATGACCGACTGGTTCTTGCAGGCACTATCAGTGATACCTAGGGGATCATGGGGCGATGTTGCTAGGCGCTTTACCATGATCCGATGGGCTAGTCCGAAAATGTGGTTTCGGAGTCACACATGTTGTGGGCGCACGGCTAGCTGTATCCCTAAACCATTGAGGGCACACAAGTACTGGTTTCTCGATTCCCGCATAAAAATTAAGCTCAATTTGTTGAGCATAGGAGGAGGAAGGATGGAAGTGCGACTTCCTAAAATTGAACAGGGGTCAAAATGCAATTTCCATAAAGTTTGGACTAGTTTGACTATCCTTGAAACTTGCAGGGGCCAAACTGCTATTTTGGACTAGGTGGTCCGAAAAATTGTTTTCGCATCATAATACTCAGTTTTGTAAACTGTGTAGATCGGTTCGATCTGATCGTCGATTGGGATTATGATGGAGCCACGGTGATGGACTTGAAACGAATGTTCACCATGGGCCTGGGCCCGACCCAAGCCCATTTGACCGGTTCAAGCCCATTACAAGTCTATATATAGATGACCTAGGGTTTGCATGACACACTCTACCCTAACCCTAGATTACACACGCTTCCCTCTCCTCTCCATCTCCCTCTCGGCCGCCGCCCCCCTTACGCGCCGCCGCTCGCCGCCGCCTGTCGTCGTCGTCGGACTTGTTCCGACCGTCGTGACGAGGAGATTCCGTCCGTGAAATATTCGCCACGTTTTCTAGTGCAGACTGACAAAGGGATCGTGATTTCAGTCGTGGACCGGATTAGGAGAACAACAACCTCCTACCGTTGAAGTGCCGATTTCCTCATTAAATTGGTCGGAGCCAGGCGCCTAGACGCCAGCAAGATACCAATCTAAAACACCCTGTGGATGTTTTATTGTTGTATTTGTTATGTATTGACCGTTCCCGGTGCAAAATTTTTAAATCTTCCGTTGCGCCCCGGGAGCGGATCCGGATCCGCCGCTATGCCCACAGCCTCCTCATGACCATGCTTGCTCCGCTGGACCATCACCAACGGAATAATCTTATTCCTCAGCTGCTTCTCCATCCTATCCAGAATCTGCACTAGATATTCCACATAACTCAAGGTAGAATCCAGCTCTACTTCATCAGTCCTCAACACATGGGACGGATCTGGCTCATTTTCCTCAACATTGACACATGAAACAGATCATGCATCGCTGCTTACTCATCAGGCAGCCTCAGTCTATAAGCCGACTGTCCGATCCTCTAAACAATCTCAAAGGGACCAACGAATCTAGAGCCAATTTACCCTTCAATCTGAATCTTCATCACGCTCTTGAAAGGAGAAACTTTGAAAAACACTCGATCATGATTAGATGTGTTTCATGATAGCCATCATATCCACTATCACATCTAACATACACTATGGTGCATTCTAGGTCTTTATCCAACACAATTGTTAACATTATAACATAATGAAAATAAAGAATGCCATAAAGAAATGCGTATTTCATAAATAAAGATCGTTATACACAAGAGTCAATAAAACCCACACGCCACAAGTTGGCTACTTGGACATCTACTCGGCGAACCGCCCGTGCGGCGGCTCCGAGGCGGCGAAGCGACGATTGTTTTTTGATTTCTAGGGTTTTTCGAGCCTGTCCCGGGCGGCCCGAGGGGTTTTCGGGCCAATATTTGATATTGGGCCTTTTTGGTCGGACCAAAATTAAATTTTGGAATTTTTGAGATTTTGGGCCTAAAATTGTTTTAAGCCCAATTTGATGAAATTAAAATGACAAAATAATATTTTGTTTATAAAATATGATTTTATATTTAAAATGCGATTTTGTTGAAAATAATCAAATTTGATTTGATTATTTTATTTATGTCAATTAATTGAATTGATTGATGTTTGGGATGATCGAGAGCAATGCCCAATGTGTTAGGTGTATGATAGGTTTTACAAATTTTGGTTGTAATATTGTTGATATCAATTTCAAAGTGGGTCTGTTTGTGGCCCGTTCCCACCCCTTTAAATTATACCCCTATTTTTCATGGCTATTTAAATGTAAATATTAGACTTAGTGGGAGGATTTTTTGAAGATGGTGGAGACGATGATCAAAGATATTGAAGATCGAAGATTTGTAAAACTGGAAGCTGATGTAATAGGATTGCATTTGCATACTGCATGTCACCTAGGATTGGACCTAGATCCGTGAGTGGCAACCACGGATCGCATAGCTCTCGCTTATCGATCATCCCATTATATATGCGTGATATATATATGTTGAATCCACGATTTTGAATTTGATTTAAAATTATTGAGACCAAATTTCAAATTAAAATCCCTCATTTTAAATTTGATTTAAAATTTATATCAAGATTAAAAGTTTATTCGATAAACTAAGGGAATTTAAATATTGTTTAAAATTTCCTACCTTCCATCAACAATGGGTGTACGTCGATGCTACCCGTATACATGGCCCGGCTCATATTATTGAGGGGGTTATGTATACACGCCATTGACACTTGCTGTGAGTTGGTTGGAACTCCCTTTAACGTTGGCTCATATTATTGGGGACGTTAAGGGGACCGTCCATCACAACTCAACATTGATGGATCATCTTGACACGTGATAGTAATCGGCGTCATATTATTGGGCTCTTACTGGACGTGAGGTAAATACATGGAGGTTGCACCTGTTGCAATTGGGCTCTACCTTTTGAGGGTCATGGTTGGCTGATATTATTCGGGACCATGATTTCTTGATTGGACTCTGTGTACCCACTAAGGAAACTTGCTTTCTCGATTTCATTAGAGGGTCGTGAAATCGTTAAAATAGTGGGAGGGTAATTATAAAACTAAATGACCTTGTTTTATGTCTTAGCGTTTTTCATAAATAGTCTGTAATGCATGTCTGTTTTTCTTTTCAGTATAAACTGCTATTACAATGTCTTCAATCAAAAAAATCCACTTGCTGCTATACTGGATAGCAACAAGTTCACTGGTTTGAACTACCAAGATTGGCTTCGAAACCTCAAGATTGTCTTGTCTTCGGAGAAACTTCTCTACACGCTAGAGAAGACCCCTCCGAAGGAAGCCCCTGCCGATGCCAGTCTTGAGGAGCTGGCAAAGTTGGACAAATGGTGGGACGACGATCTTAAGGCACGGTGCTATGTGATAGCATCAATGTCTAACGAAATACAGCGGCGTTTTGAGAAGACGGTGTATGCTGCTGACATATACCTTCATCTCAAGGAGCTGTATGGAGAGAACTCTCGGACTGAGAGGTTCACTACTGTCAAGGAGCTCATGACGAGCCGCATTCGCGATGGGACTTCGGTCCGCGAGCATGGGGTTCGTATGATTGGGCTCATTGAGAAGCTAGTGGGCCTTGATATCACACTTCCACATGATCTGTCTGTGGATCTGCTTCTCCTCTCCCTCTCTGCTGCATTCGACCCATTTGTGGTCAAATTTAACATGAACAAGCTGGAAGCCACCCTTTAAGAGGTGATGAACATGCTTGTCGTGTTCGAGGGGACCATAAAGAAGGACAAGCCCGTCCTCCTTATGGGCTCTTCTTCCTCTGTGAAGAAGGGGCCCAAACGCAAGGGTAAGAAACTTTCTGCCCCTGAAAACGAGGAAAAACCCACCAAGAAGCCAAAGGCAAGGACTTCAAAGCCAAATAAATCTGAGAATGTTTGCCACCACTGCCACAAGCCTGGGCATTGGAGGAGGAACTGCAAGGAGTACCTTGAGAAGTTGCGAACTGCAAAGGGTATGTTCTACATTGCAATAAATATGTCTCTTAATTCGACTTCTTGGGTACTTGATACCGGATGTGGATCTCATATCTGCAATGATTTGGAGGTAATGACAAGAAACCGACGTCTTAGAGAGGGTGAGACCCACTTGAGGCTTGGCAACGGAGCAAGGGTTGCTGCTGTAGCTATAGGAGATGTTTATTTGTTTCTGTCTTCAAATTTTAAGTTGTATTGAGAACATTTTATTTGCTCCCGAATTAATAAAGAACATTATTTCTGTTTCTATGCTTGATAGTGATGGATATTCTTGTCGTTTTGCCAATTCGATTTGCAATATATACAAGAATGAATGTTTGATTGGAATTGGGGAACTCGAAAACGATCTATAAACCTTAAAATTAAAAGAAGTTCCAACTCGCGATGTGGAAACACATACAACAACTATTAAAAGGAAAAACGATAGCTTGAACCCGGCACAACTTTGGCACGCTAGGCTAGGTCATGTTCCCTTGAGTAGGATGAACAAGTTGGTTAGGAGTGACATGTTTGATTTGTTTGATATTAACTCCCTACCAACGTGTGAGTCTTGTCTCAAGTGAAAAATGACTAAACAACCCTTCACGGGCAAGCCTGAACGTGCTCAAGGCCTATTGGATTTGATCCACACTGATGTGTGTGGCCCACTTAGCATTGGTACTAAGTCTGGTCACACCTACTTCATCACCTTTACCGATGACCACTCTAGGTATGGGTACTTGTACTTAATGAGGCACAAGTCTGAATCCTTTGAAAAGTTCAAAGAATTCAAGGCTGAAGTAGAAAATCTGTTGGGGAAAAGTATTAAAACGCTTCGATCCGATCAAGGTGGAGAATACTTAAGTGCCGAATTTCAAGACTATCATAAAGAGAATGGGATTCTCTCACAGTGGACCCCTCCGGCCACACCACAACTCAATGGTGTAGCGGAGCGTCGTAATCGAACCTTGATGGACATGGTTCGATGTATGATGAGTTTCACTGAGCTTCCTTCCTCGTTTTGGGGCTATGCGCTCGAAACAGAGGTAATGTTGTTGAACAATGTCCACACAAAGGCAGTGGATAAAACTCCGTATGAGATATGGATGGGCAAGCCGCCCAAATACTCATACTTGAGGATTTGGGGATGTCCTGCTTACGTGAAGCAGACAGTGGGAGATAAGCTGGATAATAGATCCATCTTATGTTACTTCATTGGGTATCCAAAGAATTCTATTGGATACTACTTCTAATTTCCAAATGAAACAAAAGTGTTTGTTTCCAGAAATGCCACCTTTCTAGAAAGGGAGTTTCTACTTGATAGAAAAGG
>KQ989109.1:0-34920 GCA_001598015.1 Dorcoceras hygrometricum | reverse complement strand
CGCCCCCTCTTCTCCTCCACCCCACGCACGGCCGCGCCACCACCGTCCGCTTGTCGTGTGATCGGACTTGTTCCTATCAGCTTTTCGAGGAGATTCCGTCCGTGGTCAAAATCCGTCAGATCTTCTAGTGCAGACTGACGGAGGAATCGTGTTTCCGATCGTGGACCTGATTAGACGATCTACCGCCGCCTACAATTCAAGAGCCAGAATTCCCTGTGAATCTGGTTGGAGCCAGGCTCCTAGACGCCAGCAAGGTAACGATTCAAACATCCTATGTATGTTTATCGTTATAGTTTTAATGTATTGAACGTATCCCGGGGAAAATTTTTTAACTTCCGCTGCGCCCCCGGGAAACGGGATCCGGATCCGCCATTGTAGCCAACAAGCTGGTCCAGCAAAGGACAACCAGATCGCAGAGGACATCCAATCTGGTTCACCAGCTTGGAGCAAGAGTAGGTCAAGCGCAGATAAGATAAAGAGTAGCTTAGTTGAGAAGCGACCAGCTCAGTGACAAACCAGCTCAGACGAACAAAGCAGTTTGAACATAAGTATTGTGGAGATTGCATTGTATTAGTTCAAACTAGTTTGCTTTGTCCTGTCCACATCAAGTACATAATTCTTGTACTCAAAGTCAGCAATGGATGCAACATTAGATATGGACAAAGCTCAAAGTCATAAAGCCTTCAGACGCATTAAATGTGAATGGACACAAAGTACAACCGTGCCAGAACCTTTTCAGAATACTTACCAACGGCTGGAAAGATGTGTCTAACGGGCAAAATATGCATAACGCTATTTATATGAAGAAGGCGATGAGCAGTAACAAGAATGCAAGAAAGATTAAAAACAGAGGGAAGAAAACAGAGAGAACAGCTTTCATAGAAGCACTTCCCAGTATGTGAGAATACATTTGAGAGTGAGCGTACACTGTAATTTCTCACACATGATTCACTGACATATATACGAGATATGTGTGAAACAGAATAGATGAGTGAATCAAACACACAAGCATTCATTGTTGAATTTCACACTGAGACGTTAAAGAAGCGTTTGTAGGCTTTCTCAATGAGGCAGTAAAGAAGTGAGTTAGACACACGCAGCTTGCGGGCTGGTGTGCACTGGTGGTTGCTAGGAGTTCTTGCCGCTGCTGGTCGTAAGAGTGGGTTGTAGCGAGGGTCGGTGCAATAAAGTCTTCTAGTGGATCATTCCCGATTGCGGAAGAAGGGAAGATGTAGGAGATTCAGCTCCGAACTTCCATAAACAAATCGCAGCGTATTTATTTACAACTTTATGCATTTACATTCACACAATGCATATTTGTTTACTACGCTTAAAACTGTTTAAAGGCTTTCTATTATAAGAGTTCAGTTTGAGTTGTTTCCGCATGATTTTAACTCATAACTCAATCAGTATCTCGGTGCATTAACATTCAAGACCACTGAGCTATTGCAGCTCAAGATTTAATGAACCAGATCGTCTGTGTTAAACCAGCTTGCAGAGCTGCTGGTAATTCGGACCAGCTCGCAAAGCTGTTGGTCCAGCTTGACGTCGATCTGGTTTCGCAGTTGCGTGCTGATTTTCAACTCTTAAAACTCTAAAATGCACATAACTCACAGGGTTGGTGTTTGGGCTATGTGAGAGCCTACGTGAGTTGTGACAGAGTTCATGAACACCCCCCATCTTCGAGCCTAACATGATATATATACTAAGTTAATTCTGTCTGAGATAATTAACTGAGCTGATCTCTCGATCTGATCTGTTCTAAGATCTGAGATGATCTTTTCTCTCTGAACTTCTAATCTGATCTGAATTGATTCTGATCTGTTCTGCCTTGAACTGCTCTAAGCTGATCTCTGAACTGAATACTTTTCATCTGTTCTGATCTGAACCTGCTCTTCTCTAAGCTATTCACTCTGAACTGATTCATATGATCTGATCCGTTGAACTATAAGCTGAACTCTGATCCACACTTGGTCTCTGAACTGAACGCTTCTCTCCTGAGCTGAAACCTGCTATGAACTGTTCTCTTCTGTGTTGATCTTCGCTCTAAGCTGGATCGCTTGGATGTCGTCTGCTAGACCAGCTTGGGAATCCCCTACTGTTTCAGCTTAGAAATCTTCTCAATAGAACCCAGTTCGTCATTTTTAGCTCTCCTCTGATCTGCTTCAACTCACTTCTGATCTGCTACAGCTCGCTACTTTAGCTCGCATCTGATCTGCTTCATCTTAGACCTGTGCACTTGATTAAATTGTTAGAAACATAATATTAGGTTTTGTATTTATCAAAATTAAGATATGAGCTGTTACACAAATCCAAAAATCTCCCCCTTCTTGATTAACACAAAACCTGTAAATTCAGAACACAATAGAAATGATTTTCAAAATATTTCTTCCCATTTTTGTGGGAATCAGAATGGGTTCAAAATCTTGTTTCCCCCTGAATAATTAAAACAAAAACTACCCCATAACAGAGCATGGGGTTTTTCAGTTTTTGAAAATAAAACATTTCCATGGGATACAGTTTGCAGAAAAAGAATGCATGATATGAATTCAAAAAAATCATATGCTACTAAAAATTCTCATGTATTCAGATTAGAGGAATAACTGAAGATTCAATTTACAGAATCTCTTTCATTTTTCTCTAATTTTACCCAACCAAAATTAGAGATCTTGGCGTCCACACAGATCTCGCACCATCTATGTCAGCTCGTCAGAACAGATATTGCTGCAATTTTCTTTCGGAAAATTGCTCTGCAATTCAATAATCATTACTCCCCCTATCTTTATAAAATGAGTTTTAAAAACCTTAAAACAATTTTGTAGCATAGATTAGCTTCTGTCTGGTAAAACAGTTTTGATAAAACTATCAGAGTTGAAAACATTTTAGAAACCTTTAAAAAGTTTCAATTTAAAATGCACTTTCAACAACAACTTGCTCTGATACCACTTGATCGGAT
The DNA here is from genome assembly GCA_001598015.1 of Dorcoceras hygrometricum. Lineage (NCBI taxonomy): Eukaryota > Viridiplantae > Streptophyta > Magnoliopsida > Lamiales > Gesneriaceae > Dorcoceras > Dorcoceras hygrometricum. The sequence goes on along the minus strand of KQ989109.1, from coordinate 31,964 downwards.
CGGAGAATTGGGTACCTTGATCTCTCACATAGCTCGGGTACCAATTCATGGACCAAAAATACAGATTGTGTGTTTTTAAAAATTTTTTTAGCAGATAGCACGCAAGAAGATCGTACCTAAGCTGAGACAGCACGGAGCAGCACTGTGTGCTGAACAGATCGCGTGTGATTTAAACTATGAAAACATGAGCTGCAATAGCTATGATTTTTGAAAGGTTATAGCATCGAGAAGTATACCGTGTATGATAATAAATCATGCTGAAACAACCCGAAATACTCTCTGAAAATTGAAAGCTTTAAGAACAGTTTAAAACATGCATGCGATGCAGAAAGCTATAAACAAAAAGACAAACACAGGAATTTGTTTCTGAAAGTTCGGTGCCAAATCTCGTACGTCTCCCTTTCTTCCATTGCTGTAAGGATTCACTAGAAGATTTGATCTTACAGCAATCTGTACAGACCCGATCCAACAACCTGCAAGCTGCGAGAACTCGTAGATCCTGTTGCACATCAGCTCGCAACATGTGTGACTTAGTTCACTTATTTAACGTCTCTATGAGAAAGACTACACTGATTTTGAGTTTGTTTGTTATTCACTCATCCATTCTATTCAGCTCATCTCTCGTATATGTGAGTGAATCTGTGTGTGAGAATATTACAGTGTAAGCTCACTCTCTCGTATTGTTTTCTCACACACTAGGAAGTGCTTCTTTAAAAGCCGATATCTTAATCTTCTTCCCTGGTTGAGCAGTCGACTATAGATTCTGCGTTTAAGCTCTCGGTTGTGCACCATCTCACACCTGGGCACCAGCTCAGCTTGTACATCAGCTTCCACCTGAGTGTACAAGCTCTCGACTATTGCACATGCACTTGCTCTCTGTTTTTATCTTGTGCATCTCACTTATCTATTCATCGTATTCATTGATTTATAAAGTCTCTGTGCAAATGTATCCGTTGGACACAAGTTCCTAGCCGTTGAAAATGCTTCTGAAAAGTTCTGACATAATTGTACCTTATGTCCTTTATCATTAAATACGTCTGCAGGCTTTGTTGACTTTGAATTCTATCGTCATTTAATGTGTTTGCAGGCTTTGCTATGTTTGAGCTCTATCTCGATCAGACAAATTAGTTTGACTTCTACTATTCTGAATAAATCTTGTACAAACTAATTTGCCTAAGTTGATCTTTCACGAAGCTCCCGATCTGATCTGCTCTTCTCTAAGATGCTTTGAGCTGACCTGCTCTAAACTGTTCTAATCTGAGTCCTTATACTCTTGAGCTATTTCTGAACTTCTTCTCTAAGCTTATTGTATTCATCTGTTCAAATCTACTCTAAGCTGATTGACTCTCTGTGTTGGATCGAAAATGGAGTTAAAATACAGCTCGGGAGTTTGGGGGGCGGGGGGGGGGGGGGGTTTGAATGGAACTCCTTCACAATTTTTTCACAAAACTCGTAAAAATATATTTTCAAGCCTTCGACTAACCTCTAAGCTGATTTACCAGCTTTGAGAATCTCAGTGCGCTTTTGTTCTCTCAAGTAACAAATATTTGTGCGGAAAGAACTCGATTGAACAGTGAAAAAATATATGAAAACTGAAATCAGTAATAGTATAAACTAAATGCAGTAAATTAAAGGGAGTTGAGAGTTTGTATATGGAAGTTCGGAGTTTAAACTCCTACGTCTCTCCTTCTTCCTTGTTCAGGAAGGATTCCACTAGAAGGTTTTGATGTAACAGAATTCTCTCGGCCGACGAGCTGCCACCACCTTTGGAGATCGGGACGTCGGGTCTGCTGGTTGGTGAAGAGTGATCGGTGCCTTCGAAACACCTACAGCCACAGATAACATGTCAGAGAGTGCCGAAAGTGTGTCCGATGAAGCCCTCCGATGATAAGTCAGGCAGGATGCGTGGGAGCAAAAATAGAGCAAAAGTATATGTGAACTAACAAAAGAATGTGTGAATGATCGAATGAGGGAGCATACCTGGATATTTATAGAGGGGCTAGGCGGTGGTGGTGCACGCTTTACCCGGCGTACGGGACACTGGAGCACTTCTCGCGCCGAAGATCATGCTAAGATTGGTGATTATCTTGGGAGAGATTATCTCCGTGATTCTCGGTGACTTTTAGAGCCTTGAGAAAGGCATGGACTGGCTGGACTCTTGGAGGTGTGGCATTCTCCTCGGGTTATCCTCCCGAGCTCTCCATGTGAATCATCGGGTAATGATCTTGAGCCCTTGGTGTAGGTCGGTATTTGGAGCGTGCTGCTCAGTCCTCAGGTACCGAGGTGATATTTAGGGGCATCAGGAGTATCCCCTGCCATGAGTCCTAGACAAAGGATTGAAGTGTAGGACTGTGTGTAACTGAGGTCGAAGCTCGAGCTAAAATTTATGATTTTGAAGAAAACCATGATCCTCGTGATGGCGTATATCAGCCGTTGATAAAACACTCGTGGACGGTCCAGATGAAGGTCAGGATCGAGATAGGATTTTTTCTTTTGAAGAAAACCACGATCCGCGTGATGTCGCATCTCAACCGTTGATAAAACATTCACGGACGGTCTGGATGAAGCAGGCCCCGACTACCGAGATTATGTTTGGAGTTCCCTAGGTGACCTGGGCCATTGGTTAAGCATGAGATCAGACGATCGTGGCTCGTATCGAGTTCTTAGAAATAGGCAAGGATTTCACTTCATTTTCACTTTCACTTTTCACTGCACCGAAACTGTCAAAATTTTCTCTCGCTTCCCGAGCTCCCGAGTTGTTTCCTCAATTCTCTACTCTCAACTAGTAAGTCTTACCTTCTTTGAAAACTTCCCCCAGCAATAGCATAGTAAGGAGCACGGCCGAGTCTGTAGATAGAATTCCCCTAATTCCAGAAACCCACGGGCCGATGTTGCCCGACGAGGCCGAGCTGGCCTCCTCGGGACGCCCTTGGTATGAAGAGAAGGCATCCAACCTTAGGGTATCGGACATCCCTTCGATAAAGGAGGAAGGCGTGATGTATGATGAATTTGAGGTAGTCCTTCCCAGGCCCGAGGAGTGAGCCCATCGTCCTCCTCCCTTCTTCCACACTTTCTAAGCCAACCAATTAGACATGAGCCTTAGGTTTCCTATTCCTCGGTTCATAACTGCCCTTTGCCAATATCTCCAGGTTAGCCCAAGACAACTAGACCCTAACTCTTATAGCTTCCTCCTGTCCCTGGGTGTTCTTCTTAGCTTCTTCGAGATTCCCCCTTACCACCTATGTCCTGATGCAGCTGCTCCAGGTGACCTCGAGTTCATTGGGGGGAACCCGAGATCTCATAAATGTTGGATGATCAGGTTCTTCTATGTTAAGCGGGTAGAGAAAAGGAGGAACCTTTGAAGGTGTGACATGTCTTGGATGGATAATGTGTATACACTATCCCCTCGACTCTCAACCGAGGCTCCGACCTGACCACCTTCTTTGCCACTATGAGCGTCAAAAGCTATAATGCTCCCGAGCTGGTTAAGGAGGACCTTCTGTACCACTTCGGGTTCAGCCAAAAAGGGGTCCAGCTGGTCGGAGACTTAGGTATCACCGCACCTTTCTTTAGTCGCGTTGTCCTTTATTGAATCCGAGCAACTATCTAACCTGATTATTTTTGTTCAGCTGACCGAATGGGCATGGCGATGATGCTGAAGGCCTTGAAGGGATGCCAGAAGGAGGGCTCATCGGGTGCTGTTTCACCCCTGAGCTTGAAGAAGGGGAAGAGGAAGGTTCCCCCGAGAAGGGGGCCTACACCTTCGAGACGCGTACAACCCTATATACCGAGACGCGCCTAGCCTCCAATCTCGAGGAGCATCTCGCGACCAACCCTGAGGCCCCCTAGGTCGAGGTGGGAGCAAGGCCGGAGGCTGGTCCGAGATGAGCTAGTGCCTTGAATGTTTTCGAGGACTCGTTCGTGGTCTCCCATCCCGTTCTGCTGCGATGGAGCTTCTCTGATATCTGGTCCCCGACAGGGACATTTACTTGGTGTGGAGTGCTCCCGATCTGGAGGTCTTGGGGTCATTCACAGTCAAATTTATGGAGGTATGTCCCCTATATGCCCGATCTCTCACTCCATATTTATATTTGTGTTTTAATCCTTGACTCTTTTGCAGGCCATGGTTTGGGTGGTGAGGCGATCAATCCCGGGCTCACAGGGAGATGGACTCGTCCCGTTAGTATCTGAATGAGGTGCTCGAGCACCACACAGAGCTGACGAAGCAGCTTGTGGAGCTGCAGGCGATAAGGGCCGAGGAGAGGAGGGCGTCCGAGGCCGGGCAGGAGGCACTGGAGGCCCAGAAGAAGGCGCTGGAAGCTGAGCAGAAGTCGTGAGGGCCTGAGCTGAGGAAGAGGTAAAGATCCTTTGCTCCGAGAACGAGCGCTTGAAGGGAGAGGCCGAGAACACTTGGACTCTTGGTAAGGAGGAGTTCCTGAAGTCCTCCAAGTTCGATGACCTATGCGCAGACAAGGCTTCAGCCTTCTTCGAGTGCGGCTTCAAAGGCTGCTTAGCTCAGTTCAGAGCTAATGGTTATACCAAGGAAGAGTATCTGGCCTCGTTCCTCAGCGTTGTCAAGGCCCTGGAAGACATGTCCGATGATGAAGAGGAGGCCGATGAAGACGCATCGGGAGACGAGGACTCTCCCAAAGACTCCCCCCGCCCCCAAATGTATTTAGATTTCTTGATGCTTTGTTAAACTTTGATGTATAAATTGGATTTAACTTTTTTAATGTTTTCCTATTCTCGAGATGTTTACTGATAAGAATAATAACCCAAAACATAGGCGAGTAAAACAACTTACCATCGAGTGCTCGGGCCATGGTCTTCGCCAAATCTTACACAGAAAGGAAACATTACTATTTAGTTTAATCGAGTAGGCCGGGCTTGCACGCTTGGGTGGGGCTGCCGCCCAAGGGACAAGAATTTAAAGTGCCCAGTGGATCGAGATTACATGCTCGGGTGGGGCTACCGCCCGAGAAAGTGCCAATGAAAATTGGGCTTTAAGTTTCCGAGCAGATCGGGCTTACGTGCTCGGGTGGGGCTGCCACTCGAGGAGTTGTCAATGAGAATTGGGCTTTAAGTTTCTGAGCGGATCAGGCTTATGTGCTCGGGTGGGGATGCCACCCAGAAGTTCACTGAGGAGAATTGGGCTTTAAGTTACCGAGCGGATCTGGCTTATGTGCTCGGGTGGGGCTGCCATCTGAGAAGTTAACAATGAGAATTGAGCTTGACGTTATCGAGAGGATTCGGTTTATGTGCTCGGGTGGGGTTGCCACCCTAGAAGGTGCCAAGGAGAATTGGGCTTTAAGTTACCGAGTGGATAGGCTTATGTGCTCGGGTGGGGCTGTCATCCGAGGATGCTGCCAATGAGAATTTGGCTTTAAGTTGCCGAGCAGATCGGGCTTATGTGCTCGGGTGGGGCTACCACCCCAGAATATGGAGAATACTGAGTTGAGACAAAGAAATCTTTCATTCCATAAGATAAGGTTTACAAGCGGTGATAGAATAAGGCCTGTGCAGACTACTTACAAACGATAATGAAATAAAGCCTAAGCATAAGACTTACAAGTAATAAGACAAGGCCTAGGCATAATACTTTCGGAGATGAATAATGCTCCAAGGCCAAAGTCCTCTCTTCCGTTGTGAATCTTCTAGATAGTAAGCCGTGACTCCAGCTCTCCTGACCACTTTATATGGCCCTTCATACTTTGGATCTAGCTTTCCTCTATCTCCCTGATATTGTATCCTCCTCCAGACAAGGTCTCCCAGCTCATACTTCCGAGGCCGAACTCTTATATTATAGGACTACGCCATTATTCTTTGATACGCCGATAGACGTACTATAGCTCGGGCTCTTCTTTCCTCGAGAAGGTCCAATTCAAGGCTTCATATCTCATCATTATCCTCTGTGTATTCCATGACTCGGAGGCTATCCTTGCCAATTTCTGCAGGTAAAAGTGCTTCAGTTCCATTGACCATGCAATAAGGTGTTTCCCCAGTAGCTACTTGAGTCTTCGTCCTATAAGCCCAGAGCATGCTTGGTAGTTCATCCATCCATCTTCCCCTGGCCAAATCTAGCCGCGCGTTGAGGGCTTGCACGATGGTCCGGTTGGTGACTTCTACTTTCCCGTTGCTCTGAGGATAAGCCACCAAGGTGAAGATTTGCTCAATCTTCATCTCTTGACACCAGGCTCAAACTATTGTTCCACAAAATTGCCTCCCATTGTCCGAGATAAGTCTTCGGGGTATCCAAAAGCGGCAAATAATGTTTTTCTACAGGAACTTTCAACACCTCGGCCACGGATATCTTCGCTAAGTGTTCAGTCTCCACCCATTTGGAGAAGTAGTCCAGAGCTACTAATAAAAACTTCCTCTGCCCTCCAGCCGATGGAAAAGGTCCCACTCTGTCCATACCCACTGATCAAAGGGGCATGAGGAGATGACGGTCTTCATGGGCTCGGCAGGCTACTTCTGCAAGTTGGCATGTTTTTTGCAGCCTTGACAACATCGGACGAGAGTGGTAGAAACATGTTGCATAGTAGGCCAAAATAATCCTAAGAGAAGAGCTTTTCGGGCCAAAGCTACCGCCCCTAAGTGATTTCTATAGCACCCTTCGTGAATTTCCCTCAATACATATCTGGCCTTGTCGGGACCCAAACACTTCAAAAGCGGCCGTGAGAAAGACCTCTTGTACAGCTTGCCATCCAACATCACAAAGAGCATGGCTTGACGCTTGATCTCCCGAGCTCGTCGAGAGTCCTGGGGCACGACTCTTCGGAGGATGTACTCAGAGATGTCATGCCGCTAGTCCGAGGTAGGCACTCCTTCGCGATTTGGCTCCACCTGATACACCTGTGACAGTAATTCTTTCCACTTCACTTCTTTTCCCAAAGGTGGAGCAATAGAGGTGGCCATACGCGCGAGTCTGTCCGCCTTTTCATTATTTCCAAAGTATCTGCTCAGAATGATTTCAGAAAAGGTTTCTATCAGTATGCTCAAGGCCTCCGCATACTTCATTTTTTTTTCATTCTTTATCTCGAATTTCCCATTACTCTGCTGAACCACTACATGGGAATCTGAATAGAGCACTACATCCCCATATTCTTCGTACCTCGGAGTCCGATGAGCAGAGCCTCATACTATGCTTCGTAATTGGAGGCCTTGAAATCAAGGGCAACCGCCAGACTTGTTTCTTCCCCCAGGGGGATACCATCACTACCCCTACGCCGCTTCCAGATGAACAAGAAGACCCATGCACATAGACCTTCCACCTTTCTTCTTGCTCGAGGTGCATGGTCTCCGCTAAGAAGTCCGCTAATGCTTGTGCTTTTATTGCCGCCCGAGGGTTGAATTGGATATCATACTTGCTGAGCTCGGTGACCCACTTGACAAGTCTTTCTAAAGCATCGGGATGGGAGACGATCTGTCCTAGTGCGCTGTTACTGAGCACAGTACAAGGATGAGATAGAAAGTAGGGCCTAAGGCGCCAAGCTGTAATGACCAAAGACCGAGCTAGATTCTCTTGTGTGGTGTAATTCAATTTGACCCCCTTCAGAGTGTGGCTCACAAAATACACAGGATGATGTACCTGTCCTTCTCTCGCAGTAGAACGAGCTGGCAGCTTGCGGGGTGACGAGAGATACACATACAGTGGCTGCCCGATCTCGGGCTTGTTGAGAACCGGCAACCTCTTCAGATATTATTTCAACTCCTGAAAAGCCTTCTCACTATGTTCATTACATTTGAAATCCTTTTTCTTGCGGAATATCTTGAAGAAAGAGAGACTTCGGTCAGCCAATCTAGAAATAAATCGAGATAGTGCAGCGATCCTCCCTGTTAATCTTTGGACCTCCTGGATATTTGGGGGGGGGGTGTGCACATCGAGGCAAGGGATTGTACCTTCTCCAGGTTGGCTTTAATTCCATGACGAGTGACCATATATCCCAAGAACTTTCCTGTCCGAGCTTCAAATACACACTTGCGGGGGTTCAACTTGATCTGATAGTCCCAAAGTGTGCTAAAATTTCCTCCATGTCAGATATGAATTCTCATCCACCTGAAACTTTACCAATATATCATCTATGTACACCTCAAAATTCCTCCCGATCTATTTTCTAAGTGCCTTATCCATCAATCTCTGGTAAGTCACCCCCGCATTTTTGAGTCCGCAAGGCATGACGACGTAGCAAAATGTCCCGTCTTCCGTAATGAAGCTGACCTTGTGCTGATCCTCCTCTGCTATTGGGATCTGATGACACCACTGATAGGTGCCAGGAAACTGAGCAGCTCGTGACCAAAGGTGGAATCGACGAGTTGATCAATTCTGGGGAGTGGATAGCAGTCTTTGGGGTAGGCCCTGTTTAGATCCCGGAAGTCCAAACACATCCACAATTTTCCTGTAGCCTTAGGTACTAGTACGACATTAGATAACCAAGTAGGAAAGTGTACCTCTCTTACATGCCCAGCTTACAGTATATCCTCGACCTGACTCCTGATCACTACGTCCTTCTCGGGGCCGAAGTGCCTCCTCTTCTGAATAACTGGTCGGGAGTTTGGGGAGACGTTCAGCTTGTGCTCCATGACTTCGCACCTGACCCCTTTTAGGTCGGAAGGGGACAAGGAAAATACATCCCTGTTTCTCTCCAGGAACTAGATCGGTTGCGCCCACACACCTCCCGAGAGAGTTTTGGCGATCTTCACGACCCGGCTGGGGGAACGAGAACTACTTCCTCCTCCTCATCCTCGGTCATCATGGAAATCTTCCTCGAACATGTTTACACCCCTGTCCTCCCAAGCCTTGGATAGTCATGGGCCAGGGCCTTAGCGCCTTCTACTCAACCCTTACTTCCGCCACATAGCACTTCCTCGCCACCTTCCGAGCTCCCAGTACTTCGCCTACCTCATCTCTCACCGGAAACTTTATCTTCTGATACTAGGCCGAGGCCACGACCATGGCTGCCTCCCCAGGATGACGTTGTAGGAGGAAGGTGTGTCTACCACCTTGAAATCGATGAATTTGGTTTTCCTCTGCTTTCCCAATCCAATTGAAAGAGGTAACTGAATGATCCCCACTGGTTGCAAGGAGTGACCCATGAATCCGAAGAGTGGCATCTGTACGGGCTCCATGCGGTATTCGCCAAGGTCCATCTGGTCCACGGCCCTTCGGAAAACACATTGGCCGAGCTTCCGAACTCAAAAAAAATACGGGCTACTTCATAATTCGCAATCTAGCCCGAATAACCAGAGAGTCGTTATGTGTTTTGACATCCGTCGACAAGTCCTTGGGGCCGAATGAGAGGGTGGGCCTCGAGTGCTTCTTCTCCACCTCCATGGCTTCCATCCGACGAAACCGTGCTTTTCACGTCAGATTAGAGTCCCCGTCAGTCGGTCCTCTTGATATCTTTTGGATGAAGCCCCATGGCTGTGGTGATCGCTGCTCTCCCGAGGAGGGTCCCGATCTTGATTCCGAGGTGTCCTCTCTCGCCCTGAGGGCCTCTTATCTTGTTGCAAACTCTCTCCTCCATGGGGTCTCTTCTCCTTCCGAGGCTGTCCATCCCCCACCAACGCTGCTCATACATCAGGATTATTCTAGATGATGCGCTCCAACTTGTTATCAGGTCGGCACTCCGAGGTAGTGTGACCATAATCCCTGTGAAAATCACAAACTTTGTCGGACCTGGAATTCCTCGGCGCCCCGTCTCAAATATCCAGAGCTCAAGCCTTGCTTACTTTTAGGGGCGTTCTAGCGGCAATATGTCCCAACAGTAAAGGAGGTTCCTGTTTAGATGGCCTCAGTGGAGCTCTCTCTGTCCGAAGTTCTTATCTCGGGCAAGATGGTGCTCTCTGTTCATTTCTCCTCGTGGACTGTATCTCCTCCACATTGACATATTTTTTGGCTTTAGTGAGGAGTTATTCAAATGTCTTCGGGGGCTTCTTGACCAAGGACCTGAAGAAATCACCCCCTCGCAGCCCTTGAGTGAATGCCCCGATTAACAGGTCTGGGGTGGCAGATGACACTTCAATGATAGTCCTGCTAAAACGCCGGATATATTCCCGAAGACTCTCCTGCTCCTTCTGCTTTTTGCTGAACAAGTTCAGCATTGTCATTGGTTACTTTTTGCTGCTGGCGAACTGGTGGAGGAACGCCTGGCTAAAGTTCCGAAAGTTCTTGATACTCCCGTCGACAAGAGGTTGAACCACTGTTGCACCGACCGGACCAGAGTAGTCCGAAAAACTCTGCACTTTATGAGGTCCACATAATGGTGGAGGAGGATGGCATTTTTAAATCGAGATAGGTGTTCCTCGAGATCTCCCATCCCGTCATACTCCCCTACGTTTGGAAACTTGAAGTGCTAGGGTAGCTCGGCGGCCAGTACCTCGACTGAAAAAGGTACTTCTTGAGTTGGGAGGGGCGGGGGCACCGAGCTTCTTTCTTCCATTAAACGAGCGATTTCCTCATGTAGCTTCCTAATCTCCTCAACTTGTCGATCAGGCGGTGGGTATGACTCAGGTCGATTCGCCAATATCTGTTCTACTGTAGCCGCCACCAGTTGAGCTATCTGGGCTGCAGTGAGGTTAGTTTTTTCAGAGCCTTGAGATAGACTCTCCGTGTGGCTGGTTTCTCCCGTTCCCTGAAGTTTACTCCTTTTTGGTGGCATTTTGTCCTTCTTCTCAGTTTCCCATAGACGACGCCAATTGATTTAACCAAATTCTCTCATCCTACAAGCTTCCACCACCTCTGGAGATCGGGAGATCGGTAAATTGGGTCTGCTGGTTGGTGAAGAGTGATCAGTGCCTTTGAAACACCTACAGCCACAGATGACAGGTCAGAGGGGGCAGAAAGTGTGTCTGACGAAGCCCCCTCCGATGCTTAAGTCAGGCAGGATGCGTGGGAACAAAAAGATAGCAAAGGAGTATATGTGAACTGATAGCGAAAGAATGTGTGAATGATCGAAAGAGGGAGCATACCTGGGTATTTATAGAGGGGCTAGGCGATGGTGGTGCGCGCTTTACCCGGCGTACGGGGCACTGGAGCACTTATCGCACCGAAGATCACGCTAAGATTGGTGATTATCTTGGGTGAGATTATCTCCATGATTTTTGGTGACTTTTAGAGCCTTGAGAGAGGCGTAGACTGGCAGGACTCTTGGAGGCGTGGCATTCTCCTCGGGTGATCCTCCCGAGCTCTCGACGTGAATCATTGGGTAATGCTCCCAAGCCCTTGGTGTAGGTCGGTATTTGGAGCGTGCTGCTCGGTCTTTAGGTACCGAGGAGATATTCAGGGGCATCAGGTTTGATTACAACAGCTCCTGCTGTAACCCAATCCAACAGCCCACAAGCTTCGAGAACTCCTAGCACTTCTATGACATAAAACAAACTCGCGATCTGTTCTACAAATACAATGGTTTGCTCTAAGCTGTTTCAGCTTACACACACTCTATACACTCTGCCTTTTTATTTACAATGAATACACGAAACTACAGAGTGGTTACAATTCAGAAATATGAATTTGACGCTTTTGAGAGCAAGGTTGTAACGAAGAAGATGATAAATAGTAACTTTTTGTGCACGATAATTTGTATAGCGTAACAGTGATAGCAACAGTATCGTTTCACGTAAAAGTTGTTTCGCGTAAGAGTTGTTTTAGCTTCTGTTCAGCGTTCTTTATATAGTTCTCCATCTCCATCGATCTTTAAAATGATTTTCTCTACTGGCTTTTCAGGCCCTGTGCTAATCAACAAAGATTAACAGCACAATTAAGTACATAATCGCGGAATCATAAAAATAGGGCTTAAAAATTTTATCAAATGTTTGGGCCTGAATAATTTAAAATCATCATTCAAAATATCTATACTCAAAATAGGATTTACTCAAATCCAACAACCAACGGGTCATCAAATAAACTCAATAACAGATTCCTAAAATACATAGAAGCTCAGGGCATCCCCTGGTTCGATACATAATGCAACTAAACTGGGACTCAATCAAACGGGGATCTACCAGCTTGAGCTCCACTCTACCCAGCCAGATTACCTGCCACTCTTGCAGTGGGCAACACCAACCCAAGAAACACAAAAGAAGGAAAATAAATACGAGGTCAAACCTCAGTATGAAGAGCACTAAGACAACAACAAATCATAAACATGCAGTATCTAGAAACATGAAATGCATGAGGGCTGTCAAATAATTGGTCATCTAGGCCAACGAGTCAGCTGGCAACAAAAAGCGAGCCTCTATACCACGCACAGCAAATCAGTCGGGGAAATCATCGGTCCGTGATATTCAAGTCTGGCCACTCAAATTAACCATCACAGCTCGGTGGTATTCAGACACGACGAATCAGTCGGTCACCACTCCGATGACAGCATTGTGCCTTTGAGGCGCGACACATCTGCCGGCCGGTCACAATGTGGCTATCAATCGGTAATCAATCAAATCTCAGGTTCAAGATGTATGCATGAATGCCATTAAATTCAAATCTGATTTAAGCATGCATAACTCACGTAAACAGAACATATAAATCAAACAATGAGCCAAATCTGTTCACGTAATCACAGAACACAAATCATGCCTCAAAATACTAACACGCTTATGACCAAAAGCTGTTAACAGAAGCTCAATCTGTACCTCAAATCTCGAATTCTACCTCAACAAATATCACCAGGGCACGACAACCACAGCCTGCTCAAGTCTGCTTCTCGCTGGTCTCGGCAACCACAGCAGAAATTGCCTGGGAGTTCAAATCTGTAAAGGCATCTCCTAACTTATCTCAAATCTGAACTCTTATAGCTCACTGCCTACGGTCAAGAACTCAAATCTGGATCGACCACTAAGAAAATGTTCTAATCAGCTTAAACTAAGCTTAAACGGCAAGGAATCACTTACCCAGAAGCTCTGAATAACTGAAGAAATCTCAGGTTTACTGTCGCGGAAATTCACAAACACTGCAAATCCTTCGTGCTCCTTGTACGCGTCGATCTACAACCCCAGATTGGAATCAATCGAAAGAGATAATCAAGATGAACCCAGCGCCACCAGTCTTGCTCTAAACAACGGCGGAAATCGACGGCAATCTAACAGAGAAGGGTTCGGTGAACAGTAACTACCGAGGGTTTCAAAGAAGATGATAGGAAAGATCGGGGTCGAAAATACTCTAAGTGTCAAGCAACACTTGTATTTAAATTCCCTGGGTCAAACTCTACATGGAAGTCAGCACCGACATATACAGATCTCAACTTCAGATCCCAGCTTACTCTAAGGCAAAAGTCCTCGAATCTGAATCCAACGCTAACTCAAATCTGGTCTCAGCGCTAACGCTAAACATAAGCATAACTAATCGAAACGACGACGTACTAAGGTTCCCGCTAACTCAAGCAAAACGACGTCTCACTGCCTCACATCTGAAACAGATTTTCTCTCGCTAACGTCACCTCTGATAATGCGAAACGACACCGCATCACTACCCGCGTTACATCTTGAATACTCGAATCTGTTCCCTTAGATTTGAACCACCAGTATACCTCAAATCTTATTCTCGCTAATTCCCACGCAAGAATTCTAAAAGCTTATCTTCTTCCAGCGATAGACCTCAGATCTGAATTCTTACTGGAATCAGATCCCGATGGGAAACAAAACAAAACAACGCCAAATTCGACGCAGATTTCACCCGATAGGAACTAGCGACTCAAAGCTGAACAGCTCTTTGTCAAATCTGAAAAATCACCAACCAGACTTGACCAAAATCCTCAAGCCGAAATTCGATAATCACGTCTACCGTGACTAATCCTTAATCAATCCGATTAATCACTAATTATCGAATCTCAATCCTCACATTCTCCCCACCTTAAGAGATTTAGTCCTCGAAATCAAAGGCAAACACAGGGCAGAATCAACAAAACACTAAAACTACCAACACAACTCCATTGTCAAAGCTCAAACAGATGAGACCACTCTTGTCTCATCTTCTCTTCCACTTCTCAAGTGGCTTCCTCTTGGCCATGCTTACTCCATTGGACCATCACCAACGAAATTATCTTATGCCTCAACTGCTTCTCGTTTCTATCCAAAATCTTCACTGGATATTCAACATAACTCAAGGACTGATCCAGCTCCACTTCGTCGGTTCTCAACACATGGGACGGATCTGGCTCATATTTCCTCAACATTGACACATGAAAAAAATCATGTATCGCTGCTAACTCATCAGGCAGGTGCAATCTATCAGCCAACTGTCCAATCCTCTCAACAATCTCAAAGGGACCAACAAATCTAGGAGCTAACTTGCCCTTGAATCTGAACCTCATCACGCTCTTGAAAGGAGAAATATTAAGGAATACTCGATCACCAACTTCAAACTCCAATTGTCGGTGTCTTCTGTTAGCATAGCTAGTGAAGAGATCTTGTGCAGCTTTCATTCTGCTTCGAATCAATGAAAATCTGATCTCTCATGTAGCTGCTCAAATTCAGGGATGAAAGCTGTTCTCACCAACTTCTTTCCAACAGATCGGGGATCTACACTTGCGACCATACAACGCTTCAAATGGAGCCATCCCGATAGTCACTTGGTAGCTGTTTTTATAAGAAAACTCAACCAAGGATAAGGAATCCTGCCAGCCACCACTGAAATCCATCACAATTGCTCGCATAATATCTTCTAAAGTCTGAATGGTCCTCTCAGATTGGCCATCTGTCTGGGGGTGATAAGCTGTACTCATAGCCAATCTCGAACCCATAGCTTCTTGAAAACTCTTCCAAAATCGAGATACGAATCTTGGATCTCTATCAGACACTATCGAACAGGCATTCCATCCAATCTAACCACATGGTCGATGTACAGTTTCACCATTCTCTTCATCGAATACCTCACATCATAGGGAATGAAATGGTCTGACTTCGAGAGTCTATCAATCACCACCCAAATCACGTCACATCCCCTACTCTATCAAGGTAAATGAGTCACAAAATCCATGGCGAAGCGCTCCCAATTCCATTGAGGCACTTCTAAACTCCGCAACAATCCACCAGGTCTCATCCTTTCGGCCTTGACCTGTTGACAGTTCAAACATCTAGCAAAAAATCTAGAAATGTTGCTCTTCATACCTTCCCACCAGTAGTGAGACTTCAAAGCATGGTACATCTTTCTCTCGCCCGGATGCACACTGTATCGACTACAATGCGCTTCATTCATAATAGTCTCCTTCAAATCAACCAGGTTAGGAACCAACAATCTTCCTCAAAATCTCAAACATCCATCAGAAGCAACAGTAAAATCATCAGACTGACCATTCTGAGCCTTAATCTTCAATTCATGGATATAAGAATCAGTCCTCTGTGCCTCTCTGATGTCAATCACAATATGTGGCTCAACCTGAATGGAAGAAACTATAAAATACTGATCACTCGGCTGAAATCGACAACCGGAAGTACCCAGCTACTCGTGGATTCTCGAGATACTCAAAGATGTTAGCATTGCAGGCTGGGCTTTCCTACTCAAAGCATCGGCTACTAAGTTCATCCGCCCAGGCTGATACTGTATCTCGCAATCAAAATCCTTGAGTAACTCCATCCACCGACGCTGTCTCATGTTCAGATCTGACTGAGTGAAGATGTACCTCAAACTCTTGTGGTCGGTGTATACCACAAACTCCTCACCATATAAATAATGACGCCAGATCTTCAGGGCAAAAACAATTGCTGCCAATTCCAAATCGTGAACGGGGTATCTCGTCTCATGGGGCTTAAACTGTCGAGACGCATACGCAATCACATACCTGTTCTGCATCAGAACACACCCTAAACCACTCAGAGAAGCATCGGAGCAAACAACAAAGCCTCCCGATCTGGATGGTAAAGCCAACACAGGAGCAGTAGTCAACTTCTCCTTAAGTGTCTGGAAACTTGATTCGCATTCCTCTGTCCAAACAAACTTCCTATCCTTCTGAGTCAAATGTGTCATCGGCCTTGCTATCGAAGAAAACTTCTCAATGAAACGCCTATAATAGCTAGCCAAACACAAGAAACTATGGATCTCAGAAATATTCCTAGGTCTCTCCCAGTTAAGAACTTCTTCGACCTTACTAGGTTCCCTGAAATTCCTCGAGCGAAAATGACATGACCCAAAAAGATTACTCTATCCAGCCAAAATTCACACTTGCTGAACTTGGCATACAACTGCGAAACTCTCAACTTATACAATACCAATCTCAGGTGCTCCTTATGCTCTCTGAAACTCCTCGAATACACCAAGATGTCATCTATGAAGACAATCATGAATCGATCGATATACTCGCTAAAGATGCGATTCATCAAATCCATGAAAATAGCAGGGGCATTCGTCAACCCGAACGGCACCACAAGAAACTCATAATGCCTGTATCTGGTCCGAAAAGCTATCTTCGCTACATCAGCATCTCTAATTCCCAACTGGTGATAGCCAGAGCGCAAATCAATCTTCGAGTATACGTCCGATCCTTGCAACTGGTCAAACAAATCATCAATCCTCGACAAAGGATACTTGTTCTTCACCGTCGCTTTGTTCAACTGTCGAAAATCTACACACATCCTCATAGATCCATCTTTCTTCTTCACAAACAGAATCGGAGCTCCCCAAGGCGACATACTCGGTCGGATGAAGCCTTTCTCAAGAAAATCTCTCAACTGATCCTTGAGTTCTTTCAACTCAGCTGGCGCCAACCGATACAGAGCTCTAGAAATCAGGGCTATCCCTGGCACCAACTCTATGCTGAAATCGATCTCTCGTCTCGTAGGGAATCCAGGAATCTCATCTCGAAAAACATCTGGAAACTCTCGAACAATCGGGATATCACTCAACTCCAAACGCGACTCTTGGGAAACATCGAGCGCATAGATCATAAATCCAGTGTTACCCAGCGACAACAGACTAAACATCTCCATGGCGGACACCAGTGGAATCTTCGAGCGCGAATCAGCACCATAAAAATCCCACTTCTCACCCGACTCGGGGCGAAATCTCAGCATACCATGGAAATAGTCAACAATCGCTCTATACTCAGACAGCACATCCATTCCCAAGATACAGTCAAAATCCTTCATCTCCAAAGAGATCAAATTTTCCACTACCACATTCTGATCAAACCGGATCACACAGTCCACAACAATCTCACGGGACATCAACCACACACCAGCAGGAGTAGACACAGACACAAAATCACACAGTGGGGTAACTCTCAACCCACACTCATGCACAAACCATGCAGAAACAAAGGAGTGTGATTCTCTTGTATCAAATAAAACTCTCGCAGGAAAATAAAAGATAGAGCATGTACCTGCGATAACTCCACTAGGTATCTCATCAACCTGCTCCCTCGACAAAGCATTCACCTGGGCCTACTGCGGTCTCAGAAACTGAGGTATCGAAGGTCCTCCAAACCTAGATGGTTCACGGGGTTGAAATCCAGATTGCTGGGTCGGGGCAGGAGGTTGCGGTCTCTGCGAAGAACCACCAGCCGAACCTTGCTGTGAAGGAACCTAAGACTGTCCTCTCAACAAAGGACACACTCTCAAAAAGTGTCCAGGCTGGCCACAGTTGTGGCAAGTCCCCTGAACTCCACGGCACTACAAAGTCGTGTGCTTAACACCGCACTGTCCACATGACACTACTCTCGATCCACTGCCACCAGAGCTCACAGAACCAGAGGAACTAGAATCTGACTTTCTCTTAAACTGCTTTCCACGAGGCCTGAACCTCTGATGATTCGATTGCTGCGAGGTCTGAGGAGATTGAGAAGTATGCATCCCTTCAGGCGCAGGATAGTAACCTCGTCCAACTGTCATCGGAACCTACGTTGGTGCATCCAACGGACTCTCCTCTATATCAACTGCTCGATTCACAGCCTCAGCATACGTCGATGGGGCACCAGCCAACACAAACTGAAACAACTCTGGCTTCAATCCCTTAATAAATTTGTTCCTCTTCGTTCGCTCCTGGCTAACAACATGAGGGACATACGCCATAAGTGAGGAAAACTGACTGGAATATTCAGCAACCTTCAAATTCCCTTGCTTCAGGTTGTCAAACTCCCTCTCTCGATTATTGAAGTACGACTCAGGGGTATACTGTCTGAACGCGACACAGAAGCTCTCCCAAGAAACCAAGACTCTGGTCTCTCTCATCACTCTGGAAGTACCCTTCCCCTCCACCTCTGCCTGCCTCTCTCTACGGTGCAAAGATATACTCTGCTGAACATCCTCGTCGCTATCCGAGGCTCTAGACTCCTCAGCGGTACGTCTTGCAGTCCTACCTCTATCTCTCCTCGGCGGCATCTCTAAGATACATCAGGGTAAGGACTAACAGCAGATAAATCACAGAGGCATGTAATATAATCACATAAGCAACAGAGTCAATCAAAATCAAATCTAAACTCTGTGCCTAGACTCGAGTGTGATAGAAAAGAAATGAGCCTATCCCAGTTTAAGCTCTGATACCAAAAATGTCAGGCCCCATGCTAATCAACAAAGATTAACAGCACAATTAAGCACATAATCACGGAAGCATAAAAATAGGGCTTAAAAATTTTATCAAATGTTTGGGCCTGAATAATTTAAAATCATCATTCAAAATATCCATACTCAAAATGGGATTTACTCAAATCCAACAACCAACAGGTCATCAAATAAACTCAATAACAGATTGTTGAGTTAAGTGTAAATGGGTGAGAACAGTACTGGGATGGGTGACCTCCTGGGAAGTTCTCGTACGTCAAGCTGCTGACATTGCGCCGCTTGATCTGGTTGGCCATGTGGGTTGTAAAAGTGTGATGACAGATCTTAACGGGTAATACTATCTGTGCAGGGGTTAGGGCCGGCGGTAGGGGAAAGGATAAGACTGATCTCTAAGGGAAATGAGACAGCACCAGCTGTTAGACACGCACATCTCCTGACTCATGGGCCTAACAGCCCAACCCTAATGCACATAATAGGTGCACTCTGTGCTGCCACATTATAAGGAAATAAAGTTGCACATTGGCTAACAGCTATAGCTTTTGGCCTAGTGGTAAGCGCTTGATCCTAACACAGATCCCCAAAATACATAGAAACTCAGGACATCCCTGGTTCGATACATAATACAACTAAACTGGGACTCAATCAAATGGGGATATACCTGCTTGAGCTCCACTCTGTCCAGCCAGATTACCTGGCACTCCTGCAATAGGCAACACTGACCCAAGAAACACAAAAGCAGGAAAAGAAATACGAGGTCAAACCTCAGTACGAAGAGCAATAAGACAACAGCAAATCATAAACATGCAATATCTAGAAACATGAAATGCATGAGGGCTGTCAAAGAATTTGTCATCTAGGCCAACGAGTCAGCTGGCAACAACAAGCGAGCCTCTATTCCACGCACAACCAATCAGTAGGGGAAATCATCGGTCCGTGATATTCAGGTCTGGCCACTCAAATTAACCATCACAGCTTGGTGGTATTCAGACACGATGAATCAGTCGGTCACCACTCCGATGATAGCATTGTGCCTTTCAGGCACGACACATCTGCCGGCCGGTCACAATGTGGCTCTCAATCGGTAATCAATCAAATCTCAGGCTCAAGATGTATGCATGAATGCCATTAAATTCAAATCTGATTTAAGAATGCATAACTCACGTAAAAAGAACATATAAATCAAACAATGAGCCAAATCTGTTCAGTAATCACATAACACAAATCATGCCTCAAAATACTAACACGCTTATGCCCAAAGCTGTTAACAGAAGCTCAATTCGTACCTCTAATCTCGAATTCTACCTCAAAAGATCTCACCAGGGCACGACAATCTCAGCCTGCTCAAGTCTACTTCCTCGCTGGTCTCGGCAACCACAGCAGAAATTGCCTGGGAGTTCATATCTGTAAAGTCATCTCATAACTTAGCTCAAATCTGAACTCCTATAGCTCACTGCCTACGGTCAAGAACTCAAATCTAGCTCGACCACTAAGAAAAGGTTCTAATCAGCTTAAAATAAGCTTAAACGGAAAGGAATCACTTACCCAGAAGAACTGAAGAACTCTCGGGTTTACTGTTGTGGAAATTCACGAACACTGTAAATCCTTCGTGCTCCTCCTACGCGTAGATCTACAACCCCAGATTGATATCAATCGAAAGAGCTAAGCAAGACGAACCCAACACCACCAGTATTGCTCTAAACAACGACAGAAATAGACGGCAATATAACAGAGAATGGTTCGGTGACTACCGAGGGTTTCAAAGAAGACGATAGGAAATATCGGGGTCGAAAATACTCTAAGTGTCAAGAAACACTTGTATTTAAATTCCGTGGGTCAAACTCTACATGGAAGTCAACACCGACATGTACATATCTCAACTTCAGATCCCAGCTTAGTCTAAGGCAAAATTCCTCGAATCTAAATCCAGCGCTAACTCAAATCTGGTCTCAGCGCTAACGCTAAACATAAGCGTAACTAATCGAAACGACGATGTACTAAGGTTCCCGCTAACTCAAGCAAAACGATGTCGCACTACCTCACATCTGAAACAAATTTTCTCTCGCTAACGTCACCTCTGATATTGCGAAATCGACACCGCATCACTACCCGCGTCAAATCTTGAATACTCGAATCTGTTCCCTCAGATTTGAACCACCAGTATACCTCAAATCCGATTCTCGCTCCCGCGCAAGAATTCTGAAAGCTTATCTTCTTCCAACGATAGACCTCAAATCTGAATTCTTACTAGAATCAGATCCCGATGGAAAACAAAACAAAACAACTCCAAACTCGACGCAGATTTCACCCGATAGGAACTAGCGACTCAAAGCTGAACAGCTCTTTGTCAAATCTGAAAAATCACCAACCATACTTGACCAAAATCCTCAAGCCCGAAATTCGATAATCACATCTACCGTGACTAATCCTTAACCAATCCGATTAATCACTAATTATCGAATATCAATTCTCACATGCTAGTTGATATTCTTACCATCTTTGAAGAATTTGCCTTTCTTCATACCAGAATAATAGGATTTTATCGTTAGGTACAGAAATAGCATCCGGTAATTTAGATTTAGCACTTGATTGATCATATTGATTTGATATTTTCACTTCTAAACTGAAGGTTGTATGTTCAGAGCTGTTCGCTGTATGCTCGATTTGAAAGCTTGTGTGCTCTGAGCTGTTACGTGAAAATCTGTAAATTGCTCTTGAAATCTACTCGAAAAACTGTTTGAGCTGTTCTCTGCTGAACTGAACCTTTTCCAAGTCTGATCTGATACTCAATATAAAGCTGATCTGGAAAGCATTCCTCTGAGTTGTTCTGTAAACCGATAATTTAAATACTGACATGAGAACTGAACTATTCACGCTTTGATTTGAAATCTCATATGCTCTAAATTGAAAGTTGTTCTTGAGCTCTGAGCTATTCTCTGTGCTTTTCTTTGCTCTAAGCTGTTTCTGTGCTGTCTTTGCTCTAAGCTGTTTCTGCACTATCTTTGCTCTAAGCTTTTCGTTCCCATAGTCTACTGTAAGCTGTTCACTGTACGAGGATCTGATCTGAATCTTCTCTAATCTGTTTCCTTCACTAACGCAATGTTCTGATTTCGAAGCTCCAATCTGATCTGTTCCATTTCACTCTAATATGTTTGGCTTGCTCTGAACTAAACTGTGACATTGTAAACTGATCTGCTTGTCCTGAGCTGAAGTACGACGCTCTAAGATGATACCGATGCGCTAAGATGTTTCTGCTTGTCCTGAACTGAATAGCGTCGCCCTGAGCTATTCGTATTGCTCTGAGATGATCTGCATCGTTCTGAGCTGATCTGCTTGCTCTAAGTTGAATTTCGATGCTGTAAACTGTTCTGATTCCTCTGAGCTGAAATGCGGCGCTGTAAACTGTTCTAATTTCTGAGCTGAATACGGCGCTCTAAGATGATCTGCTTTTTCTGAGCTGAATAGCGATGCTCTAAGCTGATCCACATGCTCTGATCTGTTTTGAGACATTCTGAGCTGTTCTATGTCGCTCTAATCTGATCTGCTCATTGTTCTGCTATAATCTGTTTGGTTCAGGTTCTTGTATTTGTTATCACCAAAACTTAAATTTTACTCTTAATAATTTCTCCCTTTTTGATGATGACAAAACTTAGCAGCTATATTGAGAACAAAATTTCTCTTTTGTAAATCGATAAAATTCGCTAAGTAGAAGAACTGTTCCTCAAAACTGAAAAACAAACTTTCTCAAAATCATTTCTCAAAACTGAAACAACTCTTTTCAAAACCATCTAAGCTTTTCGCTGCTATGTCTGTATCTGTCGCTGCTGCTATTTTCCCGTTGTCTGCTGTTGCTACCTTCCCCTTTTTTGACATCACCAACTCTCTTAAGATGAGAAACTATTTCTGCGAGCTGAGAGCTGAGGGATGCGAGGCTCGAATTTACTCTAGACGATGATTATGTGCCTCGTCAAGTAGCATCAGTCTTGTTGATGTAATCTGCGAGGAAAGTTCCGCTTTGACTCTATCTCCCCTCCTGAGCAAATCCAAATGATGTCTCCACTGTTTGTTGACCATCGCAACGTGTGACGCACGTAGGTATTCAACACTAATCTCTAGAGACTTCATACGCTCATCAAAATTTGTTTTAAAGGATGTCAGGAGCTCGTGAGAGTGAAACTGCTCCAAACTGATGTTGGACACCAGATCCTGGAGTTGAGCAGCTATCTAAGCAAACATTTGAGCACTATAGGAGTCGCTAAAAATGTGATCTACCAGTGCGGGCTTAGCATCTTCATATATAGCTTCAACAGCTTTACATGCAGAAGAGGAGTGAAAAGGTTTTGACTGTTTATCCTCGTCAAAAAACCCACAAAAATGTTCAGCACGTTGTCCTTGCTGAATAGCTCTGAAAAATGTATCCGGAATAACCTCTGAAAATTGTGCTGAAGGATGAACCACCAAATCTGTACACTGATTCACTGTCGGGTGCAGGGAACTGAAAACTGAACACTCAGATGTATCCTCATCTGGGCCTGAAAATAAGTTCGAGGGCCTTGGTAGCGTCCACGTGAGCTTATGATGCTTCCTGAGCCCCAGATAAGTTAACACCGTAGTCTTGTGAGCCTCAGCTAGCACGTCCATAATCATGATGCCTATGCTTGCGAAGGAGTCGTCAGGAACAAAATTTATCTGCCTTTCAAGTAGAATCTTTCAAAGAAACATTTCTCAGAGTTTCGCCTGTCCCAGCAATCTCCGCTTGAAGTCTACGCGAAGAGAGTCTGTCTCGGCCCATCGGAACAGCTTAGACACATTAGATGCTAATAGAGTCTTCAGCGACCTAGGCTCACTAATCCACGAACCCGTCGTAAGAGAACCACTTTAGCAAAAACGAAGTCCCTAACCTATACGAAAAACTCAAGATCTGCAAAAATCAAACTGATTGTCTCCTTACCCGGATTGCCCTTAGTTATCTCAACCAAAATCTTCTTTCCCTTAGCCTCAGGGGAAATCTTCGGAATAGATCTGGTGAGCCAATTTACTTCCCTGATTTGAATGCCCTAGATCCACCTAATCTCAGTTATCGACTCTTTTGACATCATAGAAGGAAGGAAGGTTTTGGCTCGAAGAGTCCATAAAAGTTCTTCCAGAGACAAAGACTCATCATCGGGTATTTCTGCTAACTTAGCTGCCACTAGAGAAGACGTTGGATAAGCTATGGCCACATGTGTTGACACCGGAATATCTTTCATCAATGGCTTAGTATCCTCAGAATCAGAATCCTCCAACAAAATCAGTTTGCGCTTCAGAGGATGTTCCATTTGAATTGGGACGATCGGCCTCACAGCAGCTCGCCCAATGGTTGTTCGCTTTTGCCTGACTGCTGGCTTAAAAACTTCAGCTCTGGATCTCAAATCCTCCAATAGTTTGGCCTCGGTTATTGTTAATCTCTCTTTGTCACCAGTATACTGCTTCACCTCTACAACCTCCACCTGAGCTGATTTGTTCTTGGCGATATAAGTGTCAACAGATTTGACAGATAAAATATTCAAGGAGGGATGGGCCTTAAATTCACCCAATTTTAATCCTTGTACCCATTCCAGCAGCAGGCTTAGCCGCAAAGCGAAACCATGAGCCTTCTTGGTCGATGGGACAACCATTGCCTTCAAATCCTGAAGAGGATTTACTCCAGTTGATTCTGATGCCACCCATGATGGCCACCATCAAATCAAAACGGCCTTGGGTCACTTCGTCAAAAGCCCCAGCTTTGGCAGTGAGGGCCTTGGCTATAAGGTCATTCAACAGGCGATATTCCACCTTCATCTCTTTCTGTTTGCAAGATTTTTGTAATGGCGCCCCTGAAACAGAAAACTCCATCCGCATCCTCTCTGGCAACTCAGATATCACCACAAGACCCTTAGTGGGCAACTGAAAAATCCCGACAAATATCTCCTCAGTAATTACCACTGTTGAACCCTTGACTGGCTGACCACAGCGTTCCGCTACAGTCTAGAGTTGGCAAAAAAGTCCTAAAGATCCTCCTCATAAACCGCCGCCGTGCACCCCAAGAATCCTATGAGCCCTGATGACTCCTGAGCTTTGAACACTTTCATCATTCCTCTGCTGTGAAAACTGAGAACTGATTCAAAATTAATTTTGAGAGCCTTCTGGATGAAAACAAGGGCCATTTCTGCTTGGGAGCGAGAGAGATTTTATGCAAGAAAATTTAGGAAAAACAGAGTAGTGATGGTAATCGAATGATATGAAAATATGAATCATAAATAGAATTTGAAACGATGATAGAAAATATTGGTCGATTTTTGGCGTATATTGACAACAAACGTGTCAGGTATCCATTGGCGGGTTTTGATTTGAAAGATACACTTGTAAAAATTTTAGATATGCATGAAAAAGGAAAAGATCCGCCATTTTGTGGAAAGAAAATCGCAACCGTATATCTGTAATATATCAGCAGGGGTAATATCATATCAGCTTTGGGATAAGAATCAGCTGTATATGTGCATACTCTGAGTGGTTCAGCTCAGCACATTCAGTGACTTATAGCTTATTATATATGATTTGAGGTTCCCCTAAGCTGAGGTTCTCCTGTAAGCTAAGGTTCCCCCTAAGCTGAAGGTTCTCCCGTAAGCTAAGATTCCCCCTAAGCTAAAGGTTTCACCTGAGCTTAGCAACTCCTCGATCACCTGCAATCGACATATTAGGGAAGTTATAAGAGACCAAGAACGTTTCTAAAAGAAAACTTAGCATCAGGCAGTGGCTTGGTTAAGATATCAGCAACTTGCTGTTCTGTCGAAACATATTCCTTCCTGACGTCCTTATTTATCATGTGATATCTTATAAAATGATGCCTGATGTCGATATGCTTGGTCCTGGAGTGCAACACAAGATTTTGCGTGATGGAAATAGCACTGGTATTGTCGCAGAAGATTGGCTCTTCAGAGGCATCAATGCCATAGTCCCTGAGCTGATGTTTTATCCATAGAATCTGAGCACAGTAGATCTCAGCTGTTAAGTACTCCGCTTCAACTATGGACAACCATGAGATCGGACGATCTCCTAGAATTGACATGTACCACTTGTGTTACACCAGTCAATGCGATATCCTGTTTAATATGCATCACTGTACCCGATCAGTTGAAAACTGGAGTCTTTGGGATACCAAAGGACCACGTTGGGAGTACCTTTAAGATATTTTAAAATGCATTTGAAAGTAATGTAATGAGATTGTTTGGGCTCTGCTTGAAATCTAGATGTTGCTGGCAGTTTTCAATCCCGTACTTCTTCAGCAGTTCTTCGTGTATTTAGCTTGATTTACGAAAATGCCATTCTCAAGCTGTCATACTTCAAGTCTGAGAATGAAAGTCTGCTCGCCCATCATGCTCATCTCAAACTTGTCCTACATAAACTTTGAAAGTTTTTGGCACAGCTTTGGGTTAGTAGATCCAAAGATAATATCATCAACGTATATTTGAACTAATAAAACGTAATCATTTTTAACAAATTTAAATAGCGTTTTATCTACTGTGACTATTACGAAATCATGCTCTACTATAAATTTAGAAAGTGTATCATACCAAGATCTGGGTGCTTGCTTCAACCCATATAGAGCTTTATCCAGTGTGTAAACGTAATCTGGATATGTAGGATTTACGAAGCAAGGAGATTGTGCGACATACACTTCCTCAGTTAAGATTCCATTTAAAAGGCACTCTTTACATCCATCTGAAAGACTTTGAAGTATTTGAATGCAGCATATGCAAGGAAAATGTGAATGTCTTCTAGTCTAGATACTGGTGAAAACCTCTCGTCAAAGTCTATTCCTTCTAGTTGTCTAAAGCCTTGTGCTACCGATCTAGCTTTATTTCTTACTACAATTCCATCTTCATTTAGCTCCTAAAGACCCATTTGTGTGCCAATTACAGAGTGATTAAATGGTCTAGGAACTCATTTCCAAACCTTATTTCACTCAAATTGATTTAGTTCTTCTTGTATTGCTTCTACCCAGCTCGGATCTACTAAGGCTTTATCAATCAGCTTAGGCCTATAAGTGAAATGAATGCTGAATTTAAATAATCATGCATAAGCTAGCCTCGTGTGCGAACTGGTGAAGTAACATTACCTATTACCTGTTCAGGTGAGTGATTTCTATGCCACCGAAGATCAGGTACAAATGGATTTGCTTCGTGTTGAGTGTTGATGCCTTCTTTATGGACTGATTCAGCTTGGACGATAACACCTGTTCCATTTGGGTCATCAGCCCCCCGCAAATTCTCCATCAGCTTGCACGTGATCGACGTCATCTTGTACGCGATCTGCATCAGCTTTCAAATGATCTGTATCAGCTTGCACGTCATCCAAAGCAGCCTCACAGCTGGCACACCTGTTGCTTGTTGGTCTAGCACTGGGTCAACATTAGCCATATAAATAACCTCAATGTTACCTGGGACATCAGTTCGTGCAACATTTTGAATATATGCATTTTTAATCGGTCTGTCCAGTGCATACTGAGCATCAGCTTGGATTCTAATATGTGCTTCATCATCACTTGATTCGTCTAGGCTGGTTGATTCCATACGAGTTCACAAATCCTTCATGTTTGCAGCTGAAGTAGATCTAAAGTTGGTCTCATCGAATACCACGTGAACTGATTCTTCTACAGTCAATGTTCTGTTGTTGAACACGTGATAAGCTCTGCTCACAGCTGAATATCCCAGAAATATTCCTGCATCAGATTTCATATCGAAAGCTGTTAGATTATGTATACCATTGTTATGAATGAAAAATCTGCATCCAAACACCCTGAAATAAGAAATATCAGGTTTCTTGCCATTCCAGATCTCATATGGGGTTACGCCGTGATGCTTATTAATCATCGATCTGTTATGAGTGTAGCAAGATGTGTTAACTGCTTCGGTCCAAAAATTTTTAGAAATGCCTCAATCTGCAATCAGAGTGGTAGCAGCTTTCTTTAAAGTTCGATTTCTATGCTCAGCCAACCCGTTCTGCTGTTCTAGCTGCTGAAAGCTCATGCTTGATTCTAGTGTCATCCAGATAAGAGGATAGTCTATAATTTAAAAATTCAGTTCCTCTATCACTTGTAATCCAGTTGACACTGCAAGATTGTCATTTTGTAAATGTTTTAAAAGTTTTATCGGCTGTTCGGCAGTTTGATCTTTCGATTTTAAAAACACCACCCAAGTAAATTTGGAAAAATCACCAACAACGACAAGGGTGTATTTCATTCCCCCTAAGTTGGTCATGGGACTTCGAGAGGTTTTGCTACTGCCTCTATTTCTGAAAGTAGGGTTAATATGTTTCCCAAACTGTGAGGATTGAGAAATTCAAATTTAGAATTTTCGAATTTTCAGATTTCAGATTTGAGATTTTTGGTGAAATATGATTTGAGAATTTCAGATCTCTCAGGGAGTTGCTCAGATTTTAGTTGCGGGAATTATCGGGTGAAATCTGTTTGAGAAATGGAGTTGTATTGGTGAAGTTGTGAATGGGATCTGATTCCCTAGCGTTTAGAAGTGAACGCCGTCTTTTTTGGGCGAGATCTGAGTCCCTGGGTGTTTGCGTGAGTGGTCGTGAAATTTTAGTGAAACACTGTCGTTTTGGCGATGTCTGGTGGAGTGAGAGATCTGCCAGGGAGAGAGAGATCTGATGGTAGCGATTGGCACTAGAAGCGCTACGTCATCGTTTCGCAGTTCAGATGTCTTGCGGTTGGTGTAATCAGATGTCAACGATTAGTCAACGCTATTGGAGATTAGCGAGATCTGTTAGTGCTAGCGTGTGACATGAGCAGATGTCGTGTTGGTCAACATGGTGGAGTTGACTGCTGCTAGCGTTGTTCATTTGAGAGAGATCTGCCTTCCGCGGTGCGACGTCGTTTCTTTAAGTTGGTGCGTCGTCGTTTAGCTGATGCGAGGAATCTGTTCAGTACCAGAAGATGATTTTGGTGAAGGAATCTGTTTAAGTCGGTGGCTGGTGAATTTATACGCTAAGTAGAGATGAACACTTAGTCATTTTTCACCCGACATTTCCTATGTTCTCATTTGAAACCCTCGTTCGGTACTGTTCATCAGCCTATTTTCGTCGTTTGCCGTCGATTCCCGCCGTTGTTTTGAGCGTGGTTGGTAGCGCTGAACTCCCCCCGTTTAGCTCTTTCGATTACTACCAATTTGAGGCTGTTGAACGACTTGAGGAAGAGAGCGTGAAGCTTCTGGTGTACGAAGAATTCTGGAGAAATCTGACCGCGCATCCCTTAGCTCTTTTCGAGCCTTTTGGTGAGTATATCTTGCGGTTTAAGCTTCGGTAGAACTTGTATAGTTTTGGTTGTGAATCCAGAATTTCGACCGTAGGCTATAATGCTTTGAGGTTCAGATTTGTGGTTGATTTGAGCTAAGATATTAGCTACTTTGTACAGATTTTAGCTTCCAGGACCTTTTGCTGTGAATTGCCGAAGCCAGGAGGGATCTGTTTCGATTAGGCCGTGAGTTTCCGTGCCCTATTCGAATCAGTGAGGTAGAATTAAGCTGTTGAGGTACGAATTGAGCGGATTTAACAGCTTTGAGCGTGGACTTGGCTGTAGTTGATGTTATGAAATCTGCTGATTTGATGATATGAAATTACGTGAATCAGTTTGTTGAATTTATTGAGTTTTATATTCTGCATTCACGTGTTGATATTGCATGCATTATGAATTGATCATTGATTGGCATACATGCATACATATTGAGCCTGATAGATTGATTTGTTGGGGAACCACGGCGGATCCGGATCGCGCCTCCCGGCGAGGCAGCGGAAGAACAAAAATTTGCCGGGATACGATCAATACAATTCAATAAACAAATCAATCTATGACATTCATAGGGTGTTTCTCGGGGTTATCTTTCTGGCAACTCGTGCCTGGCTCCGACCAGTATCGCAAGGAAATCGGAACTTCACGGTAGGCGGCGGTAGATAACGTCAATCAGGTTCACGACCGGATACGAGACTCCTTCTTCAGCCTGCACTAGAAGGCCTGACGAGATCGGCGCGGACGAATTCTCCTCGAAAGATTGGCCGGAACAATTTTCGGTGAAGGAGGCGGCGGCGGCGGCGGCTTTGAGTGAGAGGAGGGAGGTGGCCGAAGCTCTTAGGGTTAGGGTTTGTAAGTGTTGAATTATGAGTTAGTCTAAGTCTACATTAAGTAGACTTAGTGATGGATTTGGATCCGGCCCAACGGGCCCGGGTCAACGGATGAACATTCGGTTCATCCCCATCACCGAGACTTCATCGTAACTCCGATCGACGATCAGATCGGACCGATCGACTCAGTTTCCAAAACTGAATACTATGATCTGAAAAACCATAAGTGTTGAATTATGAGTTAGTCTAAGTCTACATTAAGTAGACTTAGTGATGGATTTGGATCCGGCCCAACGGGCCCGGGTCCAACGGATGAACATTCGGTTCATCCCCATCACCGAGACTTCATCGTAACTCCGATCGACGATCAGATCGGACCGATCGACTCAGTTTCCAAAACTGAATACTATGATCTGAAAAACCATTTTTCAGAACCCCAGTGCAAAATGACCGTTTTGCCCCTCAACAGCGGGAAATCACGATTTGACCCCTGTTGACTTTTAGGAAGTCGCACTCCCCAAAATCCTATTCTCATGATCAACACATTGAGCTGAGTATCTGTGCGGGAATCTCGAATCCAGTACTTGTATGACCCTCAATGGTTCAGGGATACAGCTAGCCGTGGGCCCACAGCCATTGCGGCTCTGGAATCACAATTCCGGACTTGCCCATCGGATCATGGTAAGAGCGTCTAGCAACATCGCCCCATGATCCCATAGGTATCACTGATAGTGCCTGCAAGAACCAGTTGGTCGTGGTTAGCGTACAGTACGGTCCTTTCAATCCATATATCCCGATCAGATCAACGACCATTGGTAAATCGAGAGTCGCTAAAGATCCGATAGCCATGCGTACATCTTGGAGATCAAATAGTGACATCGCGAGTGTAACTAGGTAAACACATTTACCTAAAACACTTCTAGTACTCTGGCCAGAGATTTATACACTATTATCCCCTCAGATAGCATAGGATATCCACGCATGTCTGCGAGCGGTGAATCCTCGACAACGATGCATCGACTCCTACATGCATCGGGGTCTCACCCAATCCCGCCGCCTGATGACCCCAAGTGAGTCGGAAAACGGGTCAAAGTGAGACGCCTATCATGTAGAGTCTCAATTACGTTTCGAGTCGTGAGGACTAATCAGTACAACCAAGACCTCGGACTTATCCACTCGACAAATGGTAACCACTTGGAAAGTCCGAACGAGGGTAGTTCGATAGATCACCAGGTTACTATCTATCTGCATGCTCAGAACATCACAATGTTCCCTACCAATGAAACATGGTACTTCGCATCGCAGATACTAGTCTCGAGCTCGGGCAGCCTTATCCTCATTTTGACGGCCCAATCGACTAGGAACATGTTCAGAATACACAGTGACTATTAGATGTGTTTCATGATAGCCGTCATACCCACTATCACATCTAACATACACTTTAGAGTATTCTAGGTCTTTACTCAACGCAATTGTTAATCATCATACAACACAATGAAAGTAAAGAATGCCATATAAATAAATGCGAATATCATATATAAAGATTGTTTCATACAAGAGTCTATAAACCCACACGCCACAATTTGGCTAGTTGGGCATCTACTCTAACAATCTTCCACTTGCCCTAAAGCCAACTACTCATCAGACGCAGTCCCATTGTTTCACGATGTTTTTCAAACAACGGTCCAGACAAGGGCTTCGTAAGTGGATCAGCAACGTTGTCTGCAGAGGCGACTCTCTCAACTGCTATGTCACCTCTAGCCACAATATCCCGGATTATGTGGTATTTCCTCAGTATGTGTTTGGATCTTTGGTGAGACCTAGGCTCCTTTTCTTGCGCAACGGCACCCGTGTTGTCGCAGTACACCGGGACTGGACCAACTCCATTAGGAATGACGCCCAACTCTTGGACGAAATTCCTTATCCAAACGGCCTCCTTAGCAGCAGCTGATGCTGCGATGTACTCAGCCTCAGTGGTTGAATCCGCGATGGTGTCTTGCTTGGAACTCTTCCAAGAGACAGCACCACCATTGAGCATGAATACAAATCCAGAGGTTGATTTTGAATCATCCACGTCACACTGGAAGCTAGAATCATTGTAGCCTTCCAGTTTCAGTTCACCACCCCCATAGACCATGAACATATTCTTAGTCCTTCGTAAGTACTTAAGAATATCCTTCCCAGCCTTCCAATGTAATTGGCCGGGGTTGGCCTGGTAGCGGCTCGTGACACTCAGAGCATATGCGACATCCGGTCTAGTCGAGATCATGCCATACATAATGCTACCTATTGCCGAGGCATATGGCACACGTGTCATACTCTCTATCTCCTCG
>KQ989108.1:4069-24644 GCA_001598015.1 Dorcoceras hygrometricum | reverse complement strand
TTTTAACGTTATTGAGGATTTATATGCTTATGCTTTTAAATTTCAGAAAAGAAATTATTTTAGGTAAAACTATTTTATTTGCATGTGCATGTACTATTTATTATTCGTTATTCTTGAGTTTTGTACTTGTTGAGTCTTTAGACTCACTATGCTTGTTGGATGCAGATGAGGCTGAGATTGAGATCGAGGGGCAGGATTCCTGAGTGGGCTGCAGTCGAGCTTGGCACTTACCCAGCGACCTGCGTTTTTCCGCTTGAGTTCGGCAGTGATGTTTTGATTGTTGAGATACATTCTTTTAAGTTGTTTTATTTAGTTCGATGGAGTTTGATGACCTAGCATGATTTTAAATTACTGCGCAGATTTTAAAACCTTTATTTTGTTAGGAGTTGGAATATTCATTTATTTTTGTTTGTCTAGTTGTTACGCTTTGTCTTAAGTTATGTGTGAGTTGGTGTTATTAGTTGTTTTTTAAAAAAAACTAAATAAAAAAAATTTATCCAGTCTTTTTCCGCATTTAAGATCTCTTTTAAAACAAATATAATTAAGAAGTGAGGGACGTTACACGTTTCGAGTCGTGAGGACTAATCAGTACAACCAAGACCTCGGACTTATCCACTCGACAAATGGTAACCACTTGGAAAGTCCGAACGAGGGTAGTTCGATAGATCACCAGGTCACTATCTATCTGCATGCTCAGAACATCACAATGTTCCCTACCAATGAAACATGGTACTTCGCATCGCAGATACTAGTCTCAAGCTCGGGCGGCCTTATCCTTATTTTGACGGCCCAATCGACTAGGAACTGATTCAGAATACACAGTGACTATTATATGTGTTTCATGATAGCCGTCATACCCACTATCACATCTAACATACACTGTAGTGCATTCTAGGTCTTTACTCAACGCAATTGTTAATCATCATACAACACAATGAAAGTAAATAATGCCATAAATAAATGCGAATATCATATATATAAAGATTTTCATATACAAGAGTCTATAAATCCACACGCCACAAGTTGGCTAGTTGGGCATCTACTCTAACAGAAACGCCGTGCTGAACGACAATCTAGTCCCCAAGGCGGCATGTAAGCTCTCCAAAACGCAGATGTAAACCTAGTGTCTCTGTCCAACACTATAGAGACTGGTATTCCATACAGTCTGACAACCTCTTTGATGTAAAGCTCTGCGTACTACGTCAGGGTGAAAGTAGTCTTCATAGGTAAGAAATGCGCTGACTGTTGACGCAGCAACGGATCCGAATCCCGCTCATGCGGCGCAACGGAAGAATTTAAAATTTGAGTCCGGGAACGGTCAATACACCTATACAATAATCAAAGCATTCATAGAATGTTCAGAAGATACCTTGATGGCATCTAGACGCCTGGCTCCGACCAATTCCATGGAGGTAATTGGCACTTCAACGGTTGAACGGTTGGATCGACGCCTAATCCGGTCCACGACCAGAATCTCAACTCCTTCACCGGTTTGCACTAGGAAACCGACGAAAATCACGGACGGAATCTCCTCTCCGAGATGGTCGGAACAAATTCCGATGGCGGTGGGCGGCAATGGCGAGGGAAGAAGGGAGAGGGGAGGAGTTTGCTGAATAGCTTTTGGTGTTTTTCTTTCTCGCTCTTGAAAGTGTCTCCTCATTGCCATATTTATAGATTGAGGGATAGAGTTTTATTTGAACAAAACAGTGAACATTCGGTTCAACTCAAATAGTGAACATTCGGTTCAACTCAAACAGTGAACATTCGGTTCAAGTTGAACAGTGAACATTCGTTTCGAATCCCTCGATTTTGTATCTTCATAATCCCGATCGATGATCAGATATCACCGATGTGCTCAGTTTACAAAACTGATCATTATGATGCAAAATCAAATTTTCGAACCACTAAATATATATAAGACAGGTTTACTCTCATTAGCTAAATATGATAGTCATACTCCTAACCTTCCTCCTACTATACTCAACACTTTGAGTACCATATTTGTACGAGAATTGGGAAACCAGTACTTGTATGATCCTCAATGGTTAAGGGATACAACTAGCCGTGGGCTCACAACATTTGTGACTCCGAAAACACATTTTCGGACTTACCCATCGAATCATGATAAAGCGTCTAGCAATATCGCCTCATGATCCCCTATGTATCATTGATAGTTTCCTGCAAGAACCAGTCGATCATGGTTAGCGTACAGTACGGTCCTTTCAACTCAAATATCCCGATCAGATCAACGATCATTGGTAAATCGAGAGTCACTAGAGATCCAATAACCATGCATACATCTTGGAGATCAAATAGTGACATCGCATGTGTTACTAGGTAAACCCATTTACCTAAAACACATCTAGTATTCTGGCCAGAGATTTGTCACACTATTATCTCCTCAGATAGCATAGGATATCCACGCAAAAGGTCGAGCGATGAATCCTCGACAACAAAGCATCGACTCCTACATGCAACGGGACCTCACCCATTCCCGCCACCTGATGACCCAAGATGAGTCGATAAACGAGTCAAATTGAGGCACCTATCATATAGAGTCTCAATGACGTTTCGAGTAATAATGACTAATCTCTACAACCAAGACCTCGGACTTAATCCACTCGAAAAATGATAACCACTTGGAAATTCCGAACGAGGGTAGTCTCAAGCTCGGGACTTAATCCACTCGATATATCACCAGGTCACTATCCATCTACATGCTCAGAACATCACTATGTTCCCTACCAATGAAACGTGGTACTTTACAATCGCAGATGCTAGTCTCAAGCTCGGGCGGCCCTTATCCTCTTTTGGACGGCCCAATCGACTAGGAACATGTTTAGAATACACAGTGACTATTAGATGTGTTTCATGATAGCCATCAAATCCACTATCACATCTAACATACACTATAGTGGATTCAAGGTCTTTATCCAATAATTGTAATGAAGATAAAGAATGCATTAAAATAATGCGAATTTCATAAATAAAGATCGTTTTACATAGAGTCAACAAGAACCCACAGGCCACAAGTTGGCGAGTTGTGCACCTATTCTAACAATCTCCCACTTGCCCTAAAGCCAACTACTCGTCAGACGTAGTCCCATTGCTTCGTTATGTTTTTCAAACGATGGTCCTGGCAAGGGCTTCGTAAGTGGATCAGCAATGTTGTCTGCAGAGGCGACTCTCTCGACTGCTATGTCACCTCTAGCCACAATATCCTGGATTATGTGGTATTTCTGCAGTATGTGTTTGGATCTTTGGTGAGACCTAGGTTCCTTTGCTTGTGCAACGGCACCCGTGTTGTCACAGTACATCGGGACTGGACCAACTCCTTCAGGAATTATGCCCAACTCTTGGACGAAATTCCTCATCCAAACCACCTCTTTAGCAGCAGCTGATGCTGTGATGTACTCAGCCTCAGTGGTTAAATCCGTGATGGTGTCTTGCTTGGAACTCTTCCAAGAGACAGCACCACCATTGAGCATGAATACAAATCCATAGGTTGACTTCGAATCATCCACATCACATTGGAAGCTAGAGTCAGTGTAGCCTTCCAATTTCAGTTCACCACCCCCATATACCATGAACATATTCTTAGTCCTTCGTATGTACTTAAGAATATCTTTCACTGTATTTCAATGCATTTGGTCGGGTTTTGCTTGGTAGCGGCTCGTGAGACTCAGAGAATATGCAACATCCGGTCTAGTCAAGATCATACCATACATAATACTACCTATTGCCGAGGTATATGGCACAGTGTCATACTCTCTATCTCCTCATCAGTCTTCGGACACATAGACTTAGATAGAGTGACCCCGTGGTACATAGGTAGGTGTCCTCTCTTGGACTCTTCCATAGAGAACCGCTTAAGTATGGTATCGATGTAGGTTGCTTGGGTGAGTCCGAGCATCCTTTTCGATCTATCTCTATAGATCTGTATTCCCAGAATATAGGATGCTTCACCCATGTCCTTCATCGAGAATCTACTAGACAACCATACTTTAGTTGACTGCAGCATTCTTACATCATTCCCAATGATTAGAATGTCATCAACATAAAGTACAAGGAATGTCACAGCATTTTTAGCTACCTTTTTATACACACATGGCTCCTCGCGATTCTTGAATGAAACCAAATTCATTAATTGTTTCATCAAATCTCAGGGCCAACTTCTCGATGCTTGCTTGAGACCGTAGATCGATCTCTGAAGTTTACATACTTTATGCTCACTTCCTACAGATGTGAAACCCTCAGGCTGCGTCATATAGATCTCTTCCTTAATGTTTCCATTAAGGAATGCAGTTTTCACATCCATTTGCCATATCTCATAGTCGTACCATGCGGCTATGGCGAGTAGGATTTTAATTGACTTGAACATTGCGACTTGTGAAAATGTTTCATCATAGTCAACACCTTGTCTTTGAGTGTAACCTTTCGCGACCAGTCGTGCCTTGTAGGTCAGTACCTTACCATCAGGGCCAAGTTTTCTCTTGTAAATCCATTTACACCCAATAGGAACTATTCCTTCGGGAGGATTCACGAGAGCTCAGACTTGGTTCGAATGCATTGAGTCAATCTCAGATTGCATTGCTTCAAGCCACAAATTAGAATCGGCATCGGAATTGCCTCCTTGAAGGTTCTTGGATCACATCCAACAGTTTGATCTTTGATCATCTTCAAGGAGGAAACCATATCTAACAGGAGCCCTAGGAACCCTTTCAGATCTCCTAGGTGTGTCCATATCAAGGATTGGCCCTTGAGGTGCGGGAGATTCACTTGGTACTTCAGTTGGTTCTCGAACCTCTTCGAGAAATTCCTTTTCCAGAAAGGCGGCATTTATAGAAACAAACACTTTTGTTTCATTGGGATAGTAGAAACAGTATCCAATAGAATTCTTGGATACCCAATGAAGTAGCATAAGATGGATCTGTTATCCAGCTTATCTCCCACTGTCTGCTTCACGTAAGCAGGACATCCCCAAATCCTCAAGTACGAGTACTTGGGTGGCTACCCCATCCATATCTCATATGGAGTTTTATCCACTGTCTTTGTGTGGACATTGTTCAACAACATTACCACTGTTTCGAGCGCATAGCCCCAAACGAGGTAGGAAGTTCTCCACCTTGATCGGATAGAAGTGTTTTAATACTTTTTCCCAGTTGATTTTCTACTTCAGCCTTGAATTCTTTGAACTTTTCAAAGGATTCAGATTTGTGCTTCATTAAGTACAAGTACCCATACCTAGAGTGATCATCGGTAAATGTGATGAAGTAGGTGTGACCGGACTTAGTACCAATGCTAAGTGGGCCACACACATCAGTATGGATCAAATCCAATAGTCCTTGAGCACGTTTAGGCTTGCCCGTGAAGGGAAATTTTGTCATTTTTCCTTTGTTACAGAATTCAAGTTGGTAAGGAGTTAATATCAGACATATTAAACATGCCGCTACTAATCAACTTGTTCATCCTATTTAAGGAAATATGACCTATCCTAGCATTCCAAAGTTGTGCCGGGTTCAAACTATCGTTTTTCCTTTTGATTGTTGTTGTATGTGTTTCCACATCGTGAGTTGGAACTTCTCTTCATTTTAAGGTGTACAGATCATTTTCGCTTTCCCCAATCCTAATTAAACATTCATTCTTATAAATATTACAAATCGAATTAGCAAAATGACAAGAATATCCATCACTTTCAAGCATAGAAACGGAAATAATGTTTTTTACTAATTCAGGAACAAATAAAACGTTTCTCAACAACAATTTAAAATTCAAAGAAAGAAATAAATAAACATCTCCAATAGCTTTGGCCGCAACCCTTGCTCCATTGCCAAGCCTCAAGTGGGTCTCACCCTCCCTAAGACGCCGACTTCTTATCATTACCTGCAAATCATTGCAGATATGAGATCCACATCCGGTATCAAGTACCCAATAAGTCGAGTTAAGAGACATATTTATTTCAATGTAGAACATACCTTTTGCAGTTCGTAACTGCTCGAGGTAATCCTTACAGTTCCTTCTCCAATGCCCAGGCTTTTGGCAGTGGTGGCAAACTTTTGATTGTTGTTGTATGTGTTTCCACATCGTGAGTTGGAACTTCTCTTCATTTTAAGGTGTACAGATCATTTTCGCTTTCCCCAATCCTAATTAAACATTCATTCTTATAAATATTACAAATCGAATTAGCAAAATGACAAGAATATCCATCACTTTCAAGCATAGAAACGGAAATAATGTTCTTTACTAATTCGGGAACAAATAAAACGTTTCTCAACAACAATTTAAAATTCAAAGAAAAAAATAAATAAACATCTCCAATAGCTTTGGCCGCAACCCTTGCTCCATTGTCAAGCCTCAAGTGGGTCTCACCCTCCCTAAGACGCCGACTTCTTATCATTACCTGCAACTCATTGCAGATATGAGATCCACATCCGGTATCAAGTACCCAATAAGTCGAGTTAAGAGACATATTAATTTCAATGTAGAACATACCTTTTGCAGTTCGTAACTGCTCGAGGTAATCCTTACAGTTCCTTCTCCAATGCCCAGGCAAACATCTTCTGATTTGTTCGGCTTTGAAACCCTTGCCTTGGGCTTCTTGGCGGGCTTCTCCTCCTTCGCAGGGGAAGAACGCTTCTTACCCTTGCGTTTGGACCCCTTCTTCGCAGAGAAAGAAGAACACAAAAAAAGGACAGGCTTGTCCTTCTTTATGGTCCCCTCGAACACGACAAGCATGTTTACCACCTCTTCAAGGGTGGCCTCCAACTTGTTCATGTTTAATTTGACCACAAAGGGGTCGAACGCAGCAGGGAGAGGAGAAGCAGATCCACAGACAGCTCATGTGGAAGCGTGAAATAAAGGCCCACTAGCTTCTCAATGAGCCCAATCATACGGACCCCATGCTCACGGACCGAAGTCCCCTCGTGCATGCGGCGTGTCATGAGCTCCTTGACAGTAGTGAACCTCTCAGTACGAGAGTTCTCCCCATACAGCTCCTTGAGATGTAGGTGTATGTCAACAGCACACACCATCTTCTCAAACGCCGCTGCATTTCGTTGGACATAGATGCTATCATATAGAACCGTGCCTTAAGCTCATCATCCCACCATTTTTCCATCTTTGCCAGCTCCTCAGGACTGGCATTGGCAGGGGCTTTCTTCGGAGGGCTCTTCTCTAGCATGTAGAGAAGTTTTTCCGAAGCCAAGACAATCTTGAGATTTCGAAGCCAATCTTGGTAGTTTAAACCAGTGAATTTGTTGCTATCCAGTATAGCAGCAAGTGGATGTTTGATTGAAGACATGATTATAGCAATTTATACTGAAAGGAAAAACAGACATGCATTACAGACTATTCATGAAACACGCTAAGACATAAAACATGGTCATTCAGTTTTATGAATTACCCTCCCACTATTTTAACGATTTCATCATCCTCTAATGAAATCGAGAAAGCAAGTTTCCTTAGTGGATACATAGAGTCCAATCAAGGAATCACGGTCCCGAATAATATCAGCCAACCATGATCCTCAAAAGATAGAGCCCAATTGCAACAGGTGCAACCTCAATGTATTTACCTCACGTCCAGTAAGGGCCCAATACTCTGACTCCGATTACTATAACTTGTCAAGATGGCCCATCAATGTTGAGTTGTAATGGACGGTCGTCATAACGTTCCCAATAATATGAGCCAACGTCATGGGAGTTCCATCCAACTCACAGCAAGTGTCAATGACGTGTACAGCATTTCGGCACACAGAACCCTCCCAATAATATGAGTCGGGCTATGTGTGCGGGTAGCATCGACGTACACCCATTGTTGATGGAAGGTAGGAAATTTTAAACAATATTTAAATTCCCTTAGCTTCATGATCTTATCGAATAAACTTTTGTTCTATGATCAATTAAGAAGTCATGAACTAACGTTCTCTAAAAGTGCTTCCAGGTAGTTGGAGGGGCTAAGGTCCACTTAAAAACCAACTTCCTTAGACAAAGCAACGCCCTTCAGGGAGACTAGCCGGTACAAGCCATTTTTAAACCGATCTATATAGGACTCTCTTAGATAATGTTTTGTCACATTTCCTCATAATTATCAATAAACTAAGTTCCTTCAATTTAATCATGAAACTTTTAATCTTGATATAAATTTTAAATCAAATTTAAAATGATGGATTTTAATTTGAAATTTGGTCTCAATAATTTTAAATAAAATTTAAAAAATTGCGGATTCAACAGATATATATCATATATATAATTGGGATGATCGATAAGCGAGAGCTATGCAATCCGTGGTTGCCAAACATGGATCTAGGTCCAATCCTAGGTGATATGCAGTATGCAAATGCAATCCTATTACATAAGCTTCCAGTTTTACAAGTCTCCGATCTTCAATATATTTTATCATCATCTCCACCATCTTCAAAATTATTGTCAGGAAAAAAATCATATTTTAAATATAAAATCATACTTTATAAATAAAATCTTATTTTGTCATTTTAATTGCATCAGTTTAGGGCTTAAAACAATTTTAGGTCCAATATCTCAAAAATTTCAAAAATTAATTGTGGTCCAACCAAAAAGCCCAATAGCAAGTATCGGCCCAAAAATCCCTCGGGCCGCCCGGGACAGGCGCGAAAAAACCCTAGGATTCAAATTCTGCCGCCGCATCTCCGCCCCGACACCGCCGCCCGGGCGTTGCCCCGTCTCCCGCATGCGTGCTGCACGCTGTGCGCGACGTGCGCGTAGTAGGGGCACCGAGCGCACACACGAGCGTGCACCCCCGGGGACGAAGTGCGCACACGGGTACCGGCCAGCGGGCGTAACGCCCACCGGGGTGTGCCCGTGTGGCGTGCGGGACAGGAACGCAACGCCCGCCGCAACATGCGGACGCGATGCATGCATCGGCACCGTGATGTGCACGCGGCAGGTGCGCGGTTGCAGGAGGCGACACGAGCGACGGTGGCACGGTGGTTACGCGGCGACGCAAAAGTTTTTTTTTTTTGAAAAACGAGATTTTTGATGCAATTTAGGCAGAATGGTGTATTGAAAGATCGAACCAAGGCTCTGATACCATTGTTGGCATGGTGGCGGATCCGGATCCCGCTCCCGGGGCGCAGCAGAAGTGTTGGGATAAATCTCAGGTGTTTTGGTGATGAAATAATTAACAAGAAAAAGAACCTGTAAAAGAGATCATTCAAACCAAAGTGTCAAGGAATGGACGAGACTAATCAAGTTGAACGAAGAAACCAGCTCGAAATGTTGAAAACAAAGTCAAACCAGCCCGAGGTTCTTGTACAGACTAGCTGGACGATGAGAAGCGTAGAAACCAGCTCAGAATATTGAACCAGCTGAATCAACTACTTGATCAGCTGGATGAGTAGACACTGCGAAGACCAGCTCAGTCTCTGAAACCAAAACAGATAAAACCAGCTGGACACAATACAATGAAAATCAGCCAGTAGAGAATGGATCAAGCAATTTGAATTTCGGAATGTCTGAAGATACGTACAGTCTATGTCTGGAGATAAGTACAATCAAATCAGTTGACATCCCTACTATGATTTGTAGTCGTTAGCACTACTTCAAGCTAAAACCAGATATGCAGGGATATGACAACAGACTGAATATGGCGCAGATTTGCCAAAAAGGGCAACGCATTTAATGAAGATGTACCTTCATCGTACGAGCATTTATGGCGCCACAGACATTTCAACTTGGATGTATTCAATGTATCTACTGGTAACATTTATTACCGTTACATCCAAAGAGTATTTATAGAGAAGAAGAGAAGCTGTGAAGAACCTACCGAACTCCACAAGATAATTCGAGCATACAGAAGTTAACTCTTCACAGAATCTTAGTTCATTAATCGAACCAGCTCGTTTGAGTGACACACACACTTATCATATACACTTTCTGTGTCACATACTCTTCTACACACACTCTGCATACTTGAGTTCGATTTGTAAAATCATAAACAGAGATTTTTTTAAGTGCTAAAATAGCACAACCAGCTGAATTCATAAATTGTTGTAATATGAACCAGGATACGGGTCTGGGTGTCGTAAAAGTACTGGAATAGTTGTAATACGAACCAGGCTGCGGGTCTGTGTGTCGTTGGTTGCTAGGAGTTCTCTTGGCCGTGGGTCTCGAGAGTGGGTTTGTACAAGAGTTGTATAATCAAAGTCTTCTAGTGAAATCCTTCCCGCTGTGAAAGAAGGGGAGACGTAGGAGATATTGCTCCGAACTTCCAGAAACAAATCTCTTGCCCTTATTACTTTTACTTACACGCATTTTGCTAAAATCTGTTCAGCTGCTTGAATCGCGCTTATTCCGCATAAAATCACCTCATTACGCGAGACAACAGAATCACTGAGAAAGCTTCCCAGCTGGTTAATCTGCTGGAAGTTGGCTTTGAGCCGTAAAATTTTCAAAACGAATTTTTAAATAAAAATTACTAGGGAGTTCATTCACCCCCCCCCCTGAACTCCCAAGTTCACTTTTTCGATCCTAACAAGTGGTCAAATCAGTTGACATCCCTACTATGATTTGTAGTCGTTAGCACTACTTCAAGCTAAAACCAGATATGCAGGGATATGACAACAGACTGAATATGGCGCAGATTTGCCAAAAAGGGCAACGCATTTAATGAAGATGTACCTTCA
Organism: Dorcoceras hygrometricum; assembly: GCA_001598015.1. Lineage (NCBI taxonomy): Eukaryota > Viridiplantae > Streptophyta > Magnoliopsida > Lamiales > Gesneriaceae > Dorcoceras > Dorcoceras hygrometricum. Next base: position 13,984 of record KQ989108.1, on the reverse strand, counting down.
TCGTACGAGCATTTATGGCGCCACAGACATTTCAACTTGGATGTATTCAATGTATCAACTGGTAACATTTATTACCGTTACATCCAAAGAGTATTTATAGAGAAGAAGAGAAGCTGTGAAGAACCTACCGAACTCCACAAGATCATTCGAGCATACAGAAGTTAACTCTTCACAGAATCTTAGTTCATTAATCGAACCAGCTCGTTTGAGTGACACACACACTTATCATATACACTCTCTGTGTCACATACTCTTCTACACACACTCTGCATACTTGAGTTCGATTTTTAAAATCATAAACAAAGATTTTTTTAAGTGCTAGAATAGCACAACCAGCTGAATTCATAAATTGTTGTAATACGAACCAGGATGCGGGTCTGGGTGTCGTAAAAGTACTGGAATAGTTGTAATACGAACCAGGCTGCGGGTCTGTGTGTCGTTGGTTGCTAGGAGTTCTCTTGGCCGTGGGTCTCGAGAGTGGGTTTGTACAAGAGTTGTATAAACCAAAGCCTTCTAGTGAAATCCTTCCCGCTGTGAAAGAAGGGGAGACGTAGGAGATATTGCTCCGAACTTCCAGAAACAAATCTCTTGCCCTTATTACTTTTACTTACACGCATTTTGCTAAAATCTGTTCAGCTGCTTGAATCGCGCTTATTCCGCATAAAATCACCTCATTACGCGAGACAACAGAATCACTGAGAAAGCTTCCCAGCTGGTTAATCTGCTAGAAGTTGGCTTTGAGCCGTAAAATTTTCAAAACGAATTTTTAAATAAAAATTACTAGGGAGTTCATTCACCCCCCCCCCCCTGAACTCCCAAGTTCACTTTTTCGATCCTAACAATTGGTATCAGAGCAGGTTTTCTCAGTGTCATTCTCATTTATTAAACATGTTGGTCTCTCACTCTAAAATTCCTATGTTCTCTAAGGAGGACTACGACGTCTGGAAGATACGAATGCAAGCACACCTAGCAGCACATGATGATGACATGTGTTTTGTAATCACTAACGGACCAATGCCAATACTAAAAGTGAACACTGCTATTGCTATAGCTGATGGTGCACCTCAATGGATTGAGAAGTCAAGACAGGAGTGGAGTTCAGAAGATAGGAAGAAAGCGAACCTGGATAATGTCGCAAAGGATATACTATACAAAACGCTAGATAATAACATGTTTAGCAAAATCCAGACATGCACCACTGCAAAAGAAATCTGGGAAAAGCTGATCCAGATTTGTGAAGGAAATGAGGAAACAAAGGAAAACAAGCTGACTGTGGCCTTGCAGAAATTCGAGCTCATCAAAATGAAGCCTGAAGAAACTATGGCTGAATTTGATGAAAGATTTAGTTCTCTGGTAATCGAGCTAGATATACTAAATAAAACCTACAACAACAGAGAGTTGGCCTTGAAAGTGATGCGAGCACTTCCCAAGGAGTGGGATGTAAAAACTATGGCCATGAGAGAATCGAAAGACTTGAGAAAGATGGAGCTACACGACTTGTTTGCCAACTTGAAGGCATACGAGTTCGAACGGGAAACCAGAGCAGAACCTGACCATCCACATATCAATCAACTAAAGCTCTGGCTGCAACAAGTCCAGATCAAAGTCATGCTCTACCAGCAGCAGATCAGCCGATGAAATGAGCAAGGATGCAATGGCTCTGCTTATCAGAAAATTTGGAAAATTCATGCAGAAGCAGAATTCTCAACCTATTTCATTTAACTCTCCCAAGAAAAATTTCAATAATCCCTCTGACAATAAATGTTATACTTGTGGCAGGACTGGTCACTTCATGGCTGAACAAAAGTGCATGGGCTGACTCTGATTCAGACGAATCAAGCTCTGGAGCCTCCTCATCAAGCGACAGCGAAGATGAAGTACGGTGTCTCATGGCAGATGACACTGAGGAGATATTTGATTTATCAAACCCTGAATTCACACGAGAGGACCTTGTTACTGCACTGAATGAAATGGTCCTTGAATACAAAAAACTCTCTCAATCATTCAAGGAATTTAAAGCCGAAGAAGAGAGCTGTGCAACAAGCGCTGAGCTAGCTAACTCAAGTGCTATGCAGGCTACTCTAAGTAGGCTTGAAAACGAGAATGCCGAGTTAAAAAAAGGTCAGAGAAGATGCTCTACGAGAATCAGCGATTAGCTGATATAATAGACTCCTGGACCAAGTCTTCTGCCTCATTACAAAAACTGCAAGGAGCTACAAAGCAATCTGGTGAGGGTTACTATAGCAATGAAAGCAGTACCTCAGAAATCAGCAGCAATCCTAGGCATGGAGAAACAAAGTTTAAGACAATAAACTTTGTAAAATGTAGTCAGGAACAGTTTGCTGAAACAAATTTTGGTGACACTATGATGGTAGATAAGTCTTTAATCCGGCAAGGAAGATTTTGGGTTGGGGTACACTGCTCCTGAGAAGCATCGGGAGAGCTGACTAAACAAAAAGATTGAATTAACGAACGGGAAGCTCAAATTCAAAAAGATAAACCAGCTCAACCGATCTTCAACGAAGGACAGGCAGTACAAGTCACACTATCAAAAGTCTTATCAAAGAGCTCACATGCAGCCTATCATAATCACAACAGAACAAAAAAATGCACACGGACCACACAAATGCTTTGATGCACACACTGGTAAATGGATCAAGATCATTCGAGTGTGGGTTCCGAAAGGTCTAATCAAACCTGGACTGTAACGCCCCAAAATCCATAAGACCACATTTATGTATTTTATTAATTTCATGGGCCAAAATGGCAATTTTAAATGTTATGCATTTGCTGATTTCATTGGTTTCAGAAAAGAGATGTGACGTAGCTGGTTTCAGCGGATGACTCAAAGCGCGATACATGAGCAGGTTTTAAATGGGTTGAAAATATCTTTAAGGAGGACAAATGATTTTTTTTGAAAGGGTTTGGTGTTTTACAAATTAAAATGTTCAAAAGGAGATTTTACTAAAATTTTAGATATGTCATTCTTTGTAAACGTATCATCTTGCCACTAATCCCTTTCATATTTAAACATGTTTTGAAAGTAAAGTATGTTATCATTTGCAAAGAAAATCTTTAGTGTTCTTCCAAAATATTTTCTGGAGAAGCTCGTGTTGTTGCTCGAGGAGGACATTTCTGCAGGAATTAGATATCGTTTCAAAGCGTTGTTTAAGGCAAGTAAAAGCTGATCCTTTGCTACACCATTTAAAGCATATATTGATTTTATTCATTTTATGGATCTGCTTGCCTGTATGTTTAAGATATATTGAAGTTCATGTTTAAAATGATTTACGCATGAACGAAGGAAAGAAAGATTGGGTTCAAAATGATGTTTTTATGCTTCCAAGTGTTTTCCAGAAAAATATGGATACTGAGGATTCGAGTTTGATTCAAGTATGTTTATGAATGTTCTTCCTCCAGGTGAATGGTAACATTGGAATTTGACGCTATGTAATCGGATGTTGTTAGTCGAATCAGTATAAAGTCTGGTTTGATAGATAACAACTGATAGCGTAGCTGTCGTTTTGATGTTGCAACACCAAGTTTAAAGTCAGCTTTTGGTTTCGAGAATTTCTCACATCAGCTGTTGGTTTTATTGTTCATCAGCTGTTGCATCAGTTTTCGTAAACAGTTGTTGTATATTAAGTCATCAGCTGTTGCATCAGTTTTCGTAAACAGTTGTTTTTATATTAAGTCATCAGCTATTGCATCAGTTTTCGTAAACAGTTGTTATATATTAAGTCATCAGCTGTTGCATCAGTTTTCGTAAACAGTTGTTGTATTATTGTAATCAGCTGTTGCATTTGTTCGTAACCAGCTGTTGCTTTAATTTGTATTCAGCTGTTGGTTTGTTCAACACCTGAAAGCCTTTGTAGCAGTTGTGTTGACGTCTGAGTTGACCAACTTAGTTGCATTGACATCTGTTTGACCAAAACCAATTCGTTAACAGCTGAGTGACCAATTCTATTTCATAGTTACAGCTGTTCACTATTCAAACAGTATCCCAAGCCACATGCGTTTCTTAAGCTAACGACGCCATTTCATTTACTACGTCTGTTTTAAGTGTTAACAGATATTCTTGCAGTTGTTTTACGATAAACGTGAACAGTGAAGATCTGTTTTGTTTCAAAGTATTGTTTCATTTTGTTACGACTGATTACATTTCAGCGATAAGCTCCCAACAGTCGAATTCGATACGCAGTAAAGTTTTAAAATGGGAAGCGAGAGTTTTAAATGATGGAACCCGATGATGTTTAAAGAGATTTCAAAGAAAGAGGATGTTAAAAGGAACAAAAAGTTTATTTTAAGGATTTATGGCATAGATAACAGACGATCACCAAGGAGAAGGGTGAGTAGTCGTCCAGATGTCGGCTGCCCTTTCATATGAGCTATATGTTAAAACTGATATCAGAAGTCATTTTGATCAAAGTATGAGCTATATGCTAAAACTGATATCAGAAGTCATTTTGATCAAAGTGCAACACGGACCTAAGGAGAGCTTCTAAGCTATAAATCAAAAGAAAATGATATTGATGATGAGATCTGGGCTATTATCCCCTATCTCTAAGTTTATGAAAGAAAGAAATGTTTACGAATGAATGATATGTTCATTAATGTTCCTTTAACTCAAGTTATGTATGTTCAGATGTCTTCATGCGTTAAATGAAATTGTTATCACTCAGGTTTTGCTTCCTGAGCCCCTAGGCTCATTAGCTTTTAAAATGGTGCAGGTTCGACAGCTGAGGAGCGAACGGGTGGTGAAGTCTGACAGCAGCTGCGTGGTGTTGTGTTTGTCAATGGCCAGCGTTTTCCATGTCAAGTCTGATGTTATTTCATCTTTTGTAGAGACTGTATTAAATCAGTTGCAACAGTAGTAGTTCACATAGAATATCAGCTGTTGTACACCGCAATTGCAATATATATAATAGAATCTGTTTTCCGCAAAAATGTTCGTCAGCAGTTGGCGCGCAAGTGTTTACATGTTTGTCAGCTTTTGTATTCGTGTTTCAATTTCTTTTTAAGTTATAAGAAATACAGCTTATAAAAAATTGTCTTTCAGCCCTTCTTTTTATTCGAAAATTTTTATTTACCCCAATTTTGTGACCCCGTGGGTTCGGGCGTCACAACATGGTATCAGAGCAACGTTCCTGAGATAAACACACGCACCGTCAGCTGAATCAGAGTTCATCGTCCGTTCCTCTAAGTTGTGAGTTTATTTTTCGTCAGCAGTTGGCGCGCAAGTGTTTACATGTTTGTCAGCTTTTGTATTCGTGTTTCAATTTCTTTTTAAGTTATAAGAAATACAGCTTATAAAAAATTGTCTTTCAGCCCTTCTTTTTATTCGAAAATTTTTATTTACCCCAATTTTGTGACCCCGTGGGTTCGGGCGTCACAACATGGTATCAGAGCAACGTTCCTGAGATAAACACACGCACCGTCAGCTGAATCAGAGTTCATCGTCCGTTCCTCTAAGTTGTGAGTTTATTTTCAGAGCATTGTCTTTAAATTATTTAGCATGTTCTGATATATATGTGGTGGTTTACGGGCTATAGAATATAAGATGTCAGGAAGAGGAAGAGGTAGAAGAAGTAATCCCATAGTGGAAACCAACGCTGAAAATAATGCTAATATTACTCAATTGTTAAGACTGCTGGTAGAGCAAAATAATAGAGGTAATGGCCAATCTTCCAGCAGCAGAGGACCAAGTAATGATGATCCTCAAGAAAAGTTCAGACTACAGAAGCCAAAAGAATTCAGTGGTACAACTGATCCAGTAGTGGCAGAGAGTTGGATCAAATCAATGGAGGTTATCTTTGAATACCTCCAGATGTCTGATTTAGATAGGCCAAGGTGCGCTATCTATATGTTGAGAGAGGATGTGATGATTTGGTGGGAAGGAGTCAAATTGTTTGTAGATTTGATAAATCTCACTTGGGCAGATTTCAAACAAGTATTCTTTGAGCAATACTTCATGGCTGGTAAGAGGTCTGAATTGAAGAGGGAGTTTTTGACCCTTAAACAGGGGAGTCTAACCGTACAGGAATATGTGCGGAAGTTTGAAAGAGGGTGCTATTTTGTGCCTTTGATAGGAAATGACCCAGAGGAGAAGCTGAGTCATTTCGTGGAGGGATTGAAGCCTATGTTCAAAATGAATGTTAGGCTATCTGTGCCAAGGACCTATCAAGAAGCAGTGGATAGAGCCCTGCAAATTAAAATGGATTGGAAAGATGTTGATGAGGAAAGGCAACAGAAAAGACAGGCCGTTCAGCAGAAGGACCAGAGGTCGTTCAAGAAACAAAACAAGAACCAGCAGAGGCCTCAGGAGCAGAAGCCTCTACCAATTCAACCTATTAGCTCTGTTCCTGCTGGTAATAATAGGCCAGAATGTCCTAAGTGCCACAAGAATCATCCTGGACAATGCAGACTTGGACAAAATGTCTGCTATAAATGTGGAATGCCGGGACATATTTTGAAATATTGTCCAAAGTCCAAGCAATTGGTGACCAGCAGAGTTTGTAATGACAGCTGCTCAAGCTAACCCAGACTCGACAATAGTTACGGGTGAGATTATGATTGCTGAATTACCTTCCATGGCTTTAATAGATTCAGGAGCCACTCATTCATTTATAGCTGCTGAATTTGCTAAGAAATTGCCAATCAAGCCTGACCATGTAGTTGTAGGTTTCTGTGTATCAGTACCGTCAGGAGAAGAATTGATATCTCACGATGTATTTAAGAGTTTAGAGCTTAAACTTCAAGGGCATCAAATTACTGCTGATTTAATCGTATTGCCAATGCCTGAATTTGATATGATTTTGGGAATGGATTGGTTAACCAAGTCTGGAGTAGTAATAGATTTTAAGCTTCGGACAGTAGCGGTTAATCCACCTAGAGGAGATTCCTTTAAGTTTGAAGCTAAGAATATTTGTAAGATTCCTCGAATAATATCAGCTCTTAAGGCTCAACGTTGTTTGAGGAAAGGAGGAGTAGGATTTCTGGTTAGTTTATTATCTTTAATCGTAACCAGTAGACCCCAGTTGTCAAATGTAGAAGTGGTAAGTGAGTTCCCCGAGGTTTTTCCAGAAGATATCCAGGGACTACCACCTGACAGAGAGCTGGAATTTTCCATTGATCTAATTCCAGGAGCTGCACCAGTAGACCCCAGTTGTCAAATGTAGAAGTGGTAAGTGAGTTCCCCGAGGTTTTTCCAGAAGATATTTAGAAACTACCACCTGACAGAGAGCTGGAATTTTCCATTGATCTAATTCCAGGAGCTGCTCCAGTTTCTAGACCACCTTACCGTTTAGCTCCATCAGAAATGAAGGAATTGAAAGAACAGATACAAGATCTGTTGGAAAAGGGGTTTATCAGACCAAGTACTTCCCCCTGGGGAGCCCCCGTTTGTTTGTTAAGAAAAAGGATGGGAGTTTGAGGCTATGTATAGATTATCGAGAATTAAACAAACTGACCATTAAGAATAAGTATCCATTACCTAGGATAGAAGATCTGTTTGACCAACTGAAAGGGTCTATAGTCTTTTCTAAGATCGACTTGAGGTCTGGATACCACCAACTGAAAATTAAAGCAGCAGATGTTATAAAACAGCTTTTAGAACTCGGTATGGTCATTATGAATTTCTAGTTATGCCATTTGGACTTACAAATGCTCCATCAGCTTTTATGGATTTAATGAATAGGGTCTTCCAACCATTTTTGGACCAGTTCGTAGTGGTATTTATTGACGATATCCTAGTATACTCTAAGACCAGATGTGAGCATGTTCAACATTTGAGAACAGTTCTTCAGATTTTGAAAGATAAACAATTGTTTGCTAAATTCAGCAAATGCGAATTCTGGTTGGAGAAAGTAGCGTTCTTAGGCCATATTATTTCTAAGGATGGGATTGAGGTCGACCCAGCTAAAGTAGAAGTTGTTCGCGACTGGCCAATACCAAAGACTGTTGCAGAGATAAGGAGTTTCTTGGGTTTAGCCGGATATTATAGGCGATTTATCCAAGGATTCTCTAAGATAGTTGTTCCCTTGACTACATTAACAAGGAAGCAAGTGAAGTATAACTGGACAGCTGAGGTCAAAACAGTTTTGACAACCTGAAGCAAGCGCTGATAGAAGCACCTGTGTTAACGATGCAATCTGATCAGGGAAAGTTTGTAATTTATACAGACGCATCCAAAATGGGTTTAGGCGCTGTTTTGATGCAGGAGCGTAAATTAATTTCATACGCATCCAGACAATTGAAGGATCACGAGAGGAATTATCCAACGCATGACTTGGAACTGGCAGCTGTTGTCTTTGCCCTTAAGATATGGAGACATTATCTCTATGGGGAGAAGTGTGAGATATTTACAGATCATAAGAGTTTGAAATACTTCTTTACCCAGAAAGAATTGAATATGAGGCAGAGGAGATGGTTGGAGCTGGTTAAAGACTACGACTGTACGATCACCCAGGAAAAGCAAATGTGGTAGCTGATGCTTTAAGCAGGAAGTCTGTTGGATTAGCTCAGCTGATTGTTCAGAAACCATTGCCAGCTGATATTGAAAAGTTTGGACTTGAAATAGTGTCCAGCAGCAGTAATATGATTTTATAAACCTCTCAGTAAGATCAAATCTGATAGACCAAATTCGAGAGAGTCAACTGAAAGATGAGCAGTTGCAGAAATGGGTTAAACAAGATAAAGAGGCAGCAACCTCTAATTTTCAGAAGATGGCGTAGTTAGATATGGGTACCCCAAGTAGATGATTTGAGAGCTGATCTTTTGAAAGAAGCTCATACAGCTCCATACTCAGTACATCCCGGAAGTACTAAGATGTACAAGGACCTCCAGCATTTGTACTGGTGGCCAAGAATGAAGAGGGATGTTGCTAGATTTGTAGCTGAATGTTTGATGTGTCAGCTGGTGAAGGCTGAACACCAGCGACCAGCTGGATTATTGAAGCCACTGCCCATTCCAGAATGGAAATGGGAGTGTATACGATGGACTTTGTAACTGGTTTACCAAGGACTGTTCAAGGATATAACTCCATCTGGGTTATAATTGATAGACTCACTAAGTCTGCTCATTTCTTACCCGTTAAAACAACATATGAGGTGAGCAGATACGCGGATTTGTATGTCAAGGAAATAGTGAGGCTACATGGTATTCCGATTTCCATTGTATCAGATAGGGATCCAAAGTTCACATCAGCTTTTTGGAAAAGTTTGCACAGAGCTATGGGTACAAAATTGACCTTTAGCACTGCGTTTCACCCCTAGACCGATGGACAATCTGAAAGGGTGTGATTCAGATTTTAGAAGTCTTGCTCAGAGCATGTATTGTGGATTTTTCAGAAAGTTGGGATCTGAATTTGCCATTGGTAGAGTTCGCCTACAATAACAATTTTCAGGCTTCGATTCAGATGGCTCCATATGAAGCTCTCTACGGTCAAAGTGTAGAACACCACTCCATTGGGATGAAGTTGGTGAAAGATCTGGTTTAGGACCAGATGTAGTGGAGCAAACAGCAGTAGCTGTTAAGAAGATAAGAGAAAGAATGAAAGCTGCTCAAAGCCGACAGAAAAGTTATGCAGATAATCGAAGAAGGGAACTGAATTTTGAAGTGGGTGATCATGTATTTTTGAGAATTTCTCCAATGAAAGGAGTAATGCGTTTTGGGAAGAAAGGAAAGTTGAGTCCAAGGTATATTGGACCATATGAGATCTTAGAGAAGATAGGAACACTAGCCTATCGATTAGCACTGGCTCCGAACTGAATTTTGAAGTGGGTGATCATGTATTTTTGAGAATTTCTCCAATGAAAGGAGTAATGCGTTTTGGGAAGAAAGGAAAGTTGAGTCCAAGGTATATTGGACCATATGAGATCTTAGAGAAGATAGGAACACTAGCCTATCGATTAGCAC
>KQ989107.1:5132-25135 GCA_001598015.1 Dorcoceras hygrometricum | reverse complement strand
GTATCCAATGAGTTATCGATACTAGACTAGCAGTTGAGTGCTCCTTGTTATTCGGATCTTGACCAGATTCGAGCTTCCCAAGCTCTATGCTGTTGGGGAATTCTGCAAAGGTGTTTCACAGACATAGACCTTTTCCCCTAACGACCTACTCTATTCCGCCTACAGACAAGTCCTATACTTAGCTTTTCTTCCTTTGAAGTGAATTTTTCAGATCAGTTCCCCGAGTCACTACTATAATACTCGTGATGCATATATGTACAAAACTTCCATGAAAAAAGACTAAATTACAAAACAAATGACCATAGTCACCTGTTGAAGTGCAATAATGGCCCCTGTTAGGTAGAGCGATCAGATCGTGACGCTTGTGTTGCTATATAGTTTAAAAGATTGGAGTTGCACCGTTACCACAAGCTATAGATTTCGGTAAAGCGACAATCACTTGGTCCTACAATTGGTATCAGAGCAAAGGTCACGGGTTCAATTCACATTGATTGTAAGAAGTGCAATTATTGGGAGGGGGATTGGCGGAGTGCAATAATTATCCCTGCTAACTAGAACGATCGAACCGTGGCGCTTGTGTTGCTATACGGGTTAAAAGATTGGAGTTGCACCGTTACCTAACTATAACTTTTGATATAACGGCAAGCGTTCGATCCTACGTCACCAAATAAATGAAAGTTATATGAATAAACTTAATTTCGTCAAAATAGAGGACCAAATAAAATCCCTACAACCACACTTGTAATAAATGGATAAAACACTCGTAGTGTGACCGAAATATTCACTATATATGACTTGTGTTTAATTAAGACGGGGATGTGAACTCCATGACACAATAATATTGCACCAAGAGCTAGCAGCGTCCATGCCATTAATCCTCGTTAACAACAATCATAACCTCAAACCACTGTTTCTTCTGTTATGCAATAGAATTAAAGAAATCAAGCCCACATGAAAATTGAGTAATATATATGAAACAACTGTTGTCGTCAGATTCGTACACATCTTTTCTTGAAAAGTTAAAAGCAAATCCAGCTGCTGACATAATTATCAGCAACACCTCGTGTCGGGAAAAAATATTAATATCTGGTACAGACAGAGGAGGATGTGTTTATGTATATTAAATAAAGATATTCTTGCGAAAAAATCAAAGAAACCAATAGAAAACCTATTGAAGAATGTTAATGTTTATGCAAATCCAGCTGCTCTGCCTTCGTTTTATATACTTCAAAACGTTATCATTGCTTACTTTTATTCAACGAGGTATGGCCTCGATTCTTAATGTGCACACAATTTCATTTTTAATGCTAGACGATATGTATAGAAATTTATTAAGTTTTTCATGGAAGTTTTTTTTTATGAAATTATGAATTTCCTTGCTCGCTAAAGCGATCCATCAGGTTGAACCAATGAAGTATGACTAAAAGATTGTGTGTGCGTAAATTAGTTTGAAAAACGTAAATAAATAGAAAAATAGTACAGTTATCAGATTTGGGTACATAGAGATCTAAAGATACGAGTTTGGAGTATTTAAGGAAATATCTGATTGTTAGAGATCCACACGCGTGGATTTACAGGAATATAATCCATGCTGGTGGAAGCATTTCTGCACATGCTTCTGAGCAAATGTATCATATCATACATGTTTTTTAAATACGTGTGGATGATGCATCCTCATATTTTCTTTAGGAAATTGAATTCCGTACGTTTAAAATCTCTTTTCGTTTTTTATATTTTCACTTTTCAAATTTTAGTCCAAATCTACCATTTTTGTTTTCAGCGATTTTTTTTATTTTTTTATTTTCCATGTGATGTTACGTATGCAGTGTTGTATCAGTGTCTGATGAAAAAAGATTAATACATTGCCAAAATCTAAAGATAAAAGAATGAACTTGAGTTGGACAACAAAAAAATCCCCAATGCGTGAATATTAAAGAATGAAATAGTCATGTATAACACATTAGGTACAAGAAAATAAAAGATTACACTATGTATTATACCGAAGGAGATATACTTTTGTGGTACAAGAAAATTGGTAATAAAAGACATTTTGAAAAATAAAACAGGAATTTAAGAGATCTTAGTTAATCAAACACTTGGCACAAATTATTTTTGTATTCAAAATGTTAATATTGAAAAAAGCAATTGAGAATCAGAACTATTTTTAACACTTAATTATTTATAGCAAATTTGTTAAAGAAAGTGATTGCACATTCTAATTTTAGACACATTATTATCAGTTTAGGTATGATTTATCAGTGGTAAGTTGGCTATTACTTTTTCCTCTTCTTCTTCTTTTCCTATGGCTCCCTTTTATCAGCCCACTTACAGATTAAATATATTTTACATTTGATTTATAATAATCATATCTCACGTACTTTATTATGAAGGTTTTATTTCTTTTTCCCTCTTATAAAAAGGTTAATAAACACGGGAGTTGGATCTAATGCATTTGAAGAAATTAAAAAAAAATCTACTAGATCACTACTTACTCGATTTTAGTTCTTGTTTCGGGTACATTTTTCATTTTAGTTTAATTGCAAGTACTGCATTTTTTTTCCTATTTCTGGTTTCTTACACGAACGATGCAGCTTTAATGGGACATAATGTTCAAAAACTCAACGGAGAATGAATCGTTGACACTTGCCATTGACTCCTTGGACTTGGAAGAGATTTGCATCGCAACTATAGTGGAACAAAATGATTTTATTCTTAAAAGTCCATACCAAGAAACATAGTGTGCTGCAACACACCAGCTTCATTAGCTATGAGATTTGTTCAGCGAAGATTTATCAAAAGATAGGCTTGAAAGAACTCCAATCTACATGTGGCCTTATAGAAGAGGACAGGATTGAAAAGAAGAGGTTCATGCATGCCAATCCAAATGAGGAACCTGCACACTCATACTTTGCCTGAGTCGAACTTCTTGATCACATTTCCTTACAGTATCATTTCAATCCCTGCAATTCGAATGTGACGTTAAGCCACATATATGGACAACATATGAAGTTCTAACCTGAAACAACATGAGACACACCAGTTCGAATCGCCTAGAACCACAACCAATATAGAACATGCTCTGCAACACAATCATCAAAAGAAGGAATTAGAATCCCACAGATGAAGCTCACACAAAGCAATGGATGGTTGTCATAGCAATGATCCACAAATTTTTCTCTCAGTTAGGTTCAAGAATCTAGTTACACTTTTAACACAGCTTGTCAAAGCTGCTATATTCAATTTCACAACATAACCTGTCACAGGACAATAAACATTTATAGCCACATCGTCAACAACAATAGCATTTCAGACACATAACAAGTAACCTTCTTCGGGATGAGGCACTCACCTGGAATTAGTTCCTATATGATCTCCCCGCGAGTATAAACAATCACAATGTTAGAACTCGTGGTTTCAAATATTTCATAATCTACAAGAATATGATAGTGTTTTAATCATATTATACATGTGGCATCAAATGAACACACAATCCATTTGCCAATCAAGATTTCATTTTGAAATAATTCAGAATATCGAAAAAGAATCAGATCAGGGTATCGAATGAGCTAGACATTGTACCAATTCACTCTTCTTTTATATTCGAACTCTCGGTTTTGAGTGAGATATTATTGAGCCTCTCTAATGCTAAAACAAGAGCCTGTGTTCCTAAATCGCCTTCCCCATGAGCCTTTAGTGATAAATACAGCTGTTGAGCTAATGCTAATCCAGGCAAAGCCAACCCCATATTCTGGCATTCCCTCAAACATATCCCCAAATCTTTTACAAAATGATTCACATAAAACCCAGCTTCGAAATCTCTGTTCAGTATTCTATTCCCATACAAATCCAAAGATTTAGAACCAGCGGCCCCGGTGGAGATGGCGCTCAAGTAATTGGTCAAATCCAGACCAGCTTTGGATGCATAAATCAAGCCTTCACACAGACCCACCATCGTGGAAGCTATGGTGACTTGGTTGGCTAATTTGCAGAACTGCCCCTTTCCAGGTCCTCCCATATAGTACACTCTGCCTAAATGATTTAACAAAGGTGTGACGCGGGTAGTTACGGCCTCGTCTCCACCGGCGAAAATGGATAGAGAACCGAGGCGCGCGCCGCGGTCTCCGCCGGATACGGGAGCGTCGAGTGAAGAACAGGACGCGGCAGTGGCGGCGGAGTGGATTTCCACGGCTAGGGAGGGGTCGGATGTGGTCATGTCGATAAGGACTCCGCCAGATCGAAGGCCGGAGAGGACGCCGGAGGTGGGGTGGAGGATGACGTGGCGGACGTCGGATGGGTATCCAACGATGGAGAATACGACGTCGGACTTGGAGGCCAGGGAATTGGGGGAGTCGGCCCAGTGGGCCCCCAGGGAGAGGAGGGATTCGGCTTTGGACTTTGTGCGAGTGAAGACGGTGACTGTGTAGCCGGCCTTGATGAGATGCGAGCACATGGACTGGCCCATGACTCCGGTGCCTATCCAGCCCACTGTGGTGTTTGCTGGGCTAACAGGCTCGGAGGATGCGGCGGCCATGGAACGGCGGAGGAGGAGGAGAGGATTCGAGTAGGCGAGCGTGGTGAAGTGGAGAAGTGAGTGATGTGGAGACAATCGCATGTTTTTTTTTTGTGGCTGTCCTAAAATTCTAGTTTTATTTTACTTAAAAATAAATTAATAAAATGTTCAAAATCTCTCTTTTCAATTTTTTTTTTTAAAACTGTCCTTTTAAATTCGCTAGTTCATTATTTCTGACGCAACGTCGAACCAATTGGAGAGTTTTAAGGATAAAACTCGGGGAACAGTTATGCCAAATCACTACTAAAAGCTATTCCAAGCACTTCAACAAACTTTTTTATGCCAAATCAAAATTGAGAAAATTCTTTCTTAGATATTTTTTTCTATTTATTCGTTGAATCTCTATTTTATCAAACTTAGCCATACCCTGTTATCGTTGTTTTTCTTGACTTTTTATTTAATTTTTTTTCCAACATATGAAATCAACAGTGTCACATCAGTATTTCGGATAAAGATAACTAGAATTCTATAAAATCGTATATTGAAATTCGTAACTACGGAAGACCGAAACCCCAAATGAGCGAACATACTTGGAAATAAAAACATGGGGAGACCATTTTTTGTTAACCAAACCTGATTTCCAATAGCAGAACCAACCAAGTTTTGTTTTGGTAATTCAAACCAAACAAACTTTAAGAATCGCTTAATTTGGCTCCGTTTTGAATAATTTTTTTTTAAAAAAAGTAGTAACTTATGCATGCACTATAATTGGGGACTTATTTATTGTCAGACGAAGCTATATATGATTTCTTTTTTTTAAAACAAAAGGTAATACAGAATGTCAGAACATATCATGTTGTATCTTAATGCAAGATAGGTCGAAAACCTCAAAATTTCTTAGTGGTGATATTGGCGATGAAAACGGATGCTTTTCTTTAAAATGCTGATGAAAATAATAAAAAAGTAGTCAACTTTCAAGCGGAACTTGTCGGTTTTAAACTTTCAGGGAAAGATTCAAGAACGGGAAGCAAGCAAGCAAAAATTAAAGCTCATGCTTATAAGCTACCAAGCCCCAGAACTAATGAACAGGCTCTTATACTAAATAATAATTAATATCATTTAAAACATATCGTTTAACTCATCTTAAATTTCGAAAACTGAAAACGAGCCGATTCAACTGATATTTGTTGAAATTAAAAAAGAACTTCCAATAAATTTTTTGATGCTTATATATTCAGTTAGCTCCATGCAGTGGTTGTCGAGCGCACATTTATGCACTTAGTAAGCCGAAACTGATGAGTATAACCATACAACAGGATAAAGGAGATGAATGATGATTGTGGACACGAGGTCTCCACAAGATAAGTGACGAATGGTTCTGTATATATATTATGCTCACTAACTAAGCTCATAAAATACAGGAAAAAAAAAAGGTGCCGAACGATTCTATTGCAAAGCCTTAGCTTTTAGACCTCTGTTGACAAGTGATGGATTCGGTTCTTGACACAGAACGTGCAGCAAACCAGCTCTCCCACCCTGTACACAGTCAACATCTCCGATCACAGACTGCAATTTCAGTTCTATATATTTACCTCATTCAGATTTTGATATGTCGAATTTCCATTCAGTTTAGTCTTTTGCGAGTTTAGACATTTTTAACACCGGTAGCCCACATGGAAAAAAGGACTGAATGATGAGATGTTAGTTGGAAGACTCAAGACCAACCCTGAAGTTATGACAAACTTAGAGAATCAAAATCGCAAAATAACAAACACATGCGATCACCATGGAACCATGAGTTGTAATCTCAGTTAATCAGTTGGGATTTGGATATGGACCTTGAGAGGTGAAATGACCTGATCTCCGTTACTGCATCTGTCTTCCCTTTGTTGCTGTTTTAAGTTGAAGCAATGCTGTATACTCTCCAACTTCTCGTATATCTCGGCCATGAGCTTTGCTCTTCCTTCTAAACCTTCCAAGAAAACTCCACGTAAAACTTCGGCTTCTTCTTCAAGTACTCGCAATCTTCCCTCGAATCGTTTCATCTCCGCCATTTTGCTTCTTGGGAACCGGTCCCGGTCCTGGTTTGAAGCCAAAAAACCTGATGCACCAGCATCAACGACATCTTGATCATCTCCAGACATTAGTTCCTTTTGATTCTTGGAATTTGAACGCACGGTTGCTTCTGATAGAGAGTTGCGGAGGCCAACTCCAGCTAGTATTTCTCAGAACTGGACTCAAATTGTGTGTGTGTTTGTATATATATATATATGTTGCATAAGATTTGAAGTTTTAGTGTAGTTGATTTTTTCTGCTGCAAGATTTTGTCCCATTACATGCATTTAATTAACAGAAACTGCGGCTCTAAATTTAGCAAATGGGTTACACAATCAAGGCATCTAGTGAAGTGTGCTTTATCTCAAATCTTCAAGGTATGTGCTTCCTTGTTTTGATGTGGCAATTTTTTTTATTTTTTATTTTTTATTTCTCAACACCTTGATCATTATAAAGATGTTATTATATTTATGCTTGGCATCATTTATGTCAATTATTTTAAATAATTAAATAAACCTCATGGTACTTGTGATTTTGTTATTTAATAAATCCGAGTGTATTACTTGTACAATAAGCTAGATTAATTCGTAGTTTCATGATCTTTTATTGGTTCGACTAAAACTTAATTTCGAGACTCGTGTTGATGCTCAAATTTAATGGTTAAAGTTTACTTTACACTGACTGAGAATTTTTGAGCAAATGTTGGACAACTTTTAAAACCAAGAATGCATTCTCATTTGGTCGATGTCAAAACACGTGCTTGTAATTAATAAATTATCATTGCTTTAATAACAAATGCTAGATTAATGTTCTAATATCACCGGAGTTCATTTAATAAGGCTCGTGAAGATAAACAAACCAAACTCAGTTTTAAATTATTTGCCTCGTTAACTATAGCAGACTCGTCAGTAGACCCTTGAGCGATTCTTGTATTAAAAAAAATATATCTTTAATATTTGATTTACATATTTCACACATTTCCAATTATAGAAAAATTTTGAATTTATTTTGTTAGATAAATTGTAAATTATAATCATAGTACTATATGTTCTATAAATATAAAAGTTTGCATTTAAACAAATATTGAGATTCAAAAAATGTATTTGTTAATCTCATTTAGACTCGATAAAAACTCGTGAACTTGAATATGTTCGTTAGATCAAGCTTGGCTCGATTCTTTTACGAATCAAAGTTAAACATTCGAAAATTCGGCTCGATTCGATTAAATACATAGGTATAAGGTGTTCCTATAAACAAATAAATAAGTTCCATTTTTGTTCCGTTGCACGTTTAGATATGAGAGAATGTACGAGTACGACACACATGTAAGTTAGTGGCATCCAGGATTTTCAACCCTACGGATGACCGTGCCGCCTACAGGATGAACTCGTCCATGCCATCACAAGATTCCAGAGTTACATTTCTTATAAACAAATTATTTTAAAAAAAAAAAAAAGTCTTTAACATTTTATTTCTCAACAATATTCTTATTTCTTTTCTTATATCTCTATTATGTCCTCCATATATCTGATACATTCTTAACCTAAAACAAGTTTTTTTTAAATATATGAAAAAAATTATAATTAAATTAAATTTTTATTTTTAAAAAAATTGTTTCTCTGAGTTGATTAATTTTTATTTTTTCTTTGTATAATTAAGATTAAATTTATATGTTCTTTGGAAAATTACGAGGAGATTTAAATATAAAATAAAAACCGAAAACCAACTCCAACCGGTGAAAACTGGGCCATTTAAAGAATGATAAAGACATAAAAAGAATTACAAAAAATAAGGAAATTTGGGGAGGTCCATAAAATACAACAATATGGACAAGACTGCTGCGAAATCCGCAGTCCCAGATCATCATAACACAATTATTAAGAAGCAAAGCAATTTTTTTTTATTTGCAAAAATATTTTACTATTATAAATAAATTACCCGTGCACACGTGTATTTAACAAGTAAAAAAAAAATTAGAGTGAAGCTTTTTAAGAAAACCCTACTATAATGGTAATTTACGGGGCCAACCAATTTTATTTAACAATTTTTTCCTTTACTTGTTAAGAAATATGGGAAACTCTGACGCTGATTCGCAAAATCCGCAGCTATTGTCCACATTGTATTATATTTATAAGTCTCCCCAAATTGACCTATTTTTGTATCTTTTAATTTAATCTATTATTTTTTAGAAAACAGGCTAAGAAAATTTGACTTGTACTCATTTTCGTTTGAGAAAATAACAATTTATAAATTGTCAAATACATGTTTGCATTATATAATGACGTCTACATTTGAGTTTTTAGAACCAATGAAAGTGTGTTTGGATTGGTGCAAAAATGGGATTTGATGGGATTTGGAATTCTAATCCCCCTTTTTAAGCTTTGGGAAGAATGGATTTAATTGTTACTTGATGAAAGTTGATGGAATTTGATAGGATTTGGTTTAACTAATTCAAATCCTAACCAAAATGAACAGATTCAATGGGATTTGAACTATTAAAATACAAAATTGTTTTAAATATAAACTTCTAATGTTATATTATTTAGAACTTAATAAATTATGGTCCTTCAATTTTGGTACTACAAATCCATACACTTTATTGTAATCTACAATATAATATTTTTTCTATATAAATTTATAGATAGAGCAGTGAAAATTAGTTTACACTTAAAAAACCCAATTGATTATTAAAAATCTCGATTACTTAAAGGTTTTATTTCTCAAATTTTTTAAAAAAAATGTATGTTGAAAATTTTCAAGTCTCAACTTTTTTTTTTCAAATAAAGATATACAATATTTTATGTTGGATCTGAAAAAGATAAATTATAATTTTGATAAACACAAAATTTGTTATTATATATCAAATGAGTTTACTTGAGTGCACGGATCAATTGAAATAGAATAGAGCTCAGATCAGATCAGCTGGATAGTATAAGCGTAGAGTTGAACTCAGTTGAGAAGATCGTTCGGATCATATTAGAGCAACCTAGTTGAGAAGATCAGAATATATTATACCAGATGGGATCGAATCAGATAAGAGCTGAACGTATCATATTGGAGCTTCGCAATAGATCGGGTCAGATAAGAGCTGAACAACTTAGAGAAGTAAATTGATCAGATCAGATAAGCAAATAGATAATCTCAGGGAAGCAAACAGATTAGAATAGAGCTTAAATAACATAACATATTTCAGTACAAGCTATCCGTTCAGAAGGGCAATCATTTTGAACAAGAACAACTTAAGATAGAACATAAGTAGTTCAAATAATTTGCTCAATAAGATAAATGACCAGTTCAGAGTATTTAAAGACCAGAATAACCTCAACTAATCCAGTACGAAGAAGGACACTAATTACAAATAGTCAGAATTTTATAGAAGTCTTTGCGCCTGCTATAAACTTATGTCCAATGTTCACATAAGAACATGAGCTATAAATACAACTAAACTGAAGTTAATTAAAAAATGGAGGGACGACAAACGAGAGACTCCAAGAGGTCATCGAAATGTATAGAAGATCATTAGATAGACGACAGTGTGTGAAGATACATGAGAGTAACATTGTACTAAAATAATCCTCATACACACATTCACTCACATATATAAGAGATGTACTGAAACAAATTAGATGAATGATTATTCAGATTAGATGAATGCTATCTTCACACAAAGACGACGGTGTTTGTAATCTTTACACAATGATGTTAAACATATGCAATGTAGGCAATGTGGTAAGTCCAAACTTTTATGCAAGTTGTTGTATGAATCAAAGTATTTTGGTAGAGCTTTCCAGATCTAGAAGAAGGGAAGTAGAAGTTGTGGCTTCGTACTTCCATAACAAATATGTGAATACTTTCTTTATTTCTTTGATTCATATCTACTTA
Source organism: Dorcoceras hygrometricum (assembly GCA_001598015.1). Classification (NCBI taxonomy): domain Eukaryota; kingdom Viridiplantae; phylum Streptophyta; class Magnoliopsida; order Lamiales; family Gesneriaceae; genus Dorcoceras; species Dorcoceras hygrometricum. The sequence goes on along the minus strand of KQ989107.1, from coordinate 14,688 downwards.
AATGTTTTATAAATTCTGTTTTAATAAGTATGTCGAGTATTTGAGCTTGGTATTTTAACCAAATATGATATAGTTTTCGGTGCTCGTATCTTTCAAGAACCAGAGTTATTGCAACTCAATCGTATCGCTCATTTTAGAGTTCTGCTATGTGTCGTTCTTAGAATTTTTGTGTTGTTTCTTGAAGTATTTTTCAGCCCACGCGCTATACGATCCTTTTAGTTATATCATTTTATGTCATAAAAATATTTTTATCATTCAACATTCAATATTTCAATAAGTTTATTGATAATAATAATAATGTTTAGAATAATAACAATATATTTAAGTATTGCTGTTATATAAATTTTATGTCAATTATTATTATCCTTATTTCAAATCCTATTCTTAAATAATATTTTAACTTGTACCAAACACCAATTGAATTTCAAATCCATAGATTTAAAATCCATATCCAATCAAATTCCAAATCTTCAATAAATAAATCTCATTAATTAGCATTTGGACTCAATCCATTTATTTGTCTCAAAACTACTGCCCTTCTGTTCGTGACACGTGCAATATAATCCAATTTTTTTCTAAATATTCCTACTTTAACAATGAGAGGTTAAATTTGTAAAATTAAAAATCAAATTTAAAATTTTCTAATTTTTAACAGTTCTTTTTTGTATAAATCCAATCTTCATAAGTTAATCTAGATTCTGGCTTATTTGTGTTTGAGCCTGATTGTAACTAGTATATTTATGCAACCTGTGAAAGGGGATCATAGAATTAAAACTTGAATATGTAGAGTCCTTGTGGTGGTTGAGGATATAGATACTTGCTTAGTTTTAACTGGTTTTTCAGGTGGAATTAGGTAAGATTATTTAGTGTGAATCAACTTTAAGAATTAAAAATAAAAATTAAAGTGGAGTAGACTACTAACTACTTCCAACTAATCTTTTACAATAATCAGAAATTTAAAGTGGGCCGTAAAAAATAATCCATAGCATAAACCAAATCTTGATTAAATCATATATAATTGTCATTTTAGTATAAGTTATTACAATATACATTTTTCATTCCCATAATAATTAAAAGGACATGGAAGATGCTACACCAGAACAAAGTGTATAATCGAATCTCCTGTCTTCGTTATTTCCCTATCAAAGGCAACTTGGGGAACATCAAGCTTTGCTTAATCAACTGGAACTTCCACCTCCATTCTCAGACCTTCATGGTCCAATAACTGAATCACAAGCATATGGAAATTAGATAGATTCAAATAAACTGCAACGCTCATTACAAGCATTTGATGAATGAGGTCGCCGTGAATCGCAAACATGTTTCTCCCCAGCAGTCTACGCCCCGATTCGTTTCTTTTCGTACATTATTAACAAAGGGCATGCCTGAGGGGTTTAAACTTCTATTACAGGTTCCATACTTTGCTGCGGAAGCAGTGTTGGTACAGTGGGAGCAATCACCACGCAAATTTACATATTCTTAGCTTTACTCAAACGTACAGAAGTTCAAGCAGTGCGCGAGAGTAAGATAGGAGGATTCAACAAAAAGATGGACCTGAATGAAATCATCCAACAAAAGAGAAGACTCCCTCGTGTAACCGGATTCTTGCAGAAGCTGACATAGAACTTCCTGAAAACTCCACAATAACAGATAAACACAGAACCAGGCTGAGTATGGTGGGAAAACGTGCAAGGGAACTTGGGGTACTGAAACTTTAGAAGAGGAACAGAACAAATCAAGAACTCGTGATTCTAAGACTAAGGGATCCAGTTGTTTAGTACCTCTCGTTGCTTATCCGACATAAATGGACCTGTCAAATCCTTGAGCACTTCAATTATGTCACTGAAAGTCACGTTTCCTTTCCCATCCCTGTCATATACTTTGAAGATAACTGGACAGGTAATAAAAAAAGTTCAGAGGCCGGTGAAGGATTTGGCCGGTCATAAAACTGATCTGGCACCAAGAAATTACTAACTATGATTATTATCTTAGAAGAAACACATCGACAAGAGCACAAAGTGAACGTTTGATCTGACAAAATATATTACTACCAAACTCGGACATCTCAGTAAAGATCATAATCACAATCATAACAGAGTAACATTATTTATCTGCTTCTTTTAATGTTCTTTTCAGTCAATAGTCATTTGCTTCCCTTGTGAAACAAGACAAAGCTACAAAATCCCATATCATCCGGACTCCCGTGACTCCCAGTACTAATTCTAACTCACAATCTTTAAGCAACTGATGGGAAGCTACTTATGATCCCTAACACAACAGTAAATCTTGCATCGATCAAGCCACAAAAAATTGAAAAAAAAAAAGTGTGCATTTATCATTTAAACCATGGAAAAGCCAATAGCAAGTTCAAGACCTACCCCCAATCTTCTGAGATGCCGTTGCTTTTGCACTGAAAGCAGACAAAACTGCAACAAAGTCCTTGAAATTCAAACCATCCACCATCGTCAGCAATCTCTACAAATAACCCACAGAAGAAGGAATGTTTAGAGATTTAATTCCAAGATTTTGATACATCCACGTACAAATGTATATAAAGATTAAACAATAGAAACTAAGAGCGCTGCCGTTGATGATTAATCAAAACAATATCCATCCAAAGTCATATAACAAATTAACCGAGAAATAGAAGGAAAGAGTTCGACACTCGCCTACATTCTATTCGATGGAATCTACCTGAGAAAGTGGATTCATTGCAAACTCCGGAACTGATAAAAACTCATCTGCTGATATGAACCCTTTCGCGTTCCTATCCAGTTGGCAGAATCTCTTATACAGGGACACTATTTCGTGCTGAGTAACTAAATTATCATAAATCCAGAAAGAAATTAGAGAACAAGAAACCGTAAAAGTTTCCCGACCAGCCACGAGAAAAGAAGGCAATCACGTACGCCAACTTACATAGATTATTACAGTGTTCTTGAACTTCTTCAATATCGTATTGTGTCAGCATTGATGAAGCATTGCCCATTTTTATCTTTATTGAAGAAACAATCTGCAAAACAAAGCAAAAACAATCGAATTCATCGAAACCCCACCTCCAAAATCAGATCTTTGCCAAAAAGAAAAAACGATATGCAAACCACATACGTTCAGGAAATCAAATAAAATCGAAAAAGAGACGGAAGGGACCTACAAACAAATGTTCCCGGTTGATCTAGGGACCGGAATAAGAGAGAAACAATTGTATTATATTATTAAAAGATTTTATGATCTATAAAATGGCGTGATTATCTAGATTATCTATACTACTTATAATACGATCGATTATAATTCTCCAAGGATTCCTAGCAAGTCACGTCCTTGAAAAGCAGAAAATGAAATAGAAAATCCCCAACAAATTTAAATGTATCAATCTTATTATAAAACTAACGTAAATATAATCCAAAAGTACAAAGCGTACATGCATGGGAGAAAATTGGATTGAGATTGCATGGTCATTACCGCAGCATGAAAAAAAAAAGAAGACAAATTTGATTTTTAAACAACAAGGTAACGTGTATTTCAATGTTACAGTTCGTTGTTTGGATCATTATACAAATACAAAAATGAACAAGAAATCATACATCATCCCAATTTCTGGTTTACCGTAAGTATATACTAGATACTATTACGTTAACTCTATGTAAGCAATTTCTGGTTTACCCTAAAGTATAGACCAGATAGCATGCGCCATCAACGTAAAATGACTCACCTTATATCACCTTGTGACAAAAAATTTTAGTTGTTAATGAAGACGACCTCGTTTCTAGTTTACACAAATTTTGTGGATGTATGTCTGTCGGGTGTAATAAATATCGATCCGTTTGAAAAAAATAAAAATGTAACTTCTTTATGGATGGATATCGGCAAGCGTCATAAACATCGATTTGTGTTAAAGAAAATAAAAATTTAACTTCCTAGGAATTTCCAACGAAATTGATATTAAATTTGGCTGTTTGTTTTGATCTCTTAACTAATATATAAAAGAACAAGGCAATGTGATGAAATGAGATTGAAACTTAATAAAAATATGAACTCCCAACATTAATTCGAATTTATAATAAATGGTAGGTTAGGAAAATAAAAATATAACAAAGTTGATGAATACAAAAGCTGAAAAAGTGGAAAAGAAAATAAAGTTGCTTAAACAAGATTGACTAATAAATTTGCAAGTGTTTGCAAGTTTGTCTAGTGTTGAGTTGTGTTTCTGCTGATTTATTTCTTTTTTGATCAATTTATCATATAGAGTTTAGACATAAAGAAGACGAGAAGAAGATACGAAAACAGGAGAGGAAGAAAAGAAGAAGAGGGAAGTGTGGAAAAGAAAAGAAGATGAGAATTGAAGAGAGCAACAAGGAAAAGAGAGTTCTTTAAAAAAAAAGGAAGTCTGAATAGTTCGTTATCTCACTGAGAACTTTTCCCATGTGTGTGAATATACATTTGAGAGGAATGTATTATAAAAGATTAAATCCTCACACGCGTAAAAAAAGAAAATGTGCTTCAAAGAATAGATGAGTAATAGTGTTCACATAACTACGTTAAGCATTAAATTATAGAGCCCACACTATCGATGTGCTTCAAAGAATAGATGAAATAATTTCTTGGTTCTAGGTTCATTTTTAAACATTTCAAGAAATAGCTATTATAGCTTTTAAAGTTTCTAAAAGAGTTTAGTGTGCCATTCTAAACTCATTTTCGTACCTAACAATTGGTATCAAACAAATTGTTCTTCAATGAGCATTCTTAACTGATTTCATTTCAAAGTATTTTTTGTTTTTATTTTTTTTGAGATTTTTCTAATGCGTATATATTCGAGAATTTCTGACAGCTTGTAGCAACCTTGGAGAAAGGACATAGCTTCATGCTCGGATGTCCAAATGACAAACCACTTTTTCTGTTGCAAACTATAATCATTTGGGACAACAGAGGTATAAACTTTGCAGCTTGGTGATGCACGAGGAAAAACAATTTATTTGTTCAAATCTATATCGATTTGAGTGGATGCTACGGAGAAAGTCAAAGTTTTTGTTAAGAAGCTGAAGGACACTGCATTCATCAATGATAAGACCTATAAATTCAAATTAGACACATATCATTAAGAAATCTCGTTACACTCGCTCTAACTTGTATTCAATTTATGGTACTTGAATAAATTGTCAATTAGATTCTCTATCTGATACTGATACATACTAAAATGTTCATCTCGGCGCCTGAGGTGTATCTCATAGGAGTAACATTCATCATCCCGACGCCCTTCGACCCACTATACCATCACTCGCTCGGGAGGACATTTTGTTGATTGAAAACGCCACCTCGGGGTCCCGTGATATGATTATTCTCGCGTCCCGATCTAATGGCACAACGGGTGACAATCCGATCCCACATGAGCAACTTGATAGGCAACTTGGCCCTCTTGTTCGACCAATGTACTGACAAGTATTAAGAAAAATCATCCCTACCTGCAGATGGTAGATGATGGAACATATTAGGCCCACACAAATTCATAATTACTTGGACAGGTACGTTCAACCACTTTCTCTTACCTATAAATACTCAGGTAAATCTCCTTTCTTATTCATTGGGTAACTTCATCCCTTCTACTCGTATTTATCTCAAAACACTTATTCTAACTTAAGCATCAGAGGGCTTTCGTCGGGACACCTCCCGACTCCCTTTGACTCATTTTTGTGTTGGCAGGATACTACTGGTAGAACGCACCCCGACCTATGCAATTGAATAGCACGGCCCCCGACCTACCAAGATAAAAATAGTGCGGCTCCTGGTGAATCCTAGGTGGCGAAAGTTCATTGGCTGAGCAAAATTCGGTTACATCAATTGGCGTCGTCTGTGGGAAACGTAGAAGAAAGAAGACAAGATGCCACCAAAGAAGACTAGGACTCAGGGTACCAGAGAAACCCATCGCACGGAGAGTTTGTCTCAGAGTTCGGAGAACCCCAGTCTCACTGCCGCTCAAATAGCCGAGTTGGTAGCAACTACGGTGGCGCAAATATTGGCAGACAGATCTAATTCGAACCCATCACCCGACCAACAGGCCGTTGGGACAACCTCGACGCCTTTTGACTAATTTCTGTGTTGGCAGGATATTGCTGGTGGATCACACCCCGACCTACCCAACTAAGTGGTACGCACCCCGATCTACCAAGCTCATACAAGTGCGACTCCCGACCTGGAGAATCTTACGTGGCGGTAGCTCATTGGCTGGGTGAAATTTGGTTATATCAATTGGCGCCGTCTGTGGGAAATATAGAAGAAAGAAGACAATATGCCACCAAAGAAGACCAGGACTCAGGGTACTAGGAAAACCAGTCGCACGGAGAGTTTGTCTCAAAGTTCGGAGAACCCCAGTCTCACTGCCGCTCAAATAGCCGAGTTGGTAGCAACTACGGTGGCGCAAATATTGGCAGACAGATCTAATTCAAACCCGTCACCAGACCAACAGGCCGAAGAGATCAGGAAGTTGCGTGAGGAGATGGCTAGTCTCAGAGAAGAAAGAGGCTCGGCACCTCCTCCCCCGCTTGTTCGGGAGGTGCCTTTCTCTGTTGAAGTGGTGCTAGCTGAGTTACCCCCGGACTTCAAATTCCCGATCGTCGGGGAGTATGATGGGATGGGAGATCCCGAGGAGCACTTATAGCGGTTTGAGAATGCCGCCCTCCTCCACCAATATGCTGATCCTATTATGTGCAGAGTTTTTCTCACCACATTGGTCCGATCTGCACAGCAGTGGTTTAATCTCCTGCCAAACGGGAGTATCAAATGTTTTAGAGATTTCAGTCAACCGTTCCTTCATCAGTTTTCTAGTAGCAAGAAGCAACCGATGACCACATTGAATCTATTTACAGTGAATCAAAAGGAGCAGGAGAGTCTGCGGGAATATATCCGGCGTTTCAATAGGACTATTATTGAGGTGCCATCTGCCACACCGGACTTGCTGATTGGGGCTTTCACTCAAGGGTTGCGAGGGGGTGATTTCTTTAAATCTTTGGTGAAGAAGCCCCCGAAAACGTTTGACGAGCTCCTCACAAAAGCAGAAAAATATGTCAACGTGGAGGAAATACAGTCCTCCAGGAGAAGTGAACTAAAAGCACCCCCTCGACCAAGTCGGGATTCCCGACCTGAAAAAGCTCCGCCGAGGACCTTTAAGCAAGAGCCCCCTTTGTTGTTAGGGGAGTTCACCGTCCGAACACCATTAAAAGTAAGCAAGGTTCGAACATTGGAGATTTGTGATAAATGAAAGGTAGTGCAACGACCTAGGGGGAGTACTGGGACCCCGAGGAATCCCAGATCAAGCAAGTTTTGTGATTTTCATCGGGACTACGGTAACACTACTACTGAATGTAGTCACCTTGATCAGGAATTGGAGCGAATTGTTCAAAACAATCCCGACGTAAGAGCGGTATTGGTAGGGAATAAGCCGCACCAAGTAGAAAAAAGGCCTCGAGAGGAAGAGCCCTGGCAACATAGGAAAGAGAGATCTGGTCGGGACAACACACCTCGGGGTCGGAGGTCAAGCTTTCCCCCGTAGGAGTGACAATCACCTCAGCCTCGGGTTGTTATTCAAATGATTTCAGGAGGATCCACTGATGGTGATTATAATCGGGCAAGGAAAGCGCGTTTTCGACGGATGGAAACCATGGAGATTGAGAAGAGACGCTCTGGTCCTACTATCTCTTTTGTTCCCGAGGACTTACAAATAGATGTGGAGGTGCATAATGACGCGCTGTTCATATGGGCAATGATTACGAACTACGAAGTGGCCCGAATCTTTATCGATTCTGGGAGCTCGGTCAATGTATTCTTTAAAAGTGTTGTAGATCAAATGGACCTGGGGGAGTATCGCATGAAATCTGTAAACACACCTCTGTTCGGGTTCACAGGTCACTCTCTGCAACCTGTGGGAGTTATCCAGTTGCCTCTTTCTCTTGGGTCGGGTAAGCATAGGAAGACCAAGATCGTCGAGTTTACTGTGGTGGATGCACCCTCCTCCTACAATGTCATATTAGGAAGACCAGCCATGGCCGCTTTCCTGGTCGTAGCCTCGGCCTTACACCAGAAGATTAAGTTTCCAGTGGGAGACTCTATGGGAGAGGTGCTCGGGGATCGGAAAATGGCAAGAAAATGTTACGTGGAAGAGGTTAGAGTTGAGCACAAAGTTGCCAAAACTCGGGCTTATGGCTACCCAGGAGCTCGGGTAGATAGAAATGTAAACATGGTCGGCGAAGATTTCCAGCTGACAACTGAGGACGAGGAGGAAGAGATTGTTCTAGTTCCCCCAACAGGGACTGTGAATATTACCAAAATCCTCTCGACGGATGTTCGGGCCCAATTAATGCAATGTTTGGAGAAGAATAAAGACATTTTTGCCTGGTCCCCTGCCGATCTAAAAGGGGTCAAGCGAGAAGTTATGGAGAACAAGCTAAATGTCTCCCCAGATGTTAAATTGATTATCCAGAAGAGAAGGCACTTTGGGGCCAAAAAGGATGCTGTAATAAGGGAACAGGTCGGGGATCTAATCCGAGCTGGGCACGTGATCGAGGTACATTTTCGTTTGCGTAGAAGAGTTACGCGAGTTTTCCAGTGCGGAACTGGACTTTTGTGCCGAGCTGGTCGGGCTTATATATTTGCGTAGAAGAGCTACGCGAGTTTTCCAGTGCGGAACTGGTCGGGCTTATATATTTGCGTAGAAGAGCTACTCGAGTTTGCCAGTGCGGAACTGGACTTTTGTGCCGAGCTGGTCGAGCTTTTGCGTAGAAGAGCTACGCGAGTGGCCAGTGCGGAACTGGACTTATATGCTCAGTTCGGGTCGTCACCCGAGGAGCTCGATAATTGACATCATGAGTTGAGAGAAAACATCTTTTATTCCATAATTATTACAGATAGTAGCCAAGCAAAAGATAGTTACAGGTAGCAAAGGGAAAACCCAGGCGTAATACTTCCGAAGATGAATGACGTTCCACGGCCGACGTCCTTGCTTCCCATGCGCATCCTCCAATAATAAGCGGCGATTCCCGCTTTCCCGACCATCTTGTATGGCCCTTCATACTTCGGATCTAGTTTCCCCCTGTCACCTTGATATTGTATCTTCCTCCAGACGAGGTCTCCCAGCTCATATTTCCGAGGTCGAACTTTCTTGTTGTAGGACTGCTCCATTCTCCTCTGATAAGCTGATAAGCGAACTGCTGCTCGGGTTCTCTTTTCCTCTAGAAAGTCCATCTCGAGGCCCCTTATCTCGTCATTATCCTCAGCGTACTCTATGACCCGAAGACTATCTTGCCCAATCTCGGTGGGCAGTAACGCCTCCGTGCCATATACCATGGAGAAAGGTGTCTCACCTGTAGCAGCTCGGGTGGTTGTTCGATAAGCCCAAAGAACACTAGGCAATTCATCCGCCCATCTTCCTCGAGCAGATTCTAGTCGCGCCTTAAGAGCTTGCACGATGGTTCGGTTCGTGACTTCGACCTGTCCATTGCTCTGAGGGTAGGCCACCGAGGTGAAGACTTGCTCGATTTTCAATTCCTGACACCACGCCCGAACTTTA
>KQ989106.1:16058-30054 GCA_001598015.1 Dorcoceras hygrometricum | reverse complement strand
CCGAGGAGGAAGAAGGGGAGACGTAGGACATTGAAGTCCGAACTTCCAGAAACAAACTCTGATCTCTATCTTTTACATTACGCACCATTTTATTACTTGTGTTTATTTACTGTTCACAAATCGATCGGTCATTTTCCGCACATATATTGTTGGCCGAGAAGTTTGAATATAACTGAGATATTCTTAAGTCTGGTAACTCGGACTTAAGTTAAGCAAAAGCTTGCAAAACTTTTTAAAAGGATTTTCGAAAATCGAAGGAGTTCATTCAACCCCCCCCCTTCTGAACTCCTATTTACTTAGTGATCCTATTTCTGGGACCATCAAGTGGTATCAGAGCAGGCAATCTCAGTTATTGAACAGTATCTGTTTCGTGCTTCTTTATACATATGAACATGTCTATCTCACACAACAAAATTCCTTTGTTCTCGAGGGAAGAGTACGACGACTGGAAGATTAGGATGCAAGCACATCTGGCGGCCATGGATGATGACATGTGGTATGTCATCACAGAAGGACCGTTGAAAATCGTGAAGGCTAATCTTGCTGTTGCCGTAACAAATGGCGAGCCTCAGTTTGTTCCGAAACCAGACAGGAGTACACAAATGAAGATAACAAAAAGGTAAACCTCGATAACGTGGCCAAGGACATCTTATTCAAGACGCTGGACAAAGATAAGAACATGTTTAGCAAAGTCAAGAACAGCACGACTGCTAAAGACATATGGGATAAGCTAATCCAAATATGCGAAGGAAGTGATGAAACGAAAGAGAACAAGCTGAAAGTGGCGCAGTCAGAAGTACGATCAACACTTCTTGAGAACGTCACAGAATCAAAGTCCGATATCTGTAGTCAAGATATTCTCAGTATTTCGAATTCAATCTTATTTATAGACAACGGTCTCTGGTTTCCTGCAGCATTTCCAACGTGTTCAATTCGAATTCCACGTGTCATGCTGAGTATTCAAACAGGATATACTCCCACCTCTTCGAAAGTGGATAACGATAAACAGAGTCCTTAACTGCTGTTGATCTTCCTCAGTTGCTGTTCGAATATCAGTCTCTTGTTATACAGCAGAAGCAACAACCATCAGCTGATCTCCAATTCCTCGTCTGGTCGCTAATTCATGCAAAACGACATCGTATCGAGGTTCCTGTTCATAAGTCAAAACGATGTCGCATTGCTCTCTCAGCTGGAATCAAATTTCATACACTTGCCTCGACTGGTTTGCGTTTATTACCAAAACGACGACGTCGCACCTACGTTATCAAAACCAGTCGATACATCAATAAACCAGCAGGTACACAAAGAACTCTTGCTGCTGATTCCCACGTGCGTAATAGTAACCAACGCGTGGCGCTGCCTCGTTGATCCTTGTATTCGCGCGTCTACTTCCAGCTGCAACCAATACTAGCGCTTCGACTGAATTTCAAAATTCAACCAGTCGCAAGCTACAGTAGTGTTGACCCGTATTGACTTTGCTACAGTAACCTGCTGCTGAACGATTGTATCAAATCGCTTCTCCTGGTCGCTTCGTCTGGTTTCCACATTTAGCGAAATTCAACAAGACACAGTTCCTTAATCACCCAACACTTCCAGACGAAATCTGAGCTCATAATCAAGCTTCATCAAATACTAATCATCTTCTTAATTATTTCGGGCATTACACTTGTGCTACCAGACTAACTTTGTTTCTAACAACAAGACCATCTTCATTTAATTTATTCTTAAAGACCCATTTCGTTTCTATCGCAGAGAGATCAGATGACCTAGGAACTAATTTCCAAACTTTATTTCTCTCAAATTTATTTAGTTCTTCCTGCATTGCTTCTACCCAGCTCAGGTCTCTAAGGCCTCATCAATTAGCTTAGGCTCTATATGAGAAATGAAAGCTGAATTGAAATACTCTTGCATAATCTTGCCTCGTTTATGAACTGGTGAAGTAACATTACCTATGACTTGCTCAGGTGGGTGATTTCTATGCCACCAAAGATCAGGTCCAACGGGATTTGCTTCATGTTGTGTGTTGATGCCTGTGATCTGAATTGGTTCATCTTGGGAGATAACACCTGATCTGTTTGGGTCATCATCTTGCGTGCGATCGGTATCAGCTTGCGCTTGATCTGTACCATCTTGCGTGAGATCTGTATCAGCTTGCACGTGATCAACTTGCTCTTTGTGTGAAGCAGCCTCGACAGCTGGCACACCTGTTTCTTGCTTGTCCTACACTGTGTCAATGTTAGTCAAATCAATGACTTCAATGTTACCTGGGACATCAGTTAGAGAAACATTTCGAATATCTACATTTGTAATCGGTGTGTTTAGTGCGTGTTGATCATCAGCTTGGTTTCTGATCTGTGCTTCGTAAGCACTTGATTCGTCTAGGTTGGTTGATTCCAGACGGGTGAACAAATCATTCAGGGTCGCAGCTGAATTAGATCAAAAGTTTGTCTCATCGAACACCACGTGAGCTGATTCTTCTACAGTCAGCGTCCTGTTGTTGAAGACGCGATAAGCTATGCTCACAGCTGAATATCCTAGAAATATTCCTGTAACGCCTAAAAATTCCTGAATACGTAGAAATGAGTGCATTACTAGGGGAAAAATAATTTTAGATGATTACATGTCATTTTATGTGATTTATTTATGATTTTATGTTGCATGGTATGCAGGTCATATTTTCGGTCTGTTTGAGATACGGACGCGTGGACGAGACTAGGGACGACCGAGATGAAAATAATTTGATATTTTTATGTCCTTAGATTTTTAAGAATTAATTTATTATTTTAAGCAGCAAATCCCGAAAATTGGGCTTTTATTATTTTTTTTAGGGGAACCCGCTTTTCGTCTATACGGGCTGCTTTATTGAACTTTATTGTATTTTAAAATTTGGGGAGGCCTTGATTTCGAAATTAAAGGTTTTAAAACATGGATTAGAGATTTTTTTAACATGGTAACTTAGTGGAGGGGTTGAATAGTAAAAATTCATTTAATTTTCTTAATTAAGCATTAGGAGTCAATTTGTGTCCACCAATTCTTTCAAACACAACTTATTTTGCAAAACCTAGCCTCCTCCACTCCAAGATAGCCGTCCCCCTCCTCTCATAGCAGCCCCATCGAAAACTCAAGGGTTTTGGTGATTCAAAGGTGGTCTTGTCCCGATCTCGCGTCCTCTACGTCGGTAACTCACAGATCTCATCTTTCTCCAAGACAGGCATGTAATTGTTAGAGTAGGTGCCCAACTAGCCAACTTGTGGCATGTGGGTTCTTGTTGATTCTATGTAACACGATCTTTATTTATGAAATTCGCATTCTTTTATGGCATTCTTTATCTTTATTATTATGATTAAAATTATTGGATAAAGACCTTGAATGCACTATAGTGTATGTTAGATGTGATAGTGAATTTGATGGCTATCATGAAACACATCTAATAGTCACTGGGTTTTCTAAACCTATTCCTAGTCTATTGGGCCGTCCAAAAGAGGATAAGGACCGCCCGAGCTTGATACTAGCATCTGCGATGCGAAGTGACACGTTTCATTGATAGGGAACATATGAACGAACTTTTCAAGTGATTACCATATGTCAAGTGGATTGAGTCTGAGGTCTTGATTGTACAAATTAGTCCTTATTACTCGAAACGTCATTGAGACTCTACATGATAGGTGCCTCACTTTGACCCGTTTACCGATTCAGTTGGGGTCATCAGGTGGCGGCGTTGGGTGAGGTCCCGATGCATGTAGGAGTCGATGCTTCCTTGTCGAGGATTCATCGCTCGCCCTTGTGCGTGGATATCCTATGCTATCTGAAGAGATAATAGTGTGACAAATCTCTGGCCAGAGTACTAGATGTGTTTTAGTAACACATGATATGTCACTATTTGATCTCTAAGATGTATGCATGATTATTGGATCTCCAGCGACTCTCGATTTACCAATTGTCGTTGATCTGATCGGGATATTTGAGTTGAAAGGGTAACACATGATATGTCACTATTTGATCTCTAAGATGTATGCATGATTATTGGATCTCCAGCGACTCTCGATTTACCAATTGTCGTTGATCTGATCGGGATATTTGAGTTGAAAGGACCGTACTGTACGCTAACCATGACCGACTGGTTATTGCAGGCACTATCAATGATACCTAGGGGATCGTGGGATGATGTTGATAGATTTACCATGATTTGATGGGTAGGTTCGAAAATATGTTTTTGGAGTCAAAAATGTTGTGAGCCCACGGCTAGTTGTATCCCTGAACCATTGAGGGTCACACAAGTACTGGTTCCCAATTACCATACGGATATGGTACTCAAAGTGTTGAGTATAGTAGGAGGAAGGTTGGGAGTATGACTTCCTAAAAGTAGCTAAGGGAGTAGGACTAAATATTTAGCTAATGAGAGTAAACATGTCATATATATATTTAGTGGTCCGAAAATTTGATTTTTCATAATAATGATCAGTTTTGTAAACTGAGAATATCGGTGATATCTGATCATCGATTGGGATTATGATGAGACCACAATCGAGGGAGTCGAAACGAATGTTCACAGTTTGACTTGAATCGAATGTTCACTGTTTGAGTTGACGAATGTTCACTATTTTGATCAAATCAAGCTCTATCCCTCAATCTATAAATATGGCAATGAGGAGACACTTTCAATAGAGAGAAATAAAAACACCAAAAGCTATTAAGCAAACTCCTCCCCTCTCCCTTCTTCCCTCGCCGTCGCCGCCCACCCTGACGCCGCCGTCGTCGGAATTTATACCGACCATCTCGGTGAGGAGATTCCGACCGTGAAATTTTCGTCGTTTTTCTAGTGCAGACCGACGAAGGAGTTAAGATTCGGGTCGTGGACTGGATTAGGCGTCGATCCAACCATTTAACCGTTGAACTGTCAATTCCCTCGTGGAATTGGTCGAAGACAGGCGCCTAGACGCCATAAGGTACCTTCTGAACATTCTATGAATCTTTTGATTAGTGTATAGGTGTATTGACCATTCCCGAGCTCCAATTTTTAAATTCTTCCGCTGCGCATCGGGAGCAGGATCCGAATCCGCCGCCACGCCAACAGTGGTATCAGAGCTTTGGCTCGGATCTGTAAATACACCATTCTTCCTGAATTGCATCAAAAATCTCCTTTTTTTTAAAAAAAATTCCGGCAGCACGCCGTCGCCCACGTGCCACTGCAGGCCACCGTGCGGACATCACGTCGCACAATGCGCGCCCGTCGCACATCCCTTGTGTGCAACTGCCGCGCGTGAATCACGGTGCGTATCGCACAGGTGGGCGTGCACTGTGCGCGCACGTATCAGCATTTGTTGAAGTCTCACCGGGCGTTGCACGCTAGCCGATACCTGTGTGCGCACGTCGTGCATGGGGGTGTGTGCATGTTGCGCACGCTTGTGCGTGCACCCGCCGCCCCTCTTGCGCGAGCTGGTCGCACAGGTGGTCGCCTCCCGTGCGCACACATTGTGCACAGAGACGCGCACGACAGAATTTGATTCCTAGGATTTTTTCGGGCCTGTCCCGGGCGGCCCGAGGGGTTCTTGGGTAGATACTTGCTATTGGGCCTTTTGGTTGGACCAAAATTAATTTTTGAAAAATTTTGAGATATTGGGCCCAAAATTATTTTAAGCCCAAAATTGATGCAATTAAAATGACAAAATAAGATTTTATTTATAAAATATATATAATTTTGTTGGATAAAATCAAATTTAATTTGATTATTTTATTTATATCAAGTTAATTGGATTAAATGAATAGATAATGTTTGGAATGATCGAGATCCATGCCCAATATGTTAGGTGTATGCTAGATTTTACATTTCTTGGTTGTAATATTGTCGAACTCATATCAAAGGGGTCTGGTTTATGGCCCATTCCCACCCCTTTAGAATGTATCCCTATTTGTCTTGGATATTTAAATGTAAATATTAGACTTAGTGTGAGGATAATTTTGAAGATGATGGAGATGATGTTCAAAGATATTGAAGACCGAAGACTTGTAAAACAGGAAACTTATGTTATAGGATTGCATTTGCATACTGCATACCACTTAGGATTGGACCTAGATCCGTGCTTGGCAACCACGGATCGCATAACTCTCGCTTATCGATCACCCAATTATAAATGTGATATATATCCGTTGAATCTGCAATTTTCAAATTTGATTTGAAAGTATTGAGACCATTTCAAAATTAAAATCCCTCATTTTAAATTTGATTTAAAATTTATATCAAGATTAAAAGTTTCATGATAAATTGAAGGAACTTAGTTTATTGATAATTATGAGGAAATGTGACAAAACATTATCTAAGGGAGTCCTTTACAGACTGGTTTAAAAATGACTTGTACCGGCTAAGTCTCCCTGCACGCCATTGCTTTGTCTAAGAAGGTTGGTTTTTAAGTGGGCCTTAGCCCCTCCAACCACCTGGAAGCACTCTTAGAGAATATTAGTCCATGAATTCTAAATTGATCATAAAACAAAAGTTTATTCGATAAGATCATGAAGCTAAGGGAATTTAAATATTGTTTAAAATTTTCTACCTTCCATCAATAATGGGTGTACGTCGATGCTACCCGTATACATAGCCAGCTCATATTACTGGGGGGGGGGGGGGTTCTGTGTGCCGGAAAGCTATACACGTCATTGACACTTGCTGTGAGTTGGTTGGAACTCCCTTTAACGTTGGCTCATATTATTGGAGACATTAAGGGGACCGTCCATCACGACTCAACATTGATGGGTCATCTTGAAACGTGATAGTAATCGGCGTCGTATTATAGGGCCCTTACTGGACGTGAGGTAAATACATGAAGGTTGCACCTGTTGCAATTGGGATCTACCTTTTGAGGGTCATGGTTGGCTGATATTATTTGGGACCATTATTTCTTGATTGGACTCTGTGTATCCACTAAGGTAAGTAGCTTTCTCGATTTTATTAGAGGGTGGTGAAATCGTTAAAATAGTGGGAGGGTAATTCATAAAACTAAATGACCATGTTTTATGTCTTAGAGTTTTCATGAATAGTCAGTAATGCATGTCTGTTTTTCTTTTCAGTCTAAACTGCTTTCATTATGTCTTCGATCAAAAATCCACTTGCGGCTATACTGGATAGCAACAAGTTCACTGGCTTAAACTACCAAGATTGGATTCGAAACCTCAAGATTGTCTTGGCTTCGGAGAAACTTCTCTACACGCTAGAGAAGAGCCCTCTGAAGAAATCCCCTACCAATGCCAGTCCTGAGGAGCTAGCGAAGCTGGAAAAATGGTGGGATGATGAGCTTAGGGCACTATGCTATATGATAGCCTCTATGTCCAACGAATTGCAGTGGCGATTTGAGAAGACAGAGTATGCTACTGGAATACACCTTCATCTCAAAGAGATGTATGGGGAGAACTCTCGGACTGAGAGCTTCACTACTGTCAAGGAGCTCATGACGAGTCGCGTGCGCGAGGGGACTTCGGTCCGCGAGCATGGGGTTCGTATGATTGGGCTCATTGAGAAGCTAGTGGGCCTTGATATCATGCTTCCACATGACTTATCTGTGGATCTGCTTCTCCACTCCCTGCCTTCTGCGTTCGACCCCTTTGTGGTCAACTTCAACATGAACCAAACGCAAGGGTAAGAAGCGTTCTGCCCCTGTGAAGGAGGAGAAGCCACCAAGAAGCCCAAGGCAAGGGCTCCGAAGCCGAACAAATCTGAGTACGTTTGCCACCATTGCCACATGCCTGGACACTGGAGGAGGAACTGTAAGGATTACCTCGAGCAGTTGCGAACTGCAAAAGGTATATTCTACATTGAAATAAATATGTCTCTTAACTCAACTTCTTGGGTACTTGATATCGGATGTGGATCTCATATCTGCAATGATTTACAGGTAATGACAAGAAGCCGGCGTCTTAGAGAGGGTGAGACCCACTTGAGGCTTGGCAACGGAGCAAGGGTTGCTGCTGAAGCTATAGGATATGTTTATTTATCTCTGTCTTTGAATTTTAAGTGGTTGTTGAGAAACTTTTTTTTTGTTCCTGAATTAATAAAGAACATTATTCCCATTTCTATGGTTGATAATGATGGATATTCTTGTCATTTTGCCAATTCGATTTGTAATTTACAAGAATGAATGTTTAATTGGAATTGGGGAACCACGAAATGATCTATATGCCTTAAAATTGAGAGAAGTTTCAACTCACGATGTGGAAACACACACAACAACAATAAAAAGGAAAAACGATAATCTAAACCCGACACAACTTTGACATGCTAGGCTAGGTCATATTTCCTTAAATAGGATGAACAAGTTGATTAGGAGCGACATATTTAATATGTCTGATATTAACTCCTTACCAACTTGTGAATCCTGTCTCAAAGGAAAAATGAAAAAATTGCCCTTCACGGTCAAGCCTGAACGTGCTCAAGGTCTATTGGATTTGATCCATACTGATATGTGTGTCCCACTTAGTATTGGTACTAAGCCCGGTCACACCTACTTCATCACCTTTACCGATGATCACTCTAGGTATGTGTACTTGTACTTAATGAAGCACAAGTCTGAATCCTTTGAAAAGTTCAAAGAATTCAAGGCTGAAGTAGAAAATCAATTTGGAAGGATTATTAAAACACTTCGATCCGATCGAGGTGGAGAATACTTGAGTGCCGAATTTCAAGACTATCTTAAAGAGAATGGGATTCTCTCTCAGTGGACCCCTTCGGCCACACCACAACTAAATGGTGTAGCGGAGCGTCGTAATCGAACCTTGATGGACATGGTTCGATCTATGAGGAGCTTCACTGAACTTCCTACCTAGTTTTGGGGATATGTGCTCGAAACAACGATAATGTTGTTGAACAATGTCCACACAAAGGCAGTGGATAAAACTCCATATGAGATATGGATGGGCAAGCCACCCAAGTACTCGTACTTGAGGATTTGGGGATGTCCTGCTTACGTGAAGCAGACAGTGGGAGATAAGCTGGATAACTGATCCATCTTATGCTACTTCATTGGGTATCCAAAGAATTCTATTGGATACTGCTTCTACTATTCCAGTGAAACAAAAGTGTTTGTTTCTATAAATGCCATCTTTCTGGAAAAGGAATTTCTACTTGATAGAAAAGGCAAGATAGTAGAACTCGAAGAGTTTCGAGAACCAACTGAAGTATCAAGTGAATCTCCCGCACCTCAAGGGCCAATCCTTGATATGGACACACCTAGGAGATCTGAAAGGGTTCCTAAGGCTCCTGTTAGATATGATTTCCTTCTTGAACATGATCAAAGTGATCAAAATGTTGTATGTGATTCAAGAACCTTCAAGGAGGTAATTTTCGATGCTGATTCTAATTTGTGGCTTGTAGAAATGCAATCTGAGATTGACTCAATGCATTCGAACCAAGTCTGGACTCTCGTGAATCCTCCCGAAGGAGTAGTTCTTATTGGGTGTAAATGAATATACAAGAGAAAACTTGGGCCTGATGGTAAGGTACTGACCTACAAGGTGCGACTGGTCGCGAAAGGTTATACTCAAAGACAAGGTGTTGATTATGATGAAAATTTATCACCAGTCGCAATGTTCAAGTCAATTAGAATCCTACTAGCCATAGCCGCATGGTATGACTAAGAGATATGGCAAATGGATGTGAAAATTGCGTTCCTTAATGAAAACATTAAGGAAAATATCTATATGATGCAGCCTGAGGGTTTCACATCTATAGGAAGTGAGCATAAAGTATGCAAACTTTAGAGATCGATATACGATCTCAAGCAAACATCGAGAAGTTGGACCCTGAGATTTGAATGAAACAATTAAAAATTTGATTTTATCAAGAATCCCGAAGAGCCATGTGTGTACAAGAAGGTAGTTAAGAATGCTGTGACATTCCTTGTACTTTATGTTGATGACATTCTACTCATTGGGAATGATGTAGGAATGCTGCAGTCAACTAAAGTGTGGCTGTCTAGTAGATTCTCAATGAAGGACATGGGTGAAGCATCCTATATTCTGGGAATACAGATCTATAGAGATAGATCGAAAAGGATGCTCGGACTCACCCAAGCGACCTACATCGATACCATACTTAAGCGGTTTTCTATTTGGAAGAGTCCAATAGAGTACATCTACCTATGTGCCACGGGGTCACTCTATCTAAGTATGTGTCCGAAGACTGATGAGGAGATAGAGAGTATGACACGTGTGCCATATTCCTCGGCAATAGGCAGTATTATGTATGGCATGGTCTCGACTAGATCGGATGTCGCATATGCTCTAAGTGTCACGAGCCGCACCAAGCCAACCCCGGCCAAATGCATTGGAAGGCTGTGAAAGATATTCTTAAGTACTTACGAAGGATTAAGAATATGTTCATGGTATGTGGGGTGGTGAACTGAAATTGGAAGTGTAACGACCGAAAATTTTCTAACTTATTTTGGTAAGTTTGGGGTTCGAATTGAAAGCAATCAAAAGTTGGAACTGTGTTTAATACGAACAATCAACATAATCCTGGATCAGATTGCAAAAGAGCGAGCATTTCATTCTTCAAATCTGAAATCAGATCTGATCATAACTGTGCGGAAACTATACAAAGTTCGTAGGTGAAATACTGGTTCAGATTACAACAAAAGCAAGAAATCATTAATCTGATACATCACAAAAGTTGAAGTATAATTCTGAACAATGAAATCTGAAGAACAAAAACACAAAACGGAAACTATTGTCCACAATAAACACTCCGATCCGATCAGCTCCCACCATCCAGCTCCCAATGATACATTACCTGCACTCAAGAAAACTAGTGAGCCTAGAGGCTCAGCAGGTAAATCTGGAATAACTAAATAATGCAATACAAGCATAGCCATATCTGAATCTGGAATAGCTTAACAATGAATAAGCTAAATACGAATAACTGTCAAATCCGAAATGTATGAAAGCATAAGTATATGTCTGAAAACATTTTCTTGCTCCTTGAAAGGAGAATCTTTAAATAAATCTTTAATCCGTGATTAAAAATCACCATAGGCTTTGTTCTTACTTTTCTGTGAATTATGGCTAAACACCTGTACATAAGGTCGATCTTTTGATCAAACTGTCATATGATATCAGGGGGCTGGAAACAAGTTCCATCTATCGCATATAAAGGGTATACAGTTCATCAACCATATCTTAGTCCCTTCCGAGTTGAAAGGAGCACACTGGTGTTAGAGTAGATGCCCAACTAGCCAACTTGTGGCGTGTGGGTTTTATTGACTCTTTGTATAATGATCTTTATTTATGAAATTCGCATTTCTTTTATGACATTCTTTATTTTCAATATGTTATAATGTTAACAATTGTGTTGGATAAAGACCTATAATGCACCATAGTGCATGTTAGATGTGATAGTGGATATGATGGCTATCATGAAATACATCTAATAGTCACTGTGTATTCTGAACATGTTCCTAGTCGATTGGGCCGTCAAAATGAGGATAAGGCCTCCCGAGCTTGAGACTAGCATCTGCGATGTGAAGTACCATGTTTTATTGGTAAGGAACATTGTGATGTTCTGAGCATGCAGATGGATAGTGACCTGGTGATCTATCGAACTACCCTCGTTCGGACTTTCCAAGTGGTTACCATTTGTCGAGTGGATAAGTCCGAGGTCTTGGTTGTACTGATTAGTCCTCACTACTCAAAACGTCATTGAGACTCTACATGATAGGTGCCTCACTTTGACCCGTTTACAGACTCAATTAGGGTCATTAGGTGGCGGGATTGGGTGAGGTCCCGATGCGTGTAGGAGTCGATGCTTCGTTGTCGAGGATTCACCGCTCGCTTTTATGTGTGGATATCATATGCGATCTGAGGAGGTAATAGTGTGATAAATCTCTGGCCAGAGTACTAGATGTGTTTTAGGTAAATGGGTTTACCTAGTAACACTCGCGATGTCACTATTTGATCTCCGAGATGTATGCATAGCTATTGGATCTCTAGTGACTCTCGATATACCAATGGTCGTTGATTTGATCGGGATATATGTGTTGAAAGGACCGTACTGTATGCTAACCATGACCAACTAGTTCTTGCAGGCAGTATCAATGATACCTAGGGGATCATGGGGCGATGTTGCTAGGCGTTTTACCATGATCCGATGGGCAAGTCCGAAACTGTGATTTCGGAGTCGCAATGGTTGTGAGCCCACGGCTAGCTGTATCCCTGAACCATTGAGGGTCACACAAGTACTAGATTCACGATTCCCGCACGGAAATTGAGCTCAATGTGTTGAGCATAGGAGGAGGAATTTATGGAGTGCGACTTCCTAAAAGTCAACAGGGGTCAAATTACGATTTCCCATAGTTGAGGGCTAAACTGCAATTTTGGACTAGGTGGTCTGAAAAATTGTTCTCGCATCATAATACTCAGTTTTGGAAACTGTGTATATTGGTCCGATCAGATCGTCGATCGGAGTTATGATGAAGCCACGGTGATGGAAATTAACCGAATGTTCATGTGAACCTGGGCCTGACCCAGGCCCATTGGGCCGGTCCTAGCCCATCACTAGTCTACATATGCATGGCCTAGGGTTGATGTATGACTACACTAGACAACACTCTAAACCCTAGCAAGAGCCGCCCCCTCTCCTCACTCCCTCTCCCACGGCCGCCGACCACCACGCGCCGCCCGCCGCCGGTACTCATGTGATTGGACTTGTTCCGATCACGTCGACGAGAAGATTCCGTTCGTGTCAAATTTGTCAGCTCTTCTAGTGCAGACTGACGAAGGAGTCCTGTTTCCAGTCGTGGACCGGATTAGGAGATCTACCGCCGCCAACCTTGAAGTGCCAGTTTCCCTGTGAATCTGGTCGGAGCCAGGCGCCTAGACGCCAGCAAGGTAACCTTCATTAAAACATCCTATGTATGTTTTAGTGCATTATTTGTTATGTATTGAACGTTCCGGGGCAAATTTGAAACTTCCGCTGTGCCCTCGGGAATGGGATCCGGATCCGCCACTGCGCCAACAGTGGTATCAGAGCCAAGGCTCGGATCTATCAATACATAGTTTGTGCCTTATTGCATCAAATCTAAATTTTTCGAAAATAAAAAAAACGGCGGCACTGTAGCATGCGCACGGCGGCACTGTAGCGTGCGCACGGTGGCACTGTAGCTGCGCGCAGCCACAGTGCCGATGACCGGCCACCGTGCACGATTGTCGCGCACGGTGGTGCGCGGCACCTGCCGCCCACCTGTGCACGGTGTGCATGCAGGCAGCCGCCCCCGTGCACAACCGTGGCGTGCGGGGGCGCGCGCAGCGTGCGGCAGTGTGCCGCACGCTGTATAGACGGCGGGCGCCGCCGTGCGGCCGCCATCCGGCGAACCCGAGGCGGTGTTACGACACTGTTTTGACCCATAGGTTCTGTTTTGGGCATGTCCTGGGCGGCCCGAGGGGTTTTCGGGCCAATATTTGATATTGGGTCAATTTGGTCGGACCAAAATTGATTTTTGGAATTTTTGATATTTTGGGCCTAAAATTGTTTTAACCCCAATTTGGTGCAATTAAAATTGACAAAATATGATTTTATTTATAAATCTGATTTTATATTTAAAATATGATTTTGTTGGAAAATTATCAAATTTGATTTGATTATTTAATTTATGTCAATTTTTTGAATTGATTGCATGTTTGGGATGATCGAGAGCCGTGCCCAATGTGTTAGGTGTATGCTAGGTTTTGCGATTTTGGTTGTAATATTGTTGATATCATCTACAAAGTGGGCCTGGTTTATGGCCCGTTCCCACCCCTTAAAATTGTATCCCAATGTGTCATGGATATTTAAATGTAAATATTAGATTTAGTGGGAGGACTTTTGAAGATGGTGGAGATGATGATTGAAGACCGAAGATTTGTAAAACTGGAAGCAATTGTAATAGGATTGCATTGCATACTGCATTTCACCTAGGACTGGACCTAGGTTCGTGATTGGCAACCAAGGACCGCATAGCTCTCGCTATCGATCATCCCA
>KQ989105.1:16906-27969 GCA_001598015.1 Dorcoceras hygrometricum | reverse complement strand
ACAGGGTTCTATTCAATAATGTTCGACATGATATACGAGATCACAAGAACCTCCTGTCGCTGGACATTAAATCATATCAGCATTAAATCATATCAGCAGAAGGTTAGCATTCAAGTTGGTGCTGCTGCTCTTGATACAGTTGACGTACGAAGGGAAGTGAAAGCGGTGAATGCTAAGGTGGATATTTTGTCTTCCCGTTTGGATGATGTTAAGAAGGATGTTGAGGCTACCAAGGAAGCTATCTCCCACCAACTTTTGGAGTTTCAAAGTCAGGCGCAAGCCAATCATATTGTTCTTACCGACCAGTTGGGCCAACTTGTTGATTATATTAACAGGGGCGGTAATGCCAAAAAGGGGGAAGGAGAGAGCAGCCGAGGACCTCAACCACCACCTGCCATTCAAATCAGAGACAGTGGCAATGCAGGTGGTAGTGGTGATGCTGTGAGAACAACAGAGCTTACATAGGCAGACATTGATGCAGCGAATAGACAAATTCTGGAGACGATGATGCGTGAGGATAGAGAAAGAGAAAGGGAAAGAAGGAGCAAGAGCATAAGTGGATCATACAAAAGACGCAGATATTAAGATAGAATTGTTGTTGATTTTTGTACAAATCTTATGTACAATTCTTCTGATTAATGAAAGCTTGCATTCCAGCAGTTCGTGTGAAACTTATTATTGCCTATTTATTTATCTCGGCTGCTAGGTTTTGTCATCACCAAAAATGGGGAAATTGTTAGGATAAAATTTATGATTTTGGTGATAACAAAAGTTCAGTTAAATCTGGATAATCAGACGCAATTTGTAGTAGTTGTGAATCCAGACGACAGGCTTATCCAGACGGTGGCTACAGTAAATCAGTTGTGGGGTGAAACCAATCTTTAGCTACAGTGGAGTGGTCAATCATTCGATGGGTTATCCAGACGAGAGCTACAGTGAATCAGTCTTGGTATTGAATCAGTTGGAAGCTACATTGGATTGCTTAACCAGATGCCAAGCTACAGGGGTTCGTATTATCAGGCGCAAGAATTTGAGTGTTAGCGTATTGTGATAAAGATTGCAAAACGACAGCGTATTGGAACCAGTCGAGAGCTACAGTAATTTGTGAATCCAGTCGTTGTTTTGATACCAGACGCAGTAATCCAGACGTTGGAGTGTTTATTGATGTATAGCGTAAACTACGTCGTTTTGACAAGTTGAAACGACAGCGTTTGGGTTAACGCTAAAAATCAGACGGTGGATTTTGAAAGGAAACCAGTCGTTGCACTCTCAAGCATATTCCAGTCGCAACATGTTATTCAAAGATGAAGAAATTTCAGGCGCAAGCGATAAAGAAATTCAAATACGATCGATTACTCAATTGGAAATGATTAACAGAATCGTACAATTGCCTGGAATTTAGGAGACAACGTCGGTACTATTTTGGGTAAATAGTACATATTTACAGAGGTTGTTATACGGTTATTGCACAGATATGGAAATCGACAAATTAGCTCTGACAGTGTGCAATTTACCTTGTAGTGGAGCAGAGAATACGGTTACGAATTATCAGAATTTCAAAAAGGATTTTATTTCCTTAGCAATTCAAATGATCGTTGAGCGAAGACTATAAATACCAGCAGTTTTGAATCGAAGAACACATCTCTCACTCTTGCTATTGCTGAAACGCTGCCAAATTGATTTCTGAGCTACTTGCATTCTGAAGTTATCTTTCAAGCTCTCAAAGACTCGAAGAACCTTACAGTTCAAATCTTACATAGATATACCTTCGAGTCATCCTCTGATTCACATTGTTGAATCGTGTTTCTTTGTTCAGAAACCAGAGGATTTTACAGCACTCAAATTACTGTATTCATTGTTATTATCATTATTGAGTCTGTAACAAACGTGCTCTTAAAAGCCGTTTGAAAATATTACAAAGTGTTGTAAACCAGCAGCTGCGTCTGCGTGGAAGTTTGTGGAGTTGCTAGGAGTTCATACAAGTGAGGCTTGTGTGATCAGGTGTCTGCAGAAGGACTGTGTACATCAAATCTTCTAGCGTATCCTTCCTGAAAAAGGAAGAAGCGGAGACGTAGGATATTTATATCCGAACTTCCAGAAACAAATTCTGACCCCTTACTCTTTACTTTACGCATTTATTCATTATCTACTGTTCACAAATTAATCGGCTTCAGTCCGCACTTTTTAGTTAGCCGAGAGGTTTGCATTTAACTGAGATACCTTAAGTCTGGTAACTCGGACTTGAGTTAAGCAGAGCGTGTAAAACGTTTTGAAAAGGTTTTGAAATAGAAAAAGCGAAGGTGTTCATTCAACCCCCTTCTGAACTCATGTACTTGGTTTGATCCTATTTTTGGGATCATCATTTTATATTTATTATTATAATCTCAATGCTTATACTACCCAGTCCCAATACCGAGCCCACATTCTCCTTTTTTGTTTGTATAACAAATATGGCCTTTTATCATTTTAAATAAATTTGTTTTCTATTCTTATACCATTCCACACATGGTAACTAAATCTCAAGACGTACACCATTTTTTAATACATCAAATAGGGATAAAACTGTAAATTTATACGTATGTACTTTTCCAATGATATTATTAATCCACCTTGGCGACAAAAATAGGTCTTCCAATGACGGAATGAATATCAATCCACCTTCACCATCAGACATACTAACACTATTTCCAATAATTTTTTATTTCATGAAAACATTCATTAAGTAAGAGTAAAATGAGAAAATTCTCCATATGGAAATTTATTTTCTAAATTGCTTTCTTAATAATGTAAAAAACTACACAATAGCCTAAGGCTAGATAATGAGACGTTGTGACTATTTGGATGGTCCACTTGATTTGATGGTGTCAATTATACTCCATTGCTAAATGGAACCATGATATTACCATTTCATATTAATTAATATAAAAATTATTAAAATGGATTAATAGAATGAATACATAGATTGTTAATAAACAAAAAAAATATATTGTTAATTATTAAATATTTAAAAATAAATAAAAAATGAAGTTCATTTAAATTATTAATTTATGTGCACTTAAAAAAAATTATAAAAATTGTAATAACAGAAAACATGAATCAAGTTAAAGTTTATTACTATTAGTAAAATTAATTAATTAATTAATAAATTTTTTATGTAAAATATATATTTTTTGTACAACTATTATTTTAATAAAAAACAAAAGTAAAAGAATAGATTTGCATTTGGCGCACAGCTTTCTGCGCCACATATGGCGCTTAAATGTCTTGGGCTGCACCTTTCCACCAAATTGGTGCAGCCTGTTAGTGATAAAATTTGAGGATGGTTTCGGGATTGGAGAAGGCCCAGAGTGTAAGGGGAAAATTTTTAAAAATTTTGTTCAATGACAAAGTACCCCTAATTTAATTGAATTAATGGCACCAATACCGTAGACAGAAAAGACATGAAAAACAGAGACAAGAAGGGCATTAAATATGGTCCCTCCTTCAAACCTCTCGACTCTCAATATTGTACTTTCCCACCGTCTGGCCAACCAAAACTAAATCCAGACTCTATTTTTCTAATTGAATAGATATTTATTGGTGATTCTTCCGATAGGGGCTTTCTTGTAATAGTCCATGATTACTATTAATTTCACCGGTAATCAGAACTACAACAGCCGCCGCCAACCCACCGCCGCCACTGCCCACTGCGCATGTGATTCTCTGGCTCCATTGATCACATGTAACAGAAACTTTTCAAATCGTACGGTAGCTTCTATGACAAAATTATTTACTGAGATCGAACAAGAAGCTAGATATATACGAAATGAGAAATGCCCACATTCAATCAGATCGATTAGTAATAAAATTACGAGGCGGAGCAAAAGGGAACGTACGAGGATGCGGGCGGCGAGGGGGTGCGAGGGACCTGAGGAGCAGAGCGAGACGAGCGCGGCCTCTGCGGCGGAGTGCTCGGCCTGGCGGAGCGTGGAGCAGTAGTGGGGGCTCTCGAAGGTGTCGCCGTTGAAGTTAACGATGGCCTTGAAGCGCGGCGCGTGGTCTGGACCTTCCCTTACGCAGGTGTACGAAGGCAGGCTGAAGCAGCTCCTCTGCGCCAGCTCCTGCAGCTGGTTCTTGTACATCTCTCTCTCACGCGCCGACGCACACTATCAGGTCTTTATATAGGGATCCTGTAACTGAATCGGGTAAATGGGTACGGAACGGAAAGAGAGATAATTGTTCTGCGGAGAAATGAAACCTGGTTGGCTGGTTGGGCGTTGCTGGGGAAGAGAAGACTTTTTTTCTTTCTTTTCTCTCTTTAGTGGGTTATATTATATATATCGTGTATGTACAATATATTATATATCGATATAATTGTGGGGACTACATTTGTTGAAGACTGAATTATTTCACATATTATGGATAGCTAAACGAAGCATTACTATGAGCTATTTTTTTATTAAAACAACTAAATGTAGGCTAAGTTTAATATATACTAGCATTAATATTTTATTAGGCTTGTCATGTGTAATGACATTCATTGTCAAATAAAATGAGAAATTATATATATTTTATTTATATTATTTTGGTTTTTACAGTAATAGTGTACTAATAAATTTATGATAATAGATTTTTGTTAGATAATGAATGATAATAAAAATAAGAGTACCTTGACATTAAATAAAAGTTGGATTACGTGTCTCAAGTTACATAGAATGTGATGCCCCCCATGAGCACCTCGGGACCCGAGGTCCGAGCACTCCACCATCAAACTTACCCACGTCGTCTAAGGCGAGAGCAATCTAGGAGCGCGCGCACCTCGGGAGCCCTAGCCGAGGCTTGGAGACCTCCTCGGGAGTCACACCTCGGGAGGCGCCCGAGCATCTACATCATGTGGAGGAGCTAAGGTGCCGAGGAAGCAATGTGAGCTCGGGATAGCTCCCGAGGGCCCCGACCCGACGTGCTGAAGAATCCTCTCTGGTTACGTCTTTCCTTCTTTAGAAGATCCAGATACGATACTCGTGTCCTTCTTTAAAGAGTCCGAGGATGATACGACTTTCCTCATTTGCCTAACAAAATCCCCGGAAATCACGGAGAAGATCTCGTCCGCCCGAGATATCCGCACTTCTCCAACGATTTAGCCCCTCTATAAATACCATCAGGTTTGCTCTCTTACATTCATTCACTCATTCTTGCACACTCTCGCAAACAGTTATATTTGCTCTCATTTGCTCTCACGCGCACGGCTGACTTAAGCATCGGAGGGGCTTTGCCGGACACACTTCTGGCGCCCTCTGACGAGTGTTCGTTGGTTGCAGGTATACGCACATACTCTCCAGTTCCCAACGCCCGACGTGCCCGAGGTCCTCGACGTGGTGGTAGCTCGTCGGCTGAACTATTTGGTTACATCAATTGGCGCCGTCTGTGGGAAATCGAAGAAGAAGATATAAGATGCCACCAAAGAGGACTAGAGCTAGGCGTAGTGGGGAGAACAGTAACACGGAGAGTACCACTCAGGGGTCGGAGAATCCCACTCTTACCCCCGCCCAGATAGCTGAGTTGGTAGCCACCACTGTGGCGCAAATATTGGCAAGTCAACCCGCGCCACAACCGCAACCTAATCTCGACCAGCAAGCCGAGGAGATGAGGAGGATGCGTGAGGAATTGGAGAATCAGCAAGCCGAGGAGATGAGGAAGATGTGTGAGGAGTTAGAAAATCTGAAGAAGGAAAGGAGCTCGGCGCCTCCTCCCCCACCTGCTCGGGAGGTGCCCTTCTCTATTGAGGTGCTGGAGGCCGACCTGCCCCAATACTTCAAATATCCAAATGTGGGAGAATATGACGAGATGGGAGATCCCGATGAGCATCTATCCCGATTTGAGAACGCTGCACTTCTCCACCGGTACTCTGACCCTATCAAGTGCAGGATCTTTCTCACCACTCTAGTTCGAGCTGCCCAGCCATGGTTCAATTGAGAACGCTGCACTTCTCCACCGGTACTCTGACCCTATCAAGTGCAGGATCTTTCTCACCACTCTAGTTCGAGCTGCCCAGCCATGGTTCAATCTCCTGCCCGCGGGGAGTATAAAGTGTTTTCAGGATTTTAGTCAGGCGTTTCTCCATCAGTTTGCTAGCAGCAAGAAGCAGCCTCTGACGACCTTGAATCTGTTTACTGTGAAGCAGAAGGAACATGAGACTATTCGGGAGTATATTCGGTGCTTCAATGGAACCATCATCGAGGTGCCATCTGCTACGCCCGACCTCCTGATCGGGGCGTTCACCCAACGGTTGCGAGGGGGTGATTTCTTTAAGTCACTGGTCAAGAAGCCCCCGAAGACATTTGATGAGCTTCTGACCAAGGCAGAGAAGTATGTTATGTGGAGGAGATACAGTCCTCGAGGAAGAGCGAACAGAGGCCGCCACCGTGGGCTGGTCGGGATGCTCGGGTGGAGAGACCTCAGCCGAGGCCGATTAGACAAGAGCCCCCCTTGTTGTTGGGGGAGTTTACTGCTCGGACACCTTTGAAAGTGAGCAAAGCTCGAGCTCTTGAGATTTGTGATGAGAGGAAAATCGTCCAACGTCCTCGAGATAGTGATGGGGCCCCGAGGAATCCGAAGTCAGACAAGTTCTATGATTTCCACAGGGATTATGGTCACACTACTGCGGAATGTCGGCTCTGGGATCAGGAGTTAGAACGGATCATGCAGAATAACCCCGACGTGCGTGCAGCGCTGGTGGCCGACAAGCCACGTCGGTGGGAGAAGATGCCTCGTCGGGAGGATGACAGGCAGTTTAACAGCAGAGCCCCTGGTCAGGACAAGACAACTCGGGGACAAGATCAGCAGCCTAACCGAGGGGAGCAAAGAACGCCTCAGCCCCGAGGATTTATTAATATGATCTCAGGAGGACCCACTGATGGGGATTCCAACAGGGCGAGGAAGACGAGGTGTCGTCGGATGGAAGCCATGGAGGTCGGGAAGAGGCTCTCGGGACCTACCATCTCCTTCGATCCCGAGGACATGCCTCTGGATGCGGAATCACATAATGACGCTCTAGTCATCCGGGCTATGATTTCAAACTATGAAGTGGCCCGTATTTTCGTAGACTCGGGGAGCTTGGTCAATGTATTCTTCAAGAGCACGGTGGATCAAATGGATCTTGGGGAATACCGTATGGAGCCAGTGCACACGCCTCTGTATGGATTCACAGGGGATTATTTACAGCCGGTAGGGGTTGTTCGGTTACCTATGTCGCTCGGTTCGGGTGAGTGCAGGAAGACCAAGATGGTGGAGTTTACTGTGGTGGATGCACCTTCTTCATACAATGTTATTCTCGGGAGGCCGGCCATAGCTGCATTCTCGGCCGTGGCCTCAGCCTTGCACCAGAAGATCAAATACCCCGTGGGAGATTCAGTGGGGGAAGTCCTCGGGGATCGTAAGATGGCAAGGAAGTGTTATGTGGAGGAGGTGAGAGTGGAGCAGAAGGTTGCTAAGTCCCGAGCTCAAGACCATCCTAGGGCTCGGGAAGACAGAGGTGTGAATTTGGTGGAGGAGGACTTTCAGTTGACTACCGAGGAGGAGGAAGAAGAGGTGGTCCTTGATCCTCCGTCTGGGATTGTGAAAATTGCTAAGTCCCTTCCCGAGGAGGTGCGAGGACAGTTGGTTCAGTGTTTGGAAAAGAACAAGGATGTTTTTGCCTGGTCACCGTCCGATCTAAATGGGGTCAAGCGTGAAGTGATGGAGCATCGGTTGAATGTCTCCTCGGGCTCTCGACCCGTTATTCAGAAGAGGAGGCACTTCAGGCCCGAGAAAGACGCAGTGATTAGGAATCAGGTCGAGGACCTGTTGCAGGCGGGCCATATCAGAGAGGTACATTTCCCTACTTGGTTGTCTAACGTCGTTCTAGTGCCAAAGGCTACAGGGAAATGGAGGATGTGCGTGGACTTCAGGGATCTGAACAAGGCATGTCCAAAAGATTGCTACCCTCTCCCGAGGATCGATCAGCTCGTTGATTCCACCTCGGGTCACGAGTTGCTCAGTTTTTTGGATACCTATCAGGGCTACCATCAGATCCCACTGGCCGAGGAGGATCAGCGGAAGGTTAGTTTTGTTACTGCTGACGGAACGTTCTGTTATGTTGTTATGCCCTTCGGGCTTAAAAATGCAGGGGCAACGTATCAGCGATTGATGGATAAGGTGTTCAAGGAGCAGATCGGAAGAAACGTCGAGGTCTATGTCGACGATATTTTTATTAAGTCTCGGGAAGAAGCGTGCTTTATATCTGACGTCGAGGAGACTTTCCGCACTCTGCGGAACTATAAAATCAAGCTTAACCCGAGCAAATGCTTATTTGGAGCTCGGACAGGAAAATTTCTGGGCTATATGGTGACTCGTCGGTAAGCTAATCCCGAGAAGGTGCAAGCTCTTGCTTATATGTGCTCACCTCGGAATATTTAGGAGGTACATAGGTTAACAGGGAGGATTGCTGCTCTCTCTCGATTTATCTCCAGGTCGGCTGATAGAAGCCTTCCTTTCTTCAAGATACTTCGCCGAGCTAAGCAGTTTGAATGGACTGAACACAGTGAGAAAGCCTTCCAGGAACTAAAAGAATATCTAAGGGGATTGCCGGTCTTGAATAAGCCCGGGATCGGGGAGCCATTATTTATTTATCTGGCGGTCACTCCACAAGAGGCCAGTTCAGTATTAGTTCGGGAGGAGGGACAGGTGCATCAACCTGTGTATTTCGTAAGCCATGCTTTAAAGGGCGCCGAGCTTAATTATACTACTCAGGAGAAGCTGGCTCTAGCTCTGGTTATCACAGCTCGGCGACTCAGGCCGTATTTCCTATCTCATCCGATCACCGTGCTCACCAACAGTGCGCTCGGGCAGATTGTCTCTCATCCCGATGCCTCTGGAAGACTTTTCAAGTGGGTTACCGAGCTCAACGAGTATGATTGTAACGCCCCAAAATCCCTAGGATCATATTTATGCATTTCATAAATCATATGGGCCATTTTGGCAATTTTAAATATTATATATCTGCTGAATTGTTGATATCAGCAGGTAAGATTGCGCTGCGGCTGGTTCCAGCAGGTGACTCCAAGGAGCAATGCACGAGCTGATTTTTAAATCGATTGGAAAATGTTTTAAGGAGGTGAAATGATTTCTTTAAGAGAAGGTTTGGTATTTTACAAATTAGAATGATATGAGGGGAATTTTTACTAAATTTCAAAGGTGTGTCATGCTCGATTTCACAAGAGCATGCCACTAATCCCTTTCATATAAAAACCTGTTTTCAAAGTAAGATTTTCATCATTTGCAAAGAAAAGTTTAAAGTGTTCTTCAAAGAAATTTCAGAAAAGTTCGTGCGTTGCTCAAAGGGAGGATTTCTGTAGGAATTTGCTGTTGTTGCAAAGCTTCAATTAAGGCACGTAAAAGCTGATATTTTTCTACACCATTTGAAGCATATATTGTGTTTTAATGGATCTGCTTGCCTGTATGTTATGGATATATTTAAAGTTCATGTTTGAAATGATTTGGACATGATAAGGAAAGAAAGATGGGTTCGAAAATGATGTTTTGAATGATAAGGAAAGAAAGATGGGTTCGAAAATGATGTTTTGATGTTTATGATGCTTCCAGTATGTCTTTCAGAAAATTTATGAAGTTTTATATGTACTGAGGATTCGAATTCATTTCCAGAAATGTTATGAAAGTTCTTCTTGCAGTAGCTGTAATATTAGAATTTGATAACTGTGTAATTGGTAGTTGCTGGTTGAATCATTGGTATGGTTTGATAGGCAATAACTGATGGCATCGTTGTTGTTTTGATATTACAAATGAAGAGTAATGTATTCAGCAGCTGTATCTACTTGTTAAGATTCAGCAGCTGTATGGTTTTAGCGTTTACGAATGTTCTTCCTGTAGTAGTAATGTCGAAATTTGATGATTTCGTAATCAGTAGTTGCTAGTTGAATCAGTATAAATTCTGGTTTAATAGGTGACGGCTGGTAGCGAAATCATTGTTTAGATATTGCAAGCGTCTTCGTAAATTTCAGCAGATGCACTGTTCATCAGCAGATGCGTCTTTCCTTATTAATATCAGCAGTTGTTTTCCTTTGATTAGGAATCAGCAGCTGCATTGTGATTTTAAATTCAGCAGCTGTATCTTCCTTAGTTAGAATCCAGCAGTTGCATTGTCTACATAAAATCAGCAGATGCACTGTTCATCAGCAGATGCATTCCATAGTGATAATCCAGCAGTTGCTTTACTCATTTTTCAAGTACTGTTCATTCCAGCTGGTATTAGTCTTGCGACTGGTACTATTCATTTATATACACGTGTTAGCGCTTTTTCTTGCAGCTGATCGATTAGCGTATTCCTTGCGACTGATTGACGCGCTAACGACATCGTTCCATTAAGTTGTAGAAAGATCAGCAGGTATTCTTGTTATTCCATCTGCTGATCACTCCAACGACATCGTTTCACTTTATATTTATTTAAAAGATCTCGCGACTGGATTCTTGTCTTGCGATTGGTTCCTATTTGTTGCGACTGGTACTATTTATTTCAGCAGGTATTAGTCTTGCGACTGGTACTATTCATTTCAGCAGGTATTAGTCTTGCGACTGGTACTATTCCTTGCGACTGGTTTTCTTTCAACCAGTTCCATTTTAACGATATGATTCCAAAGTCGAATTCAATACTCAGTAATTAAAATGGGAAGCAAATGTTTAAAATGATGGAACCCGATGATTTACAGGAATGTTTAAAGAAAGGATTTTTAAGGAACAAAAGATGTTTTAGATTATGGAATAGATAGTTACGGTCACCAAGGAGAAGGGTGAGCAGTTGTCGAAGATGTCGACTGCCCTTTCATATGAGCTATATGCTAAAACTGATATCGGGAGTCATTTTGATCAAAGTGCAAATTGGACCACATAGAACTTATATGCCATGATCAACTGAAAATGAAATTGAAAGAAATGAGAAACTGGGTGATCATCCCCTGTTTCTGCCATTGAATGTTTACTGAAATGTTTACGAAAATGACATTGTTTATTGAAGTTCCTTAACATATGAATTG
>KQ989105.1:2719-16118 GCA_001598015.1 Dorcoceras hygrometricum | reverse complement strand
GAGTATGTGCGGACTTTTGAAAGAGGGTGCTATTTTGTGCCACTGGTAGGAAGTGACCCAGAGGAGAAATTGAGTCACTTCATAGAAGGGTTGAAACCAATGTTCAAAATGAATGTGAGGCTGTCAGTGCCAAGAACTTACAGGGAAGCAGTGGATAGAGCCCTGCAAATCGAAAGAGATTGGAAAGATCTCGATGAAGAGAGGTAGCAAAAGAGACAGGCCTTTCAGCAAAAGGATCAAAGGCCATTCAAGAAACAGAGCAAGAACCAGCAGAGGCCTCAGGAGCAAAAGCCTCACAAATTCAACCTATAAGCTCCGTTCCTGCTGGTAATAATAGGCCATTATGTCCTAACTGTCAAAAGCCTCATTTGGGACAGTGCAGACTTGGACAAAACGTCTGCTACAAGTGTGGGATGCCTGGACATATTTTGAAGAATTGTCCAAAATCTAAGCAACTGGTGACCAGCAGAGCCTATGTGATGACTGCTGATCAAGCTCCTCCAGAGTCTACGGTGGTTACAGGTGAAATTTCGATAGCTGGATTTCCTTCTCTAGCTTTGTTAGATTCAGGAGCTACACATTCATTCATTTCTGCTGAATTTGTTAAGAAATTGTCAATTCAGCCGGAGCAAGTAATGATAGGTTATTGTGTGTTGGTACCATCTGGGGAAAAATTGGTATCGCACAAATTGTTTAAAAGTTTAGAGCTTAAACTGCAAGGGCATAAGATTACTGCTGATTTAATTGTGTTGCCAATGCCGGAGTTCGATTTGATTTTGGGAATAGATTGGTTAACGAAGTTTGGGGTAGTGATTGACTTCAAACTGTAGGCAGATTTCAAGCGAATATTCTATGAGCAATATTTCACAGCGGGGGAAAGATCTGAAATGAAGAGGGAATTTTTGACCCTCAAGCAAGGGAGTTTAACCGTACAAGAGTATGTGCGGACTTTTGAAAGAGGGTGCTATTTTGTGCCACTGATAGGAAGTGACCCAGAAGAGAAAGTGAGTCACTTCATAGAAGGGTTGAAACCAATGTTCAAAATGAATGTGAGGCTGTCAGTGCCAAGAACTTACAGGGAAGCAGTGGATAGAGCCCTGCAAATCGAAAGAGATTGGAAAGATCTCGATGAAGAGAGGCAGCAAAAGAGACAGGCCTTTCAGCAGAAGGATCAAAGGCCATTCAAGAAACAGAGCAAGAACCAGCAGAGGCCTCAGGAGCAAAAGCCTCTACAAATTCAACCTATAAGCTCCGTTCCTGCTGGTAATAATAGGCCATTATGTCCTAACTGTCAAAAGCCTCATTTGGGACAATGCAGACTTGGACAAAACGTCTGCTACAAGTGTGGGATGCCTGGACATATTTTGAAGAATTGTCCAAAATCCAAGCAACTGGTGACCAACAGAGCTTATGTGATGACTGCTGATCAAGCTCCTCCAGAGTCTACGGTGGTTACAGGTGAAATTACGATAGCTGGAATTCCTTCTCTAGCTTTGTTAGATTCAGGAGCTACACATTCATTCATTTCTACTGAATTTGTTAAGAGATTGTCAATCCAGCCAGAGCAAGTAATGATATGTTTTTGTGTGTTGGTACCATCTGGGGAAAAATTGGTATCGATGAATTGTTTAAAAGTTTAGAGCTTAAACTTCAAGGGCATAAGATTACTGCTGATTTAATTGTGTTGCCAATGCCGGAGTTTGATTTGATTTTGGGAATAGATTGGTTAACTAAGTTTGGGGTAGTGATTGACTTTAAACTACGAGCAGTAGCTGTTAATCCAGTAGGAAAAGAGCCATTCCAGTTTTTTGCCAAACATGATAATAAAATTCCTCCAACTATATCACCGTTAGCTGCTACTGATAGGCCCCAGCTGTCCATAGTAGAAGTAGCAAATGAATTCCCTGAAGTTTTTCCAGAAGATATTCAAGGATTGCCACCAGACAGGGAGTTAGAGTTTTCCATTGATCTAATCCCTGGAGCTGCTCCAGTATCTAGACCACCATATCTGTTAGCTCCAACAGAGATGAAAGAATTGAAAGAACAGATACAAGACCTGTTGGAAAAAGGATTTGTTCGACCCAGTACTTCGCCATGGGGAGCCCCTGTTTTGTTTGTAAAGAAAAAGTATGGGAGTATGAGGTTATGTATATATTATCGAGAGTTAAATAAGTTGACAATTAAGAATAAGTATCCATTACCTAGGATAGAAGATCTTTTTGACCAATTAAGAGGGTCTGTAGTATTTTCTAAGATAGACTTGAGGTCAGGATACCACCAGTTAAAGATTAAGGCTGCTGATGTTTACAAAACAGCCTTTAGAACTAGATATGGCCATTACGAATTTTTGGTTATGCCCTTTGGACTTACAAATGCTCCATCAGCATTTATGGACTTAATGAATAGGGTCTTTCAACCATATCTAGATCAGTTTGTAGTAGTATTCATCGATGATATCTTAGTCTATTCTAAGACTCAGCAGGAGCATGTTCAACATTTAAGAATTGTGCTCCAGATTTTGAAAGATAAACAGTTGTTTGCTAAATTCAGCAAGTGTGATTTCTGGATGGAGAAAGTATCGTTCCTAGGCCATATAATTTCTAGGGATGGAATAGAAGTCGACCCTGCTAAAGTGGAAGCGGTTCGCGACTGGCCAGCACCAAAGAATGTAACAGAGATAAGAAGTTTCTTGGGTTTTGCTGGATATTATCGGTGGTTTATCCAAGGATTTTCCAAGATTGCTGTTCCCCTGACTACGCTTACAAGGAAGCAAGTGAAGTATAACTGGACAGAAGAGTGTCAAACCAGTTTTGACAAATTGAAGCAAGCGCTGATTGAAGCACCTGTGCTGATAATGCCAACTGATGAGGGAAAATTTGTGATATACACTGATGCATCTAAGTTGGGACTAGGAGCTGTGTTGATGCAAGATCGTAAAGTTATTTCATACGCATCTAGACAGCTGAAGGACCATGAGAAAAATTATCCAACGCATGACTTGGAACTAGCAGCTGTTGTCTTTGCCCTTAAGATATGGAGGCATTACCTCTATGGGGAGAAGTGTGAGATTTTTACAGATCACAAAAGCTTGAAGTACTTCTTTACCCAGAAATAATTGAATATGAGGCAGAGGCGATGGTTGGAATTAGTTAAAGATTATGATTGCACTATCAGTTATCATCCGGGAAAGGCAAACGTAGTGGCTGATGCTCTCAGCAGGATTAGCGCATTTGACTGTCCAGCAGCCTTTGGCAAATGAAATTGAAAGGTTTGGACTTGAAATAGTGTCCAGCAACAGCAGTAATATGATTTTAGGAGACCTCTCAGTAAGATCAAATTTGTTAAATCAAATTCGAGAGGGTCAGCAGCAGGACCAGCAGTTGAAGAAATGGGTCCAGCAGGATAAAGAAAGAGGTAACAGTTTATATTTTACAGAGGATGGAATTGTGAGGTATTTGGGCAGAGTTTGGGTACCTCAAGTGGATGATTTAAGAGCTGAACTATTGAAAGAAGCTCATACAGCTCCATATTCAGTACATCCAGGAAGCACGAAAATGTACAAGGACCTCCAGCAGTTGTATTGGTGGCCAGGAATGAAGAGGGATGTTGCTAGATTTGTAGCTGAATGTTTAACATGTCAGCTGGTGAAGGCTGAACATCAGCGACCAGCAGGATTGTTGAAGCCACTGCCGATTCCCGAATGGAAGTGGGAATGTTCAGCACTGCGTTTCACCCTCAAACTGATGGACAATCGGAAAGGGTGATCCAAATTTTAGAAGATTTGCTTAGAGCATGTATTGTAGATTTTTCAGCAGGATGGGATGTGAGTTTGCCGCTGGTAGAGTTTGCCTACAATAACAGTTTCCAAGCTTCGATTCAGATGGCTCCATATGAAGCTTTGTATGGCAGGAAATGTAGAACTCCACTCCACTGTGATGAAGTTGATGAAAGAGCTGGTTTGGGACCAGATGTTGTGGAGCAAACAGCAGCAGCTGTTAGAAGAATAAGAGAAAGAATGAAAACAGCTCAAAGTCAACAGAAGAGTTATGCAGATAATCGAAGAAGGGAGCTGAATTTTGATATAGGTGATCGAGTATTTTTGAGAATAGCTCCAATGAAAGGAGTTATGCGTTTTGGAAAGAAAGGGAAGTTGAGTCCAAGGTATATTGGACCCTTCGAGATATTAGAGAAGGTAGGAACGCTCGCCTATCGACTGGCGCTGCCTCCACAAATGTCAGCAGTGCACAATGTTTTTCACGTATCAGCTTTGAGGAAATATATTCCCCACCTTCGCATGTGCTAAGTTATGAGCCAATTCATTTAGCTCCAGATTTAAGTTATGAAGAGCGACCAGAAAGAATTCTCCTCCGAGAAGTTAGAAGATTAAGAAACCATAGCATTCCTATGGTTAAGATACAATGGTCCAACCAGTCGGAGCGAGAAGCAACGTGGGAAACAGAAGCTGATATGCTAAGTCTTTACCCATATTTATTTGGTACGTAAATTTCGAGGACGAAATTTCAATAAGGAGGGTAGAGTTGTAACGCCCCAAAATCCCTAGGATCATATTTATGCATTTCATAAATCATATGGGCCATTTTGGCAATTTTACATATTATATATCTGCTGAATTGTTGATATCAGCAGGTAAGATTGCGCTGCGGCTGGTTCCAGCAGGTGACTCCAAAGAGCGATGCACGAGCTGATTTTTAAATCGATTGGAAAATGTTTTAAGGAGGTGAAATGATTTCTTTAAGAGAAGGTTTGGTATTTTACAAATTAGAATGATACGAGGGGAATTTTTACTAAATTTCAAAGGTGTGTCATGCTCGATTTCACAAGTAGCATGCCACTAATCCCTTTCATATAAAAACCTGTTTTCAAAGTAAGATTTTCATCATTTGCAAAGAAAAGTTTAAAGTGTTCTTCAAAGAAATTTCAGAAAAGTTCGTGCGTTGCTCAAAGGGAGGATTTCTGCAGGAATTTGCTGTTGTTGCAAAGCTTCCATTAAGGCACGTAAAAGCTAAGGTGTGTCATGCTCGATTTCACAAGTAGCATGCCACTAATCCCTTTCATATAAAAACCTGTTTTCAAAGTAAGATTTTCATCATTTGCAAAGAAAAGTTTAAAGTGTTCTTCAAAGAAATTTCAGAAAAGTTCGTGCGTTGCTCAAAGGGAGGATTTCTGCAGGAATTTGCTGTTGTTGCAAAGCTTCCATTAAGGCACGTAAAAGCTGATCTTTTTCTACACCATTTGAAGCATATATTGTGTTTTAATGGATCTGCTTGCCTGTATGTTATGGATATATTTAAAGTTCATGTTTGAAATGATTTGGACATGATAAGGAAAGAAAGATGGGTTCGAAAATGATGTTTGATGTTTATGATGCTTCCAGTATGTCTTTCAGAAAATTTATGAAGTTTTATATGTACTGAGGGTTCGAATTCATTTCCAGAAATGTTATGAAAGTTCTTCTTGCAGTAGCTGTAATATTAGAATTTGATAACTGTGTAATTGGTAGTTGCTGGTTGAATCATTGGTATGGTTTGATAGGCAACAGCTGATGGCATCGTTGTTGTTTTGATATTACAAATGAAGAGTTATGTATTCAGCAGCTGTATCTACTTGTTAAGATTCAGCAGCTGTATGGTTTTAGCGTTTACGAATGTTATTCCTGTAGTCGTAATGTCGAAATTTGATGATTTCGTAATCAGTAGTTGCTAGTTGAATCAGTATAAAGTCTGGTTTAATAGGTGACGGCTGGTAGCGAAATCATTGTTTAGATATTGCAAGCGTCTTCGTAAATTTCAGCAGATGCACTGTTCATCAGCAGATGCGTCTTTCCTTATTAATATCAGCAGTTGTTTTCCTTTGATTAGGAATCAGCAGCTGCATTGTGATTTTAAATTCAGCAGCTGTATTTTCCTTAGTTAGAATCCAGCAGTTGCATTGTCTACATAAAATCAACAGATGCACTGTTCATCAGCAGATGCATTCCATAGTGATAATCCAGCAGTTTCTTTACTCATTTTTCAAGTACTGTTCATTCCAGCTGGTATTAGTCTTGCGACTGGTACTATTCATTTATATACACGTGTTAGCGCTTTTTCTTGCAGCTGATCGATTAGCGTATTCCTTGCGACTGATTGACGCGCTAACGACATCGTTCCATTAAGTTGTAGAAAGATCAACAGGTAGTCTTGTTATTCCATCTGCTGATCACTCCAACGACATCGTTTCACTTTATATTTATTTAAAAGATCTCGCGACTGGATTCTTGTCTTGCGACTGGTTCCTATTTGTTGCGACTGGTACTATTTATTTCAGCAAGTATTAGTCTTGCGACTGGTACTATTCATTTCAGCAGGTATTAGTCTTGCGACTGGTACTATTCCTTGCGACTGGTTTTCTTTCAACCAGTTCCATTTTAACGATATGATTCCAAAGTCGAATTCAATACTCAGTAATTTTTTAAAATGGGAAGCAAATGTTTAAAATGATGGAACCCCAGTAATTTTCAAAGAGGATTTCAAAGAAAGAAAAGAGATTGAAGGAACAAAAGTTTATTTAAAGGATTTATGACATAGATAACAGACGGTCATAAGTTAGGGTGAGTGCCTGACTGACGAACCAGTGTGCCCCTTCAAATAGGAAGGATCGGGATTACGGATTGACAGATCTGTATACCCCTTCACATTGAGATATATGCTAAGAACTGATATCAGTAGTCATTTGATCAAGTGCAACACGGACCTAAGGAGAGCTTCTAAGCCATAAATCATAAATCAAAAGAAAATGATGTTGGATCTGGGCTATTATCCCCACATCCGAGTTTATGAAATATAGGAATTTTTTAAAGAAAGTTACGAAAGAACGCTTATGTTTATTGATGTTACTTTAACTCAACTCTGTTTTCCGCAAATGTTTTAGCAGTAGCGCGCGAACTTAAGTACCTGCTGATCTTCGAATTTGTCTTGTTTTTGGTTTCCTTTGAGTTATAAGAAATGCAGCTTATAACAAATTACCTTTTAGCCCTTCTTTTATTCGAAAATTTTTGTTTACCCAAATTCTCGTGGCCCCGTTGGGTTCGGGCGTCACAATGATATTCAGTTTAAACCTCGGGCAGCCATCAAAGCACAGGCTTTAGCAGATTTCTTGGCAGAGACAGTACATCTCGAGCAGGAGGAGATGTGGAAAGTATATGTTGATGGATCTTCGTGTTCCTCGGGAAGCAGCGTCGGGGTAGTTATGGTGTCCCCCTGGGGGAGGAAACAAGCTTGGCAATCACTCTTGATTTCAAAGCCTCTAACAACAAAGCTGAGTATGAGGCCTTACTCATCGGACTCCGAGCCGCAAAGAACATGGGGATAGCTCGGGTCCTGCTGTATTCCGATTCTCAGTTAGTAATTCAACAGAGTAATGCTAAATTTGATATAAAGAATGAGAAGATGGTGAAATATGCAGAGGCTTTGAATAAATTGACCGAGGCTTTTTCCGAGGTGGTTCTGGAGCAGATGCCTCGGGAAAACAATGAAAAGGCAGACAAACTTGCAAAGATGGCCAGCTCCCTTGCCCCATCCTCGGGAAAGGAGATACGTGGGACGGAATTGCTATCACAAGTATACCAGGTCGGACAGAATCAGGGAGGAATACCTACCTCGGACTGATGACATGATATTTGGGAATACATTTTGTGAAGAGTAGTGCCCGACGACCCCAGACGAGCTCGGGAACTCAAACGCCGAGCATTGTGCTTCGTTATTCTGGATGATAAATTATATAAACGGTCCTTCTCACGACCACTGCTGAAGTGTTTGGGTCCCGACGAGGCCAAATATGTGTTGAGGGAGATTCATGAGGGATGTTGCGGGAATCACCTCGGCGCCCTAGCTCTAGCTCGGAAGGCTACACTTGCAGGTTTCTTTTGGCCTACCATGCAACAGGATTCTACTACACTTGTCCGATATTTTCAAGGCTGTCAGAAGCATGCTAATCTTCAAAAGCAACCCGCCGAGCCCTTGAAAACTATCATCTCCTCGTGCCCATTTGATCAATGGGGCATGGATATTGTGGGGCCTTTCCCACCAGCGAGAGGACAGAGGAAGTTCTTATTGGTGGCGGTAGATTACTTCTGTAAATGGGTGGAGGCTGAACCTTTAGCAAGAACAACTGAGGTCGAGGTGCTGAATTTCCTGTGGAAGAATATTGTTTGCCGTTTTGGGATACCTCGGCGACTTATCTCTGACAATGGAAGGCAGTTCTGTGGAGCTAAGGTTCGGGCGTGGTGTCAGGAATTTAAAATTGAACAAGTCTTCACCTCGGTGGCTTATCCTCAAAGCAATGGGCGGGTAGAGGTCACCAACCGAACTATCGTACAAGCTCTTAAGTCACGACTGGAGTCTGCTCAGGGAAGATGGGCGGATGAACTACCGAGCGTACTTTGGGTGTATCGGACGACTACCCGAGCTGCTACAGGGGAAACACCTTTCTCTATGGTATATGGTACTGAGGCGCTGCTACCAGCGAAGATCGGGCAGGATATTCTTCCAGTCATTGAGTATTCCGAGGATAATTGCGAAATAAGGAGCCTCGAACTGGACCATCTGGAGGAGAGACGATCTCGGGCGGCGGTTCGCCTTTCCGCTTATCAGAGGAGGATGGAGCAGGCCTACAACAAAAGAGTTCGACCTCGGAAATTTGAGTCAGGAGACCTCGTCTGGAGAAAGATACAGTACCAGGGGGACAGAGGAAAACTAGATCCGAAGTATGAAGGACCATACAAGGTGGTCGGGAAAGCTGGAGTCGCCGCTTATTATCTGGAGGACGCACGGGGGAAGCGAGGACGTCGGCC
This sequence comes from Dorcoceras hygrometricum, assembly GCA_001598015.1. Taxonomy (NCBI): domain Eukaryota; kingdom Viridiplantae; phylum Streptophyta; class Magnoliopsida; order Lamiales; family Gesneriaceae; genus Dorcoceras; species Dorcoceras hygrometricum. The sequence goes on along the minus strand of KQ989105.1, from coordinate 7,267 downwards.
GTGGAATATTATTTATCTTCGGAAGTATTTTGCTTAGGCTTTCTTGCTACCTGTAACTATCTTTTGCTCGGTTACTATTTGTAACAACTATTTTATGGAATAAAAGTTTTCTTCTCTCAACCACTGATCTCAATTATCTGACTCCTCGGGTGACGACCCGAGCCGAGTATATAAGCCCGACCAGCTCGGCACCTAAGCCCAGTTCCGCACTGGTGCCTCCTCGGGTGGCAACCCCACCTGAGCAACAAAGCCCAGTTCCGCACTGGCAAACTTCGCGTAGCTCTTCTACGCAAACATATAAGCCCGACCAGCTCAGCACCTAAGCCCAGTTCCGCACTGGCACCTCCTCGGGTGGCAACCCCACCTGAGCAACAAAGCCCAGTTCCGCACTGGCAAACTTCGCATAGCTCTTCTACGCCAATACATAAGACCGATCAGCTCGGCACTAATACTTTCTTACGCGTTAACTCCTCCTCGGGAGGGAGCCTCACTCAAACAGGAACCCCCCAAGCTCGGGAAACAAACACACGAATAAGGTGGAGTAGACTCGCTACCGCTTGAACGTCGTTCTTAACAATCGAGGCATAAAAGTTAACACTTATTTCGTTGGATTGCTATGTGCGATTGTAATCCTGAATTACGTTGTTTAATCGAGAGCTCGGATCATTGTTCGGTTATAGGCTCGGGTTATTTTGCTACTTTGTTAATTTCGATATCGTTACTGTAGCCCGGACGCCCTACTTTATATTTTGTGATGTCGTCGGGACATCCCGTCTCACGCTCGAGAATAAGATGTGAAAAGGAAGAGCTCAAAAAGTTGAAATTTCATTAAAGTTGCCAAAAAGTTACATTGTAAAAAGAGACTAGGGCCTAGGGGAGCTCGGAGGGCTGGTTTTAGCGTCATCCCAACCTCCCCCTCTTCTTGCTCCTCTTCTTCCTCAGCCTCCTCTTCATCGCCCATTGCGGCTAAGGCTTCTTGAACGTCGAGGAAGGAAGCTGGGTTGTGAAAACCAGAAAATTTAGTTTCAGAAAATAGAGCAAAAAAAAAAAAAAAATCAGCTGCTGGTCAAAAACCAGCTGCTGGAAAATCAGCTGGTGGTCAAAAACCAGCTGCTGGTCGAAATTCAGCAGTTGGACATTCAGTGACACGAATTCAGCAGTTGGCCATTCATGATCAGCAGATGAAGAAAGATCAGCTGGTGCAAGAAGACCAGCTGGAGAGCTAAGCAATGATGACATCAGCGGTAACGTCAGCAATCAGCAGAAAGCTACAGTGCAAACCAGCAGTTGGTACTTGAATTAGCGATAGCAAAACGATGTCGTTTGAATAAATCGATACGACAGCGTTTTGCCTTCGCGCTAAAGATTCAGCAGATGGCTTGTGTGATGATTTAAAACCAGCAGGTAGCTACAGTTATCTTGAATCAGCTGTTGCAAATTTCCAGCAGGTGCATTACTTAAAGATAACCAGCAGGTGCTTTACAACGATATCAAAACGGTGTCGCTTGAATAAGTTGACACGACAACGTTTTGACTTAACGCTAAAGATCAGTCGTTGAGCTTGAAAAGAAACCAGCAGCGACGATTTAGCGACGCAAATTCAGCAGCGACGCAAATTCAGCAGCGACGCAAATTCAGCAGCTGGCGATTTAGCGACGCAGATTCACGTTTACCGACGCAGACTTCATCTTCTCCACGAAAAATTCAAATTTCTCGACGCGAAGCAAGATTCTTTGTACAGGAAACTTCTCCCATGAAAATTCGAAAAGATTTCTCACGCGTACAAGGCAGATTTCACGCATTAACCGTCGAGTTGAGAGGATTAATGGCCAATTAAAACTCTTAAATCCTACGCGTGTAACAGTCGACGTAATGAACGGGAAATTAGGGATTTAAGTGCCTTTAATGGCGGACGCTCGACTTCCTCACCTCTACGCCTATAAATACCAGAGGACGACCACAGAATTTCTCACACCATTTCGAAATTCACAGTCAGAAAAGCAACATTCCTTCACGACAAAGTTCTGCGAAAATTCTAGCAGGTTTCTTAGCCAAAGTCCTGCGCAAATTACGACGTTGTCCAGGAGTTCTGCTACCAGATTTCACCGTGCACATTTATGATCCAGCGTGTGCGAGACCTAGAAAGATTTCGTGCAATTGACCTACTGCCAAAACTTCGTACGAAGATTCCCGATTTCGTGCTACCAGATTTCACCCGAAAACTGTGAATAGTAAGTGGGCTTTTGCTATTAATTCCGTTTGTTATATTACATATATTCATTTCGAATGTTCAGTTTTAAGTCTATTGTTCGAGCACCTTTTGTTCAGATTTTTGTCTCATTCAAACTCCGCTTGCACTGATTTTTGCTATCGTAATATGGGTCTACGGAATATTTCATACTCTGGGTTACTTGGTGTAACCACATGGCCTCGACCCCTTAGAGGAGTAAAAATTAGGGACTGATCAGTAAACCATAGACACGATTCTGTCGTTATATAGGTCTACGGAATATTCCGCACTCTGGGTTACTTGGTGTAACCACATGGCCTCGACCCATTAGAGGAGTAAAAATTAGGGACTGATTAGTAAACCATAGACACGAAATAATCATCAGTGCTATCTGTCATGCTATGCTCTGTGAAAACCCGAAAATTCAGCTTCAAAAAAAAAAACGACTGGACAACCAGCTGCAAGTGCTCCAGTCGCAAAGCTGAAAGTACCAGTCGCAAATCCAGACGCAACGATGATTTCAGCAGTAGCGCAAAGACAGAAGATCAATCCAGTCGCAAGATTTTATACCAGTCGACTGGATTGCAAAGGAACGAAAAACCAGACGTTGCGTTACAAAGATTGATTCAGACGCGACGCAAAGAAGAGTGAAGTCTGGACAGTTGCGAAGAAGAAGTAGAGCGACGTCGTTTCGTTAAGTTGAGACGCTGCGTTTTGGAACCAGCAGCGAGGGGATTCTGAGTAATGCGTTGCGACTGGAGAACCAGCAGGTGGAAGCAATGCTGACGTAACCCTTACGATGTCGTTTGGATTAGTTAAATCCAGCAGATGGGACTTGAAGTTTAGCGATAGCAAAACGATGTCGTTTGAATAAGTTGACACGACAACGTTTTGACTTAACGCTAGGGATCAGTCGTGAGCTTGAAGGAAAAACCAGCTGCGGGAATAGTTAAACCAGACGCAGGAACTTCACCAGTGAAATTCGAAGAGATTTCTCACGCGTACGAGGCAGACTTCACGCTGTAACGGCCGATTTAGGGGATTAATGGGCGACTTACTCACCCAAATCAATGCCTGCGTTGATTGATTTTGTAACAGTCGACGTAATGAGGAATTAAAGGCCTTTAATGGCGGACGCTCGACTCCCCCTCCTCGTCGCCTATAAATACTAGAGGATGGCCACAGAGTTGCTCACACCGCTTCGAAATTCACAGCAATAAACTCTCACGCCAAAGTTCTGCAGCAGTTTCGCCAAATCCCTTAGCCACGATCCTACGTAAATTGCGACATGTTCAGAAGCTTTTGCTATCAGATTTCTCGCGAGCAATTGTGCGAAGTTCAGCAGAAGTCGTTTTCCAGATTTCGTGCTACCAGGTTTTCGGTCGAAGAATTTAAAGGGTAAGTGGGCTTTTGCTAAGTAATTCGTTTGATATATATATATACGAAAATTTCATTTCGAGTTTCAGTTTTGAACTACTATTCGAGCACTTGTTTCAAGTCAGATCTCTGTTCATTCAAGTTCTGTTTTCCACTGATATCTCTGTCGTAATATGGGTCTACGGAATATTCCGCACTCTGGGTTACTTGGTGTAACCACATGGCCTCGACCCCTTAGAGGATTAAAAATTAGGGACTGATCAGTAAACCATAGACACGAAGTTATTATCAGTGCTATTCTGTCACGCTCTGTCATGCTCTGTCATGTTCTGTTATGCTCCGTCATGCTCTGTCATGTTCTGTTATGCTCCGTTATGCTCTGTCATGCTCTGTTATGCTCCGTTATGCTCTGTTATGCTCTGTTCCGAATTTTGTTAAATATGTATATATATTTTTTTTGTTTGCTCGAATGGTATCCCCCACTTGCTGAGTGTTTTCCCCAAACACTCACCCCTTACTTCTCCACCCAGATAAGAATGAAGAGCAGGTAGAAGAAGAAGAACAAGATCAGTTCTGGGGCTGGTGAAGATTCAGATTTTTGTTTAATTATGTATTTTATTCGCTTCCGCATTTCTGTTATTTAAATTTTAGTTTCAGATGTAAAAACGATTATTTTTCGATTATTAATAGACTGGTTTGAGCTACGCTATGATGGCTTAATGTTTTAAAATTTTTATAATTGTTTAATATTGCCGATGTCATGAGTCTCGGTCTCGGGGCGTGACATTTTAGTGGTATCAGAGCTCACCAGGTTCATAATCCAGTTGGAAAGCCAAATCGGTTAGTATCTTCTGTTTATGGATTAACCTCACGACTTTGTATTTTTGGAAATATCCTCAGACTTTAGAAAATGGCACCCTCTGCTCCTCGTACCCGTGCTG
>KQ989104.1:53477-66208 GCA_001598015.1 Dorcoceras hygrometricum | reverse complement strand
CGATTTTAAAGGCAAATTGGCTCCTAGATTCGTTGGTCCCTTTGAGATTATCGAGCGGATTGGACAGTTGGCTTATAAATTGAGGCTGCCTGAGGAGTTAGCCGCGATGCATGACGTGTTTCATGTGTCCATGTTGAGGAAATATGAGCCGGATCCGTCTCACGTTTTGAGAACTGACGAAGTTGAGCTGGATGCTGCCTTGAATTATGTTGAATATCCAGTGCAGATCTTGGATAGGAAGGAGAAGCAGCTGAGAAACAAGATAATTCCGTTGGTGATGGTCCAATGGAGCAAGCATGGCCGAGAAGAAGCGACCTGGGAGGTTGAGGAAAAGATGAGACAGGATTGGCCTCATCTGTTTGAGCACTGATCGTGCAAAATTTCCAGGTAAACTTCTGTTGTTAGCTTCGAGTTTGGGTAATTGCTGGTGACGAATTGCATGATTGGTTGTTTTCTTCTCTGAGCTTACCTTTGATTTCGAGGACGAAATCTCTTAAGGTGGGGAGAATGTGAGGATTCAGATTTCTAATTAGTGATTAATCGAAATTTGAGATAGATTAGTCACGAGAATTAAGAATTGAAATTTTGGAATTTCGAATTTTGATGAAATCTGATTTGGAAAATATTTAGATCTCTAGTTTGCGAGCGGTAGTGATGGATTTCAGCGGTGGCTGGCAGGATTCTCTTTCTTTGGTGGAGTTTTCGTATAACAACAGCTACCAAGTCACTATTGGAATGGCTCCGTTTGAAGCTTTGTATGGTCGAAAGTGCAGATCCCCGATTTGTTGGGAAGAAGTTGGTGAGAGACAGCTTTCTACACCGGAGTTTGTTCAGCATATGAAAGATCAAATTGATTTGATCCGGAGTAGAATGAAGGCTGCTCAAGACCGTTTCTCGAGTTATGCGAACCGTAGACGTCGACCGTTAGAGTTTGAGGTAGGCGATCGTGTGTTTCTCAAGATTTCTCCTTTCAAGAGCGTGATGAGATTTTGATTTAAAGGCAAATTGGCTCCCAGATTCGTTGGTCCCTTTGAGATTATCGAGCGGATTGGACAATTGGCTTATAGATTGAGGCTGCCCGAGGAGTTAGCCGCGATGCATGACGTGTTTCATGTGTCCATGTTGAGAAAATATGAGCCGGATCCGTCCCATGTTTTGAGAACTGACGAAGTTGAGCTGGATTCTGCCTTGAGTTATGTTGAGTATCCAGTGCAGATCTTGGATAGGAAGGAGAAACAGCTGAGGAACAAGGTAATTCCGTTGGTGATGGTCCAATGGAGCAAGCATGGCCGAGAAGAAGCAACCTGGGAAGTGGAAGAAAAGATGAGACAGGATTGGCCTCATCTGTTTGAGCACTAATCGTGCAGGATTTCCAGGTAAATTTCTGGTTTTGCTTTGAGATTGATGAGTTGGTTGTGCTGATTTGCATGATTTGATTGTTTCTGCCTTGGTTTGTCTTTGATTTCGAGGACGAAATCTCTTAAGGTGGGGAAGGTGTGAGGATTCAGATTTCTAATTAGTGATTAATCGAAATTTGAGATAGATTAGTCACGAGAATTAAGAATTGAAATTTTGGAATTTCGAATTTTGATGAAATCTGATTTGGAAAATATTTAGATCTCTAGTTGGAACTGTCCAGATTTAATTCGTGTGTATCGGGTGAGATCTGGTCGAGAAATGATGTGAATTGTTTGATTTTGTGAGAGATCTGTTTTCCAGTGTTAGCGTGTTTCTCGCGTTGTTTTTGGCTGAATGTTAATAGAGATCTGATTGTTGTGAGAAAGCTGTTCGAATTTGAGAAGCTAGAGCGCGACAGATCTGATGACGTCAGCATCGCGCGGTTGCTTAGTGAGGATGACGCAAGCATTGCTGTTGAGAGATCTGGTTGTTAGCAAGGAGTTCCTTTACGTCGTCGTTTCAGGAGAAATCTGATTCTAGCGTTATATTGGACCAGACTTGATGACGTATGCAGATCTGTTGTGTTGCGCGGCAGATCTGATGACGTAAGCAAGTCTGCTGGTGACGTAAGCAGATCTGGTGCCTGTACGCCGTCGTTTTGAAGTTGCGCAAGGGCGTGAGATCTGTTGCTCTTAGCGCTAAAATCTGTTTTGCTCATGCGACGTCGTTTTGAGGCTTGTGCGAGAATTGTTAGCGCGAGAGATCTGTTCTACGACTTTTCAAGTTGTTGATGTCTGTTTTTGTCGGTGTTGGACTTGTTGTGTAGCTTTTGAGTTGAGGATATATATATAAGTGTTGAGTTTACACTTAGAGCATTCCAGACCCGATATTTCCTATCCTCAAGCTCGAAACCCTCGAATTAGATACTGTTCACCGTCTCTTTCTTTCGCGATTTTCCGTCGATTCCGACCTCTGTTTTTAGAGTTCTTGGTAGCGTTGGAAACCTCTTGAGAAGACCTTTCTTTTCCTACCAATCTTGGAGGCTGTGTTGAGCTGGAAAGAGAACGCGAAGTTGCTGAGTTTTGGGCAGTAAGTTGCTTTAGAGTTCTTGGTAGCGTTGGAAACCTCTTGAGAAGACCTTTCTTTTCCTACCAATCTTGGAGGCTGTGTTGAGCTGGAAAGAGATCGCGAAAGCTGCTGGTTTCTGGTCGTGAGCGCTGCCGTGCCCTGTTTGAATTTGTGAGGTAGAATTTGTGATGACGCTGTTGAGGGGCAAAACGGTCATTTTGCAATTTAGGGTTAGATGATCTGAAAAATTGTTTTTCATATCATAAAATTCAGTTTTGGAAACTGAATCGATCGGTCCGATTTGATCGGCGATCGGAGTTACGATGAAGTCGCAGCAATGGATATCGTCATTTGGACCCGGGCCCGATGGGCCGGTCCAAGTCCATTGTTAAGTCTATATAATTATGATTACTAGACTTAATGACTAAGTCACACAAATCAACTCAACTCCAAAACCCTAAACCTAAGTGCACGCCGCCTCGCCGCCGCCGCCGCCGCCGCCGTGTGCCGCCGCCGCCGCCGCAACTTCGCCGGAATTTGTTCCGGCCTAGTTTTTCGAGGAGAATCCGATCGTGCTGATCTCTTCAGGACTTCTAGTGCAGTCTGACGAAGGAGTCTCGAGTCTGGTCGTGGACCGGATTGGCGTATCTACCGCAATCAACCGAGAAGCGCCGGGTTCTTGAAACACCGGTTGGAGCCAGGCACAAGTGCCAGAGAGGTAACACGCCTGAAACACCCTATGTATACATATAATAGAATTGTTCTTCGTATTGATCGCATCCCGGTTAATTTTTATTGTTCTTCCGCTGCCTGCCGGGGTGCGGATCCGGATCCCCAACAAATATCGGGTTCGAGAAAATACGCTAAGTGTTCGCAAACAGTGGTATTTAAAATCCTCCAATCAAACGCTACTGTTAAAGTCAATCGCAGGTAAAACAGATCTCTAAAACAGATCCCATCGTTGAGGAACAAAATCACAAATACAAAACCAGCACTCACGGTAACACGCGCACAATTTAAACAAAACGACAGCGTATCAACGAAACAGATCTCTGGTCCCGCAACCATTACTAACAACGCTAACAAAACCGGTCAACGCAAGGCGTTGACGTCTGCTCAAGGAATTTCGCCAGTCAACAGATCCCTCCACGCCCTACGAACGCAACACTAAACCATGTCGCAGGACCCACTAGAGAAATCTGGACACTAACACTAACCGCTGGAGAAATATGAATTATTAAACCATCGCAATACTCGAATTCCACCAACAGAAACAGATCTTACACATGCGTTAAACATATATCGACCAAACCAGATTCCACAACCACGCACGCTAACAACATTCAAAACCCCAAAACGACGTAACTTCAATACCATGGAGAAATCTGGAAAATAAAAGCGCTTTGGAAACACGCTACACACACTACAACGATCGCTACAGGAGAGTTGACCAGCGTTGACGTCTGGACGCTAACTCCCGCGAACCAGATCTCTCCAACAAGCGCTAAATCAGCGATTAACTCCAAAACGACGTCGCACAACATCACGGTGAAGTCTGGATGCTAACAACAAACACTGGCGAAATCTGAAACATTAAGCGCTAAACGCTGCGTTGCAAAACAGATCTCTCTATACGACAGCGTTTTGTTTTCCTCACGCTACACCCAAATCAAACACCAGCGACCAGCTTTCTCAAGAACACCGAACAGATCTCTCACAAAGCCAAACAGATCTCACAAATCAGATTTCTAACTCAAATTACGAAAATTTCCAGAATTATTCAAAATGTGAAACTGACCCGAAAATACAAACGAAAACTTCAAACAGAACTCTGGATCACCAGAATTCCTTAAAATCCGATTAATTCCACAAATTAATCTTCTTAAATTTCGGATCTCACAACACAAAACATGTTATTGTGTTTCTAACGTTTCTACTAAGTGTGATATCTGTTAGCTGGAAATACAACAAGAGAAGTTGAATCAGATACTGTAGCAGAACAAGAGCTGATAACAGTAAAACGCGATTTCGAAGGCCTAAATGAAGATTTTGGCCGAAAAGCAGCTTAGGTCATCAAACAAAGTTTGATGAGTTGTGCTAGTTGGATCGTTCCGGAGGGAGTAGCACTGGTCTCATGCGAAAATATGCAAGTTGGTTGAGATGGACCAGCTGGAGAGATAAGTTGAATCAGCTAGAATGAAATGAACCAGCTGGAACGACAAGAACCAGCTGGAGCGCTAAGGGGATGATGAACCAGCTGCAAGCGCTTAGGTGTACATGGATCAGCTGTTGCTGGAAGCCAAAGTGGAGTCTGATCAGATGTTGTTTAGATAAGTCTGATCAGACGTTGATATCTGGACCAGCTGGTGCACAAAGATGTAATTCAGATGATGTCCAGATGTGGAAGAAAATGAATCAGCCGTAGCGCTAAGCAGAAGATGCAATCAGCTGTTGCAAGCAGTCATCAGTTGCAAACAATCAGTCGAAGACAAAACACTCAGCTGTTGGCAGTAGTGTTGTAATGCGAAGAAGACAACAGCTGATGATCAGATGTCGAAGAAGAACAATTCAGATGATGGCTACATTAATTCAGCAGCAAGCTACAGTGAATCAGTCGCAAGCTACAGTAAATAAGTCGCAAGCTACAGTGGATCATGTAATCAGTCGTTGACAGAATATGATTCAGTAGTTGCTCGAAGACAAAGACGATTAAATCAGCTGTAGCGCAAAGAAGAGTTTGAAGCAGACGTTGCGCTAAAGAAAAACCAGACGTAGCGAAAAGAACAGATCAATCAGCCGTTGCAAGCATTCAGTTGTTGATCAGTAGTTGAACACAAAGAAGCGAAGCAGTTGACTAATCAGTAGTCAACTGCTGAGCTTAATCAGCTGATGGAATAATAAGCTGTTGGTATAGATCAGCTGCTGGAACATATAAGCCAAATCGAAAGACGATAGAAAGCCTGCAAAAGAAAAGGACACAAGGACAATCCCTGCCGGTACTTCAAGGAACACATTTGAACGGGAAGAAATTTGAACAGAGGCTTTATATACGAGAAGCGCCATTGAAGAGTTGTAGTTGTTGATGCACAGAAAAGATTGAAACGAAAAGGAGACAACAATCAAAAGGTAAGAAAAACAGAGACGAAGTAGTCGACCGCCATTAGAGAGTAGCGTACTACGAGTGTCGACTGCTGAGTCTAAATCAGCTTTTGTTGAGCATTTCCCTAGTGGTTCACATTGTAAAAATCTCACACACAGATTCACTCGCACATTTCGTGAGTTGAGCTATTTAGAATAGCGAGTGAATCACTATCCGAACTTCCATAAACAAACAGCAGTGTATTGTATTCCTTTATTTTCAGCATTCCGCATACGCACTTTAATTTAGCACTCATACACTTCAGTTGCACACACAGTAGTCGAACAGATTCACAGATTAATTGATGCACACTGCACAAATTGAGAGGGAAGAAAAACAGAGATGAAGTAGTCGACCTCCATTAGCAGGAGCGTACTACGAGTGTCGACTGCTGAGTCTAAATCAGCTTTTGTAGAGCATTTCTCTAGTGTGTGAGAAACAGAGAAAAACAGAGAGTTCACATAGTAAAAATCTCACACACAGATTCACTCGCACATTTCGTGAGTTGAGAATAGCGAGTGAATCACAAAAACAATCATTGTAGTCTTTGAACAGAGACATTAAACAAGTTCTTGTTTACTTAGACACACAGTTTCGGTTGGTGTGCATTTGTTAAGGCAAGGAGTTCACCTTGAGCAAGGCTCGGTGACTAGGTGTTTGCAGAAGGCCTGTAACCATGAAATCTTCTAGTGGAACCTTCCTGAAGAAGAAATAAGGGGAGACGTAGGATATTTATATCCGAACTTCCATAAACAAACAGCAGTGTATTGTATTCCTTTATTTTCAGCATTCCGCATACGCACTTTAATTTAGCACTCATACACTTCAGTTGCACACACAGTAGTCGAACAGATTCACAGATTAATTGATGCACACTGCACAAATTGAGAGGGAAGAAAAACAGAGATGAAGTAGTCGACCTCCATTAGCAGGAGCGTACTACGAGTGTCGACTGCTGAGTCTAAATCAGCTTTTGTAGAGCATTTCTCTAGTGTGTGAGAAACAGAGAAAAACAGAGAGTTCACATAGTAAAAATCTCACACACAGATTCACTCGCACATTTCGTGAGTTGAGAATAGCGAGTGAATCACAAAAACAATCATTGTAGTCTTTGAACAGAGACATTAAACAAGTTCTTGTTTACTTAGACACACAGTTTCGGTTGGTGTGCATTTGTTAAGGCAAGGAGTTCACCTTGAGCAAGGCTCGGTGACTAGGTGTTTGCAGAAGGCCTGTAACCATGAAATCTTCTAGTGGAACCTTCCTGAAGAAGAAATAAGGGGAGACGTAGGATATTTATATCCGAACTTCCATAAACAAACAGCAGTGTATTGTATTCCTTTATTTTCAGCATTCCGTCATACGCACTTTAATTTAGTCATCGCATATTAACTGTCACACACACGAACAGTCGAACAGATTTCTGTTTACAGAAATCTGTTTGTATCGTGTTTTAAAATTTAGGATTCAGTTCTGGTACTTTCCGCATGTTTTTATTACATACCAGATCTGTCTCCGGCGCTCTGTTTATGTTCAAGAACCCGAGGTATTGCATCTTCTTTAGAGCAGCGCAAAATATTTATTTAACAGTAGCGCTGGCCTCTTTTTCCTATTTTCGGTCCTAACAAGTGGTATCAGAGCAGGTTGTTCTTGAACGAGCATTTATTTTAAAACGCTTGAGTTATCTGTTTTAAAATGCTTTAAAAGTGCTCTGATGGTATGTGGAAATTATTTCAGCTGCTTATCCTTTGTGTTTCTTTGAGCTTATGGTATAAAAGACAGGGAGAGTGATGTCTTTGTTTTTTTTAATTTGAGCTATCTGCTTATGCATCAGTTTCAGTTTTTGTTTCGTTCTCCCTTTTCAAAATCATAGCACATTGTTGCATATGGTCTTTTCCCAAAATCAGTTTTGATTTTCAAAATCAAAATTCCTGTTGTCACGGTTTTTAGTGTGGCAGTGCAGGGAAAGCTTTATTTAAAATAACTGGAACACCAGATTTCTACCCTTTTTTGATTCTCAAAAAAAAGGGAGAGACTTTTTGTTTTCATACATATGTTATTTAAGGTTTTGTGCAAATCAAAAAGGGAGAGATTGATGGATCTGGATAACAGATCCAGATCTGAGTTTTGAATTACACAAAACCTGTTATTGTGTTTCTAACGTTTCTACTAAGTGTGCAGATGTTAGCTGGAAATACAACAAGTTGAATCAGATACTATAGCAGAACAACAGCTGAAAACAGTAAAACGCGATTTCGGAGGCCTAAACGAAGGAATTTGGCCGAAAAGCAGCTTAGGTCATCAAACTAAGTTAGATGAGTTGTGCTCGTTGTATCGTTCCGGAGTGAGTAGCACTGGTCTCATGTGAAAATATGCAAGTTGGTTCAGACGGACCAGTTGGAGGGATAAGTTGATTCAGCTGGAATGAAATGAACCAGCTGGAACGATAAGAACCAGCTGGAGCGCTAAGGGGATGATGAACCAGCTGCAAGCGCTTAGGTGTACATGGATCAGCTGTTGATGGAAGCCAAAGTGGAGTATGATCAGACGTTGTTTAGATAAGTCTGATCAGACGTTGATAACTGGACCAGTTGGTGCACAAAGATGTAATTCAGATGATGTGCAGATGTTGAAGAAAATGAATCAGCCGTAGCGCTAAGCAGAAGCTGCAATCAACTGTTGCAAGCAGTCATCAGTTGCAAACAATCAGTAGAAGACAAAACACTCAGCTGTTGGCAGTAGTGTTGTAATGTGAAGAAGACAACAGCTGATGATCAGATGTCGAAGAAGAACAATTCAGACGATGGCTACAGTAATTCAGCAGCAAGCTACAACGAATCAGTCGCAGGCTTCAATAAATCAGTCGCAAGCTACAGTGGATCATGTAATCAGTCGTTGATAGAATATGATTCAGTAGTTGCTCGAATACAAAGATGTTTAAATCAGCTGTAGCGTAAAGAAGAGTTTGAAGCAGACGTTGCGCTAAAGAAAAACCAGACGTAGCGTAAAGAACAGATCAATCAGCCGTTGCAAGCATTCAGTTGTTGATCAGTAGTTGAACACAAAGAAGCGAAGCAGTTGACTAATCAGTAGTCAACTGCTGAGCTTAATCAGCTGATGGAATAATCAGTTGTTGGTATAGATCAGCTGATACAAAGATGTTTAAATCAGCTGTAGCGTAAAGAAGAGTTTGAAGCAGACGTTGCGCTAAAGAAAAACCAGACGTAGCGTAAAGAACAGATCAATCAGCCGTTGCAAGCATTCAGTTGTTGATCAGTAGTTGAACACAAAGAAGCGAAGCAGTTGACTAATCAGTAGTCAACTGCTGAGCTTAATCAGCTGATGGAATAATCAGTTGTTGGTATAGATCAGCTGTTGGAACATATAAGCCAAATCGAAAGACGACAAAAAGCCTGCAAAAGAACAGGACACAAGGACAATCCTTGTCGGTACTTCAAGGAACACATTTGAACGGGAAGAAATTTGAACAGAGGCTTTAAATACGAGAAGCGCCATTGAAGAGTTGTTGTTGATGCACATAAAAGATTAAAACGAAAAGGAGACAACAATCAAAAGGGAAGAAAAACAGAGACGAAGTAGTCGACCGCCTTTAGAGAGGATCGTACTACGAGTGTCGACTGCTGAGTCTAAATCAGCTTTTATAGAGCATTTCCCTAGTGTGTGAGAAACAGAGAAAAACAGAGAGTTCACATTGTAAAAATCTCACACACAGATTCACTCGCACATTTCGTGAGTTGAGCTATTTAGAACAGCGAGTGAATCACAAAAACCATCATTGTAGTCTTTGAACAGAGACGTTAAACAAGTCTTGTTTAGTTAGACACACAGTTGCGGCTGCTGTGCATTTGTTAAGGCTAGGAGTTCACCTTGAGCGAGGCTCGGTGACTGGGTGTTTGCAGAAGGCCTGTAACCATAAAATCTTCTAGTGGAACCTTACTGAAAAAGGAAGAAGGGGAGATGTATGATATTTATATCCGAACTTCCATAAACAAACAGCAGTGTATTGTACTCCTTTATTTTCAGCATTCCGCATACGCACTATAATTTAACACGCATACACTTCAGTTGCACACACAGTAGTCGAACAGATTCATAGATTAATTGATGCACAGTGCACAAATTGAGAGGGAAGAAAAACAGTGACGAAGTAGTCGACCGCCATTAGAGAGTAGCGTACTACGAGTGTCGATTGCTGAGTCTAAATCAGCTTTTGTAGAGCATTTCCCTAGTGTGTGAGAAACAGAGAAAAACAGAGAGTTCACATTGTAAAAATCTCACACACAGATTCACTCGCACATTTCGTGAGTTGAGCTATTTAGAATAGCGAGTGAATCACAAAAATTATCATTGTAGTCTTTGAACAGAGACGTAAAACAAGTTCCTGTTTAGTTAGACACACAGTACATACCAGATCTGTCTCCGGCGCTCTGTTTATGTTCAAGAACCCGAGGTATTGCACCTCCTTTAGAGCAGCGCAAAATTTTTCTTTAGCAGTAGCGCTAGCCTCTTTTTCCTATTTTCGGTCCTAACAAGTGGTATCAGAGCAGGTTGTTCTTGAACGAGCATTTATTTTAAAACGCTTGAGCAATCTGTTTTAAAATGCTTTAAAAGTGCTCTGATGATATGCGGAAATTATTTCAGCTGCTGATGCTTTGTGTTTCTTTGAACTTATGTTATAAAAGACAGGAAGAGTAAAGTCTTTGTCTTTATTAGTTTGAGCTATCTACTTATGCATCAGTTTCAGTTTTTGTTTCGTTCGCCCTTTTCAAAATCATAGCACATTGTTGCATATGGTCTTTTCCCAAACTCTGTTTTGATTTTCAAAATCAAAATTCCTGTTGTCACGGTTTTTAGTGTGGCAGTGTAGGGAAAGCTTTATTTAAAAAAACGGGAACACCAGATTTCTACCCTTTTTTGATTACCACAAAAAGGGAGAGAATTGTTGTTTTTCATGCATATGTTATTTTAGATTTTGTGCAAATAAAAAAGGAAGAGATTGATGGATCTGGATAACAGATCCAGATCTGAGTTTTGAATTACACAAAACCTGTTATTGTGTTTCTAACGTTTCTACTAAGTGTGCAGATGTTAGCTGGAAATACAACAAGAGAAGTTGAATCAGATACTGTAGCAGAACAAGAGCTGAAAACAGTAAAATGCGATTTCGGAGGCCTAAACGAAGGAATTTGGCCGAAAAGCAGCTTAGGTCATCAAACAGAGTTTGATGTGTTGTGCTCGTTGGATCATTCCGGAGGGAGTAGAACTGGTCTCATGCGAAAAATGCAAATTGGTTCAGATGGACCAGCTGGAGAGATAAGTTGAATCAACTGGAATGAAATGAACCAGCTGGAACGATGAGAACCAGCTGGAGCGCTAAGGGGATGATGAACCATCTGCAAGTGCTTAGGTGTACATGGATCAGCTGTTGATGGAAGACAAAGTGGGGTCTGATCAGACGTTGTTTAGATAAGTCTGATCAGACGTTGATATCTGGACCAGCTGGTGCACAAAGATGTAATTCAGATGATGTGCAGATGTTGAAGAAAATTAATCAGCCGTAGCGCTAAGCAGAAGATGCAATCAGCTGTTGCAAGCAGTCATCAGTTGCAAACAATCAGTCGAAGACAAAACACTCAGCTGTTGGCAGTAGTGTTGTAATGCGAAGAAGACAACAGCTGATGATCAGATGTCGAAGAAGAACAATTCAGACGATGGCTACATTAATTCAGCAGCAAGCTACAGTGAATCAGTCGCAAGCTACAGTAAATCAGTCGCAAGCTACAGTGGATCATGTAATCAGTCGTTGACAGAATATGATTCAGTAGTTGCTCGAAGACAAAGACGTTTAAATCAGCTGTAGCGCAAAAAAGAGTTTGAAGCAGACGTTGCGCTAAAGAAAAACCAGACGTAGCGAAAAGAACAGATCAATCAGCCGTTGCAAGCATTCAGTTGTTGATCAGTAGTTGAACACAAAGAAGCGAAGTAGTTGACTAATCAGTAGTCAACTGCTGAGTTTAATCAGCTGATGGAATAATCAGCTGTTGGTATAGATCAGCTGCTGGAACATATAAGCCAAATCGAAAGACGATAGAAAGCCTGCAAAAGAAAAGGACACAAGGACAATCCCTGTCGGTACTTCAAGGAACACATTTGAACGGGAAGAAATTTGAACAGAGGCTTTATATACGAGAAGCGCCATTGAAGAGTTGTAGTTGTTGATGCGCAGAAAAGATTGAAACGAAAAGGAGACAACAATCAAAAGGGAAGAAAAACAGAGACGAAGTAGTCGACCGCCATTAGAGAGTAGCGTACTACGAGTGTCGACTACTGAGTCTAAATCAGCTTTTGTTGAGCATTTCCCTAGTGTGTGAGAAACAGAGAACCTCACACACAGATTCACTCGCACATTTCGTGAGTTGAGCTATTTAGAATAGCGAGTGAATCACAAAAACTATCATTGTAGTCTTCGAACAGAGACGTTAAACAAGTTCTTGTTTAGTTACACACACAGTTGCGGCTGGTATGCATTTGTTAAAGCTAGGAGTTCGCCTTGAGCGAGGCTCGGTGACTGGGTGTTTGCAGGAGGCCTGTAACCATCAAATCTTCTAGTGGAACCTTCTTGAAGAAGGAAGAAGGGGAGACGTAGGATATTTATATCCGAACTTCCATAAACAAACAACAGTGTATTGTATTCCTTTATTTTCAGCATTCCGCATACGCACTTTAATTTAGCACGCATACAATTCAGTTGCACACACAGTAGTCGAACAGATTCACAGATTAATTGATGCACAGTGCACAAATTGAGAGGGAAGAAAAACAGAGACGAAGTAGTCGACCGCCATTAGAGAGGAGCGTACTACGAGTGTCGACTGCTGAGTCTAAATCAGCTTTTGTAGAACATTTCCCTAGTGTGTGATAAACAGAGAAAAACAGAGAGTTCACATTGTAAAAATCTCACATACAGATTCACTCGCACATTTCGTGAGTTGAGCTATTTAGAATAGCGAGTGAATCACAAAAAATACCATTGTAGTCTTTGAACAGAGACGTTAAACATGTTCCTGTTTAGTTAGACACACAGTTGCGGCTGGGGGGGAGTTGT
>KQ989104.1:6721-23022 GCA_001598015.1 Dorcoceras hygrometricum | reverse complement strand
AACAAGTCTTGTTTAGTTAGACACACAGTTGCGGCTGGTGTGCATTTGTTAAGGCTAGGAGTTCACCTTGAGCGAGGCTCGGTGACTGGGTGTTTGCAGAAGGCCTGTAACCATCAAATCTTCTAGTGGAACCTTCCTGAAGAAGGAAGAAGGGGAGACGTAGGATATTTATATCCGAACTTCCATAAACAAACATCAGTGTATTGTATTCCTTTATTTTCAGCATTTCGCATACGCACTTTAATTTAGCATCGCATATTAACTGTCACACGCACGCACAGTCGAACAGATTTCTGTTTATAGAAATCTGTTTGTATCGTGTTTTAAAATTTAGGATTCAGTTATGGTGTTTCCGCATGTTTTTATTACATATCAGATCTGTCTCCGGCGCTCTGTTTATGTTCAAGAACCCGAGGTATTGCACCTCCTTTAGAGCAGCGCAAAATTTTTCTTTAGCAGCAGCGCTAGCCTCTTTTTCCTATTTTCGGTCCTAACAAGTGGTATCAGAGCAGGTTGTTCTTGAATGAGCATTTATTTTAAAACGCTTGAGCAATCTGTTTTAAAATGCATTAAAAGTGCTCTGATGGTATGCGGAAATTATTTCAGCTGCTGATGCTTTGTGTTTCTTTGAACTTATGTTATAAAAGACAGGAAGAGTGATGTCTTTGTCTTTATTAGTTTGAGCTATCTACTTATGCATCAGTTTCAGTTTTTGTTTCGTTCGCCCTTTTCAAAATCATAGCACATTGTTGCATATGGTCTTTTCCCAAACTCTGTTTTGATTTTCAAAATCAAAATTCCTGTTGTCACGGTTTTTAGTGTGGCAGCGTAGGGAAAGCTTTATTTAAAATAACGGGAACACCAGATTTCTACCCTTTTTTGATTACCACAAAAAGGGAGAGAATTGTTGTTTTTCATGCATATGTTATTTTAGGTTTTGTGCAAATCAAAAGAGAAGAGATTGATGGATCTGGATAACAGATCCAGATCTGAGTTTTGAATTACACAAAACCTGTTGTTGTGTTTCTAACGGTTCTAATAAGTGTGCAGATGTTAGCTGGAAATACAACAAGAGAAGTTGAATCAGATACTGTAGCAGAACAAGAGCTGAAAACAGTAAAATGCGATTTCGGAGGCCTAAACGAAGGAATTTGGCCGAAAAGCAGCTTAGGTCATCAAACAAAGTTTGATGAGTTGTGCTCGTTGGATCATTCCGGAGGGAGTAGCACTGGTCTCATGCGAAAAATGCAAATTGGTTCAGATGGACCAGCTGGAGAGATAAGTTGAATCAACTGGAATGAAATGAACCAGCTGGAACGATGAGAACCAGCTGGAGCGCTAAGGGGATGATGAACCATCTGCAAGTGCTTAGGTGTACATGGATCAGCTGTTGATGGAAGCCAAAGTGGAGTCTGATCAGACGTTGTTTAGATAAGTCTGATCAGACGTTGATATCTGGACCAGCTGGTGCACAAAGATGTAATTCAGATGATGTGCAGATGTTGAAGAAAATGAATCAGTCGTAGCGCTAAGCAGAAGATGCAATCAGCTGTTTCAAGCAGTCATCAGTTGCAAACAATCAGTCAAAGACAAAACACTCAGCTGTTGGCAGTAGTGTTGTAATGCGAAGAAGACGACAGCAGATGATCAGATGTCGAAGAAGAACAATTCAGACGATGGCTACAGTAATTCAGCAGCAAGCTACAATGAATCAGTCGCAAGCTACAGTAAATCAGTCGCAAGCTACAGTGGATCATGTAATCAGTTGTTGACAGAATATGATTCAGTAGTTGCTCGAAGACAAAGATGTTACAGTCAAAGACAAAACACTCAGCTGTTGGCAGTAGTGTTGTAATGCGAAGAAGACGACAGCAGATGATCAGATGTCGAAGAAGAACAATTCAGACGATGGCTACAGTAATTCAGCAGCAAGCTACAATGAATCAGTCGCAAGCTACAGTAAATCAGTCGCAAGCTACAGTGGATCATGTAATCAGTTGTTGACAGAATATGATTCAGTAGTTGCTCGAAGACAAAGATGTTTAAATCAGCTGTAGCACAAAGAAGAGTTTGAAGCATACGTTGCGCTAAAGAAAAACCAGACGTAGCGAAAAGAACAGATCAATCAGCCGTTGCAAGCATTCAGTTGTTGATCAGTAGTTGAACTCAAATAAGCGAAGCAGTTGGCTAATCCGTAGTCAACTACAGAGCTTAATCAGCTGATGGAATAATCAGCTGTTGGTATAGATCAGCTGCTGGAACATATAAGCCAAATCGAAAGACGACAGAAAGCCTGCAAAAGAAAAGGACACAAGGACAATCCCTGTCGGTACTTCAAGGAACACATTTGAACGGGAAGAAATTTAAACAGAGGCTTTATATACGAGAAGCGCCATTGAAGAGTTGTTGTTATTGATGCACATAAAAGATTAAAACGAAAAGGAGACAACAATCAAAAGAGATGAAAAACAGAGACGAAATAGTAGACCGCCATTAGAGAGGAGCCTACTACGAGTGTCGACTGCTGAGTCTAAATCAGCTTTTGTAGAGCATTTTCCTAGTGTGTGAGAAACAGAGAAAAACAGAGAGTTCACATTGTAAAAATCTCACACACAGATTCACTCGCACATTTCGTGAGTTGAGCTATTTAGAATAGCAAGTGAATCACAAAATCTATCATTGTAGTCTTTGAACAGAGACGTTAAACAAGTTCTTGTTTAGTTACACACACAGTTGCGGCTGGTGTGCATTTGCTAAGGCTAGGAGTTCATATTGAGCGAGGCTCGGTGACTGGGTGTTTGCAGAAGGCCTGTAACCATCAAATATTCTAGTGGAACCTTACTGAAGAAGGAAGAAGGGTGACGTAGGATATTTATATAGTGTATTGTATTCCTTTATTTTCAGCATTCCTCATACGCACTATAATTTAGCACGCATACACTTCAGTTGCACACACAGTGGTCGAACAGATTCACATATTAATTGATGCACAGTGCACAAATTGAGAGGGAAGAAAAACAGAGACGAAGTAGTCGACCGCCATTAGAGAGGAGCGTACTACGAGTGTCGACTGCTGAGTCTAAATCAGCTTTTGTAGAGCATTTCCCTAGTGTGTGAGAAACAGAGAAAAACAGAGAGTTCACATTGTAAAAATCTCACACACAGATTCACTCGCACATTTCGTGTGTTGAGCTATTTAGAATAGCGAGTGAATCACAAAAACTATCATTGTAGTCTTTGAACAGAGACGTTAAACAAGTCATGTTTAGTTAGACACACAGTTACGGCTGGTGTGCATTTGTTAAGGCTAGGAGTTCGCCTTGAGCGAGGCTCGGTGACTGGGTGTTTGCAGAAGGCCTGTAACCATCATATCTTCTAGTGGAACCATCCTGAAGAAGGAAGAAGGGGAGACGGAGGATATTTATATCCGAACTTCCATAAACAAACAGCAGTGTATTGTATTCCTTTTTTTTCAGCATTCCGCATACGCACTTTAATTTAGCATCGCATATTAACTGTCACACACACGCACAGTCGAACAGATTTCTATTTACAGAAATCTGTTTGTGTCGTGTTTTAAAATTTAGGATTCAGTTATGGTGTTTTTCGCATGTTTTTATTACATATCAGATCTGTCTCCGACTCTCTGTTTATGTTCAAGAACCCGAGGTATTGCACCTCCTTTAGAGCAGCGCAAAATTTTTATTTAACAGTAGCGCTGGACTCTTTTTCCTATTTTCGGTCCTAACAAGTGGTATCAGAGCAGGTTGTTCTTGAACGAGCATTTATTTTAAAACGATTGAGCTATCTGTTTTAAAATGCTTTAAAAGTGCTCTGATGGTATGCGGAAATTATTTCTGCTGCTGATTCTTTGTGTTTCTTTGAGCTTATGTTATAAAAGACAGGGAGAGTGATGTCTTTGTCTTTATTAATTTGAGCTATCTACTTATGCATCAGTTTTAGTTTTTGTTTCGTTCTCCCTTTTCAAAATCATAGCACATTGTTGCATATGGTCTTTTCCCAAAATCTGTTTTGATTTTCAAAATCAAAATTCCCGTTGTCACGGTTTTTAGTGTGGCAGTGCAGGGAAAGCTTTATTTAAAATAACGGGAAGACCAGATTTCTACCCTTTTTTGATTCCCATAAAAAGGGAGAGAATTGTTGTTTTCATGCATATGTTATTTGAGGTTTTGTGCAAATCAAAAAGGGAGAGATTGATGGATCTGGATAACAGATCCAGATCTGAGTTTTGAATTACACAAAACCTGTTATTGTGTTTCTAACGTTTCTACTAAGTGTGCAGATGTTTGCTGGAAATACAACAAGAGAAGTTGAATCAGATACTGTAGCAGAACAAGAGCTGAAAACAGTAAAACGCGATTTCGGAAGCCTAAACAAAGGAATTTGGCCAAAAAGCAGCTTAGGTCATCAAACAAAGTTTGATGAATTGTGCTCTTTGGATCGTTCCGGAGGGATTAGCACTGGTCTCATGCGAAAATATGCAAGTTGGTTCAGATGGACCAGCTGGAGAGATAAGTTGAATCAGCTGGAATGAAATGAACCTGCTGGAACGATAAGAACCAGCTGGAGCGCTAAGGGGATGATGAACCAGCTGCAAGCGCTTAGGTGTACATGGATCAGCTATTGATGGAAGCCAAAGTGGAGTCTGATCAGACGTTGTTTAGATAAGTCTGATCAGACGTTGATATCTGGACCAACTTGTGCACAAAGATGTAATTCAGATGATGTCCAGATGTTGAAGAAAATGAATCAGCCGTAGCGCTAAGCAGAAGATGCAATCGGCTGTTGCAAGCAGTCATCAGTTGCAAACAATCAGTCGAAGACAAAACACTCAGTTGTTGGCAGTAGTGTTGTAATGCAAAGTAGACAACAGGTGATGATCAGATGTCGAAGAAGAACAATTCAGATGATGGCTACAGTAATTCAGCAGCAAGCTACAGTGAATCAGTCGCAAGCTACAGTAAATCAGTCGCAAGCTACAGTGGATCATGTAATCAGTAATTGACAGAATATGATTCAGTAGTCGCTCGAAGACAAAGATGTTTAAATCAGCTGTAGCGCAAAGAAGAGTTTGAAGCAGACGTTGCGCTAAAGAAAAACTAGACGTAGCGAAAAGAACAGATCAATCAGCCGTTGCAAGCATTCAGTTGTTGATCAGTAGTTGAACACAAGGGAAGCGAAGCAGTTGACTAATCAGTAGTCAACTGCTGAGCTTAATCAGCTGATGGAATAATCAGCTGTTGGTATAGATCAGCTGCTGGAACATATAAGCCAAATCGAAAGACGACAGAAAGCCTGCAAAAGAAAAGGACACAAGGACAATCCCTGTCGGTACTTCAAGGAACACATTTGAACGGGAAGAAATTTGAACAGAGGCTTTATATACGAGAAGCGCCATTGAAGAGTTGTTGTTGTTGATGCACAGAAAAGATTAAAACGAAAAGGAGGCAACAATCAAAAGGGAAGAAAAACAGAGACGAAGTAGTCGACCGCCATTAGAGAGGAGCGTACTACGAGTGTCGACTGCTGAGTCTAAATCAGCTTTTGTAGAGCATTTCCCTAGTGTGTTAGAAACAGAGAAAAACAGAGAGTTCACATTGTAAAAATCTCACACATTGTTTCACTCGAACATTTCGTGAGTTGAGCTATTTAGAATATCGAGTGAATCACAAAAACTATCATTGTAGTCTTTGAACAGAGACGTTAAACAAGTTCTTCTTTAGTTACACACACAGTTGCGGCTGGTGTGCATTTGTTAAGGCTAGGAGTTCGCCTTGAGCGAGGCTCGGTGACTGGGTGTTTGCAGAAGGCCTGTAACCATCAAATCTTCTAGTGGAACCTTACAGAAGAAGGAAGAAGGGGAGACGTAGGATATTTATATCCGAACTTCCATAAACAAACAGCAGTGTATTGTATTCCTTTATTTCGGTATTCCGCATACGCACTTTAATTTAGCATCGCATATTAACTGTCACACACACGCACAGTCGAACAGATTTGTGTTTACAGAAATCTGGTTGTATCGTGTTTTAAAATTTAGGATTCAGTCCTGGTGTTTTCCGCATTTTTTTATTACATACCAGATCTATCTCCGGCGCTCTGTTTATGTTCATGAACCCGCGGTATTGCACCTCCTTTAGAGCAGCGCAAAAATTTTATTTAACAGTAGCGCTGGCCTCTTTTTCCTATTTTCGGTCCCAACACTCGTCCTAAAAGCTGTTTTCGCCACATCAACGTCTCTAATCCACAACTGGTGATAGCCAGAGCGTAATCAATCTTCGAGTACACCACTGATCCTTGCAACTGGTCGAACAAGTCATCAATCCTCGGCAAAGGATAATTGTTCTTCACCGTCGCTTTGTTCAACTGTCTAAAATCAACACACATCCTCATAGACCCATCTTTCTTCTTCCCGAAAAGAATCGGAGCTCCCCAAGGCGACTTACTCGGTCTAATGAAGCCTTTCTCCAGAAGATCACCCAACTGTTCCTTGAGCTCCTTCAACTCTGTTGGCGCCAAACGATACGAGGCTCTACAAATCGAGGCTGTACTGGGCACCAACTCGATACTAAAGTCGATCTCACGTCTCGGAGGGAATCCAGGAGTCTCATTCGGAAACACGTCGAGAAACTCTCGGACGATCGGGATGTCACTCAACTCCAACCGTGACTCTTGGGAAACGTCAAGCGCATAGATCATAAATCTAGCATTATCCAGCGATAACAGACTAAACATCTCAATGGCAGACACAAGTGGAATCTTAGACCTCGAATCCGTGCCGTAGAAATCCCACTTCTCACTCGAATCAGGGCGAAATCTCACTACACAATGGAAACAGTCAACAGTAGACTTATAGCTAGACAATACATCCATTCCCAAGATGCAATAAAAATCCCTCATCTCCAAGACAATCAGATTCGCCACTAACACATTATGATCAAATCGAACCACACTATCTACCACGATCTCACGGGACATCACCCACACCAGCAGGAGTAGATACAGACACGACATCACACAGTGGGGTAACTCTCAACCCACACTCATGCACAAACCATGCAGAAACAAAGGAGTGTGACGCTCCTGTATCAATTAAAACTCTCGCAGGAAAATCAAAGATAGAACATGTACCTGTGATAAACATACCATGTGTCTCCTCTGCCTGCTCTCTCGTCAAGGCATTCACCTGGGCCTGCTGCGGTATCTGAAACTGAGGTCTAGAAGATCCTCCAAACCTAGACGGTTCATGGGGTTGAAATCCAGATCGCTGGGTCAGAACAGGAAACTGCGGTCTCTGTGAAGAACCACCAGCAGAACCCTACTGCGAAGGAACCGAAGTCTGTCCCCTCAGCAAAGGACATACTCTCCGATAATGTCCATGCTGTCCACAGTTATTGCAGTACCTTGAACACCACGGCACTGCGAATTCGGATGCTTTCCTCCGCACTGTCCACAAGACATACTGCCAGAACCACTGCTACCAGAACTCACAGAACCAGAGGAACTCGAATTCGCCTTCTTCTTGAACTGTTTCCCTCGAGGTCTAAACTGTTGGCGATTCGATTGCTGTGACCCTTGAGGAGATTGGAACGATTGCGACATACTCTGCACCGGCTGAAAAGCAAATCCAGAAGTCGGCTGAACCGGAGCCTCTGCCTCCAACAAACTCTCCTCAATATCTACCGCTCTATTCACAGCATCAACATAAGTCGCAGGAGAACCAGACAACACCATCCGAACAGGTCAGGCCTCAATCCTTCATAAACTTGTTCCTCTTCGTCCTCTCCTGGTTGTCTATGTGTGGCACGTACATCAAAAGCGAAGAAAACTGCCTGGCATACTCGGCCACTTTCATCGTCCCTTGCTTCAGATTATCAAACTCCCGCTCGCGACTGTTGTAGTAGGATTCCGAGGTATACTCCTGTCGGAACGCGACACAGAAGCTCTACCAAGTAATCACCATCCGAACAGGTCAGGCCTCAATCCTTCATAAACTTGTTCCTCTTCGTCCTCTCCTGGTTGTCTATGTGTGGCACGTACATCAAAAGCGAAGAAAACTGCCTGGCATACTCGGCCACTTTCATCGTCCCTTGCTTCAGATTATCAAACTCCCGCTCGCGACTGTTGTAGTAGGATTCCGAGGTATACTCCTGTCGGAACGCGACACAGAAGCTCTACCAAGTAATCACAGCCCCACTCTCACGTAAGATACAGGAAGTACCTCTCCACCAGCGCTGCGCATTATCCCTCAATTGCAACACCGCCAGCTTAATCTCTTCTCAGGAGTGTACTCCAAAGTATCAAACAGCTCCTCCATCTGCACTAGCCAACTCTCGGCTAACGCACCACCCTCAGCAGCAGCAAAAGTCGGAGGGTTCATCCACCGGAACCTAGCTAAGACTAGCTCCATCTCGCCTATCTGTCTCGTAACATCCTCAACCTGCTGATTGCCCTCATCACTATACGAGGCCTTAGACTCCTCTGCGGTACGTCTAGTAGTCCTACATCTACCTCTCCTCGGCGGCATCTAAACAATTCTCAAGGTAAGATTAATAGCAGGTATCAAAGAGACAGATAATATAATCACGTAAGTCACAGAGTCAATCAAAAATCAAATCAAAACTCTATGCCTAGACTCGAGTGTGAATCAAAGGAAATCGATCTTATCCCAGTTTATGCTCTGATATAAAAATGTCAGGCCCAGTGCTAATCACTCAAAATTAAAGCACAATTAAGCACATAACGGAAGCATAGAAACAGGGCTTAAAAATTTTCGAAATAATTTGGGCCTGAACTCAAATCGTCATTTAAAATATCAATAATAGAAATACGAGTTAAATCAAACTAAAGCAAAACAGGTAACAAAAAATCCCAAATAAGATACAGATCCCCATATACAATTAAACACAGGGCATCCCCTGGTTCAATTCATAATAAAATATAAAACTGGGACTCAAGGGAATGGGGATCGACCAGCTGGCTCTCCACTCTGTCCAGCTTGGTTACCTGAAAATCCTGCAAATGGGTAACACAGACCCAAAAGACACAAAAGCAGGAAAAGAAATACGAGGTCAAGCCTCAGTACGAAGAGCCATAAAACAGCAAATCATGCAACATGCTATAAATCAATGCTATGAATGCATGAGGCTATCAAGGAATCGGTAATCAAGACCAGCGTATCAACTGGAAAATCATCTCAAGTAGAGCCTCTATACGCACACAGTAAATCAACTGGGGAAATCATCGGTCCATGATCTTCAGGGCCCGTCAGCCCATCACAGCTCGGTGGTAGACACTCGAATCCGGCAGTCACCACTCCGATGATAGTATTGGACTTTTCAGACACAACACATTTGTCGGCCAGTCACAACGTGGCTCTAAACCGGGACATCAATTAATCAATCTAGCTCAAGATGTATGCATGAATGCCATTCAATAATCAATTCTAAATGCATACAATAACAGTACGTGAAAACAGGATATATATAACTCAAGCAATTCATCAAACTATTCCACGTAAAATCACAGAATCAATTCAACAGATTTCATAACATGAAATACAGCCATGTCCACGTTCAAAGCTGTTAGAGCTGCTTAATTCGTACCTCACATCTCCAGTCTACCTCAACAGATTTCTCAAAGGCACGGCAGAACTCAGCCTACACAAACCAGCTTTCTCTTGGCTTCGTTAATCACGGCAGAAGTTGTCCTGAACCTCCAATCCAAAGCTAACAAAAGCTGCAGAAGTCTCGGGTTCCACTTAGCGAAGAAAATCGAACAACACTGCTACTTCGCGATCTTCTCCAAGGTAGAACTACATCCTCAAATGGGTAGCAATCGAAAGAGCAAGTCACAACGAACCCAGCGCCACCAAAATCATTCAAAACAACGGCTGAAATCGACAGAAATCTAAAGAAGAAATGCTCGGATGAACAGTAGCTATCGAGGGTTTCGAAGATGGAGATAAGAAATATCGGGTTCTAAAATAATTCTAAGTGTCGATCAACACTTATCTATATATCTCTCAAATCCATCAGCTGCTGTTCTAAATTAATCAAACATCGAACAGTAGGAATCTCACGACAAAAACCAGCTTTTCCTCTCAACGAAATCAGCAGCAACCATCAGGCATTGCATACACAACGGAACATCAAAACGACACCGTACCAACTAATCAAAACGACGTCGCAGCGCTCCAACAGCTGGGGACAATTCTCTCGCGAAATGACCAACAGCTGAATCTAAAATAATGTCAAAACGACGATGTATCAAGGTTCCCGCTAACAAAGGTAAAATGATGTCGCCTTACAAATAACAGCTGGTCACTCAAACCAACAGCTGGTCCCTCTCAAATGCAATGGCTGATTAGCACTAGAACATCAGCAGTCAACTCAACTGTTGACCAACACTTGACAGCTGCTCGCGCGCGCGTTAACGCTAACTGCTGAAATACCAACATCTGAAATCCACGTCGGCATGCTACTGTTCCTACCAAGACGCGACGACTGAATGCTCATGCAACTCCTGCTGATTTACTCACGGAACAGCTCACAACTGGTCATGCTACTACTGAAATACTAACAGCTGAATTGCCCGCAAACCTTACTGCTGAAACGCTACTGGGATCATTCCCCGCTAGCAAAGGCAACTTCTAAACTTCAATTCCTGAAGTCTGAACTTCACTAACCAACTTCACTACAATTCCTCAAAATCTGAAATTCGAATTCCCTAAAATCTCGTGACTAATCCTAAGCCAAAGCTGATTAATCACTATTCGAATTTCTCAATCCTCCCCAACTTAAGAGATTTCGTCCTCGAAATCAAAGGCTGCTACTGTTCCTACCAAGACGCGACGACTGAATGCTCATGCAACTCCTGCTGATTTACTCACGGAACAGCTCACAACTGGTCATGCTACTACTGAAATACTAACAGCTGAATTGCCCGCAAACCTTACTGCTGAAACGCTACTGGGATCATTCCCCGCTAGCAAAGGCAACTTCTAAACTTCAATTCCTGAAGTCTGAACTTCACTAACCAACTTCACTACAATTCCTCAAAATCTGAAATTCGAATTCCCTAAAATCTCGTGACTAATCCTAAGCCAAAGCTGATTAATCACTATTCGAATTTCTCAATCCTCCCCAACTTAAGAGATTTCGTCCTCGAAATCAAAGGCACAACAGGGAAGAATTCGAACAAACATTCACAACAAACACAATCAACTGAGCAAACTCGAATCAAAGCTTAGAAATTACATGGAATTCTCACTGCATTGCTCAAATAGATGAGGCCAGTCTTGTCTCATCTTCTCCTCAACCTCCCAGGTTGCTTCTTCTCGGCCATGCTTGCTCCATTGGACCATCACCAACGGAATTATCTTGTTCCTCAACTGTTTCTCCTTCCTATACAGAATCTGCACTGGATATTCAACATAGCTTAAGGCAGAATCCAGCTCAACGTCGTCGGTTCTCAAAACATGGGAAGGATCTGGCTCTATTTCCTCAACAAAGACACATGAAAAACATCATGTATCGCTGCTAACTCATCAGGCAGCCTCAATCTATAAGCCAACTGTCCAATCCGCTCAACAATCTCAAAAGGACCAACGAATTTAGGAGCCAATTTGCCCTTAAATATGAATCGCATAACGTTCTTGAAAGGAGAAATCTTAAGAAACACAAGATCGCCAACCTCAAATGCTAACGGGTCTACGTCGCTTATGAGCATAGCTAGTAAATATATCTTGTGCAGCCTTCATCCTACTCCGAATAAAATCAATCTGATCTTTCATATGCTGCACAAACTCAGGAGTAGAAAGCTGTTTCTCACCAACTTCTTCCCAACAGATTGGAGATCTGCACTTGCGAACATACAAAGCTTAAAATGGAGCCATCCCGATAGTCACTTGGTAGCTGTTGTTATACGAAAACTCGACTAAGGACAAGGAATCCTGCCAGCCACCATTGAAATCCATCACCACTGCACGCAGCATATCTTCTAAAGTCTGAATGGTCCGCTCAGACTGACCATCTGTCTGTGGGTGATAGGCTGTACTCATAGCCAATCTTGAACCCATCGCTGCCTGTAAGCTCTTCCAAAATCGAGATGTAAATCTTGGATCTCTATCGGACACTCTCGAAACAGGCACTCCATGCAATCTAACCACATTGTCGACATACAACTTCGCCATTTTCTTCATCGAACACCTCACATCATAGCGAATGAAATGGGCTAACTTCGAGAGTCGATCAATCACCACCCAAATCGCATCGCATCGCATCCCCTACTCGATCGAGGTAAATGAGTCACAAAATCCATGGCGATGTGCTCCCAATTCCATTGGGGCACCTCTAAACTCTGTAACAATCCACCAGGTCTCATTCTCTCAGCCTTGACTTGCTGGCAATTCAAACACCTAGCAACAAAACCAGAAATGTCGCTCTTCATACCTGCCCACCAGTAGTGAGACTTCAAGGCATGGTACATCTTTCTCTCGCCCGGATGCACACTGTACCGACTACAATGTGCTTCATTCATGATGGTCTCTTTCAAATCAATCAGGTTCGGAACCACCAATCTCCCTAGAAATCTCAGGCACCCATCAGAAGCAACAGAAAAATCATCAGACTGACCATTTCAGGCTTTAATCCTCAACTCATGGATATAGGGATCAGTCCTCTGCGCTTCCCTAATGACACTCACAATCTGCGGTTCAACCCGAATCGAAGAAACCAAGAAGTACTGATCCCTCGGCTGAAATCTCCAACCAGAAGTACTCAACTGCTCGTAGACTCTCGAGACACTCAAAGATGCTAACATATCAGGATCGGCTTTCCTACTCAAAGCATCGGCTACTAAGTTCATCCGCCCAGGCTAATACTGAATCTCACAGTTAAAATCCTTGAGCAACTCCATCCAATGACGTTGCCTCATATTCAAGTCTGACTGCATGAAGATGTACTTCAAGCTCTTGTGGTCGGTGTACACCACAAACTCTTCACCATACAGATAGTGTAGCCAAATCTTCAAGGCAAACACAATCGCAGCCAATTCTAAATCATGGACGGGGTACCTCATCTCGTGAGGCTTCAATTGTTGAGACGCATACGCAATCACGTACCCGTTCTGCATCAGAACGCATCCCAATCCATTCAGAGAAGCGTCGGAGCATACAACAAATCCTCCAGATCCAGACGGTATAGCCAAAACAGGAGCAGTAGTCAACTTCTCCTTCAACGTCTGAAAACTAGACTCGCACTCGCCAGTCCAAACAAACTTCCTATTCTTCAGAGTCAACTGAGTCATAGGCCGAGATATTGAGGAGAACTTCTCAATGAAACGTCTATAACAGCCGGCCAATCCCAAGAAACTCCGGATCTCGGAAACAATCCTAGGTCTCTCCCAGTTAAGAACTGCTTCGACCTTACTCGGATCCACCGAAATCCCTTGTGCCGAAATCACATGATTAAAAAAGATAATTCTATCAAGCCAAAATTCACACTTTCCGAACTTGGCGTACAACTGCGAGTCCCTCAATCTCTGCAACACCAGTCTAAGATGCTCCTTATGCTCTCTCAAACTCCGCAAATACACTAAGATGTCATCTATGAAGACAATCACGAACCGATTGATGTACTCACTGAAGACGCGATTCATCAAGTCCATGAAAACATTTGGGGCATTCGTCAACCCAAACGGCATCACAAGAAACACATAATGCCCATATCTCATCCTAAAAGCTGTCTTCGCCACATCAACGTCTCTAATCCGCAACTGGTGATAGCCAGAGCGTAAATCAATCTTCGAGTACACCACCGATCCTTGCAACTGATCGAACAAGTCATCAATCCTCGGCAAAGGATACTTGTTCTTCACCGTCGCTTTGTTCAACTGTCTAAAATCAACAAACATCCTCATAGACCCATCTTTCTTCTTCACGAAAAGAATCGGAGATCTCCAAGGCGACATACTCGATCTAATGAAGCCTTTCTCCAGAAGATATCCCAACTGTTCCTTGAGCTCCTTCAACTCTGCTGGCGCCAAACGATACAGGGCTCTAGAAATCGGGGCTGTACCGGGCACCAACTCGATACTGAAGTCGATCTCACGTCTCAGAGGGAATCCAGGAGTCTCATTCGGAAACACGTCGGGAAACTCTCGGACGATCGGGATGTCACTCAACTCCAACCGCGACTCTTGGGAAATGTCAAGCGCATAGATCATAAATCCAGCATTATCCAGCGATAACAGACTAAACATCTCCATGACAAACACCAGTGGAATCTTCGACCTCGAATCCGTGCCGTAGAAATCCCACTTCTCACCTGAATCAGGGCGAATCTCACCACACCATGAAATAGTCAACAGTAGCCTTATAGCTAGACAATACATCCATTCCCAAGATGCAATCAAAATCCCTCATCTCCAAGACAATCAGATTCGCCACTAACACATTCTGATCAAATCGAATCACACTATCTACCACGATCTCACGGGACGTCACCCACACACCAGCAGGAGTAGATACAGGCACGACATCACACAGTGGGGTAACTCTCAACCCACACTCATGCACAAACCATGCAGAAACAAAGGAGTGTGACGCTCCTGTATCAATTAAAACTCTCGCAGGAAAATCAAAGATAGAACATGTACCTGCGATAAACATACCAGGTGTCTCCTCTGCCTGCTCTCTCGTCAAGGCATTCACCTGGGCCTGCTGCGGTATCTGAAACTGAGGTCTAGAAGATCCTCCAAACCTAGACGGTTCATGGGGGTTGAAATCCAGATCGCTTGGTCGGAACAGGAAACTACGGTCTCTGTGAAGAACCACCAGCAGAACCCCACTGCGAAGGAACCGAAGTCTGTCCCCTCAGCAAAGGACATACTCTCCGATAATGTCAAGGCTGTCCACAGTTAT
Organism: Dorcoceras hygrometricum; assembly: GCA_001598015.1. Lineage (NCBI taxonomy): Eukaryota > Viridiplantae > Streptophyta > Magnoliopsida > Lamiales > Gesneriaceae > Dorcoceras > Dorcoceras hygrometricum. Next base: position 8,078 of record KQ989104.1, on the reverse strand, counting down.
TGAAAGTACCTTGCACACCACGGCACTGCAAAGTCGGATGCTTTCCTCCGCACTGTCCATAAGACATACTGCCAGAACCACTGCTACCAGAACTCACAGAACCAGAGCAACTCGAATTCGCCTTCTTCTTGAACTGTTTCCCTCGAGGTCTAAACTGTTGGCGATTCCATTGCTGCGACCCTTGAGGAGATTGGAACGATTGCGACATACTCTGCACCGGCTGAAATTCACGTCCAGACGTCGGCTGAACCGGAGCCTCTGCCTCCAACAAACTCTCCTCAATGTCTACCGCTTTATTCACAGCATCAACATAAGTCGCAGGAGAACCAGACAACACCATCCGGAACAGGTCAAGCCTCAATCCCTTCATAAACTTGTTCCTCTTCGTCCTCTCCTGGTTGGCTACGTGTGGCACGTACATCAGAAGCGAAGAAAACTGCCTGGCATACTCGGCCACTTTCATCGTACCTTGCTTCAGATTATCAAACTCCCGCTCGCGACTGTTGTAGTAGGACTCCGGGGTATACTCCTGTCGGAACACGACACAGAAGCTCTCCCAAGTAATCACAGCCCCACTCTCACGTAAGATAGAGGAAGTACCTCTCCACCAGCGCGGCGCATTATCCCTCAATTGCAACACCGCCAGCTTTAATCTCTTCTCAGGAGTGTACTCCAAAGTATCAAACAGCTCCTCCATCTGCACTAGCCAACTCTCGCCTAACGCACCACCCTCAGCAGCAGCAAAAGTCGGAGGGTTCGTCCGCTGGAACCTAGCTAATACTAGCTCCATCTCGCCTATCTGTCTCGTAACATCCTTAACCTGCTGATTGCCCTCATCACTATCCGAGGCCCTAGACTCCTCTGCGGTACGTCTAGTAGTCCTACCTCTACCTCTCCTCGGCGGCATCTAAACAATTCTCAAGGTAAGATTAATAGCAGGTATCAAAGAAACAGATAATATAATCACGTAAGTCACAGAGTCAATCAAAAATCAAATCAAAAATCTGTGCCTAGACTCGAGTGTGAATCAAAGGAAATCGAGCTTAATCCCAGTTTAGCTCTGATACCAAAAATTTCAGGCCCCATGCTAATCACTCAAGATTAACGCACAAACAAGCACATAATCACGGAAGCATAAAATCAGGCTTAAAAATTTTCGAAATAACTTGGGCCTGAACTCAAATCGTCATTCAAAATATCAATAATCGAAATAAATCAAACTCAAGAAAAATAGGTAACATAAAATCCCAAATAAGATACAGATCCACATATACAAATAAACACAGGGCATCCCCTGGTTTAATACATAATACAATATATAACTGGGACTCAAGGGAATGGGGATCGACCAGCTGGC
>KQ989103.1:1914-17430 GCA_001598015.1 Dorcoceras hygrometricum | reverse complement strand
CAACCGACAAACTTAGGATGTGTGAAATCCTTTTCCGTATGAATTCTCAAAGGAAACAAAAATCACAACGAAAAGAAAACGATCAATATCAAACGAACCTTCAAAGGAACTCGTCTTTGACAATCCGTGCGAAGATCAATCGACAAACGCCACAAAGTTATAGACTTTGATAAGTTTGATTTTTTTAAGGTAAACACCAATTTTGCAAGAAAGCAAAAGAATTTTATTCATAAAACTTTACCAATTTCGAAATCCATCTCCTAATATATATATAGAGTTGTTTCCAAGAGTTCTAATGATTCTTTCCAACCTAGAATCCCTCTTTATTAGGAAACAAATCTCCTAGTCATGGAAAGACTCAATCTCCTACCTTATCTAATAATATTTGAAAATCTTATCTTAAGGAAAGTAATTTAAAAGCCAAAACAAACCAAATGTCCTATGCATGTGAAACCAAATGTCCTATGCATGCAGCGCATGCATGTACTCGTTCTTTTTTGTTCATTTTCATTTGCTAGTCTTGGAATTGAATAATATTTACAATTTAATCTCTTAACCCTCCAACTAGCTTTTCATGTGTAGGATTCCCCTCTTCTTTAAACATTTCTTGGGTGCTCAAGATGAGTCCGTGAAGAGCTTCTTTGAACTTCTTGCTGCGTCCTCTTGTGATTGGTCCCGAGGGCAATGCTAATGGATCCCGTCGTATAGCTGTGATTGCATCAGTGTTCGATGAAGAAAATGGCGAAGTTGTACATCGACCATGTGGTTAGATTGCATGGAGTGACTATTTCGATAGTGTCCGATAGAGATCCCAGATTCACATCTCGATTTTGGAAGAGTTTGCAGGCAACGATGGGTTCGAGATTGGCTATGAGTACAGCCTATCACCCACAGACAGATGGTCTGTCTGAGCGGACCATTCAGACTTTAGAAGATATACTGCGTGCAATTGTGATGGATTTCAGTGGTGGCTGGCAGGATTCCTTGTCCTTAGTCGAGTTTTCGTATAACAACAGCTACCAAGTAACTATCGGGATGACTCCGTTTGAAGCTTTGTATGGTCGCAAGTGCAGATCTTCGATCTGTTGGGAAGAAATTTGTGAGAAACAGATCTCTACCCCTGAATTTGTGCAGCACATGAAAGATCAGATTGATTTGATTCGAAGTAGGATGAAGGCTGCACAAGATAGATATTCTAGCTATACTAACAGGAGACGCGGACGTTTAGAATTTGAGGTTGGCGATCGTGTGTTCCTCAAGATTTCTCCTTTCAAGAGTGTTATGAGATTCATATTTAAGGGTAAGTTAGCTCCTAGATTCGTTGGTCCCTTTGAGATTGTTGAGCGAATAGGACAATTGGCTTATAGATTGAAGCTGCCTGATGAGTTAGCAGCGATACATGATGTGTTTCATCTGTCAATGTTGAGAAAGTATGAGCCATATCCGTCCCATGTTTTGAGAACTGACGAAGTTGAGCTGGATTCTGCCTTGAACTATGTGGAATATCCAGTGCAGATTCTGGATTGGAAGGACAAGCAGTTGAGGAATAAAGTGATTCCGTTGGTGATGGTCCAATGGAGTAAACATGGCCGAGAAGAAGCTACCTGGAAAGTGTAAGGGAAGATGAGACAAGAATGGCCTCATCTATTTGAGCTGTGACAACAGTCGAATTCCAGGTAATTTCTGATTTTGCTTTGAGTTTGGATTGTTGTTGTGATTGGTTTGAGTATTTTGCCTTTGATTTCGAGGACGAAATCTCTTAAGGTGGGGAGAATGTGAGGAATCAGATTTTAGAATAGTGATTATCAGATTTGTTGAAGGATTAGTCACGAGAATTTGTAATTTCGAATTTCAGACTTTAGGATTTTTGGTGAAGTCTGGTTTGAGGTTATCAGATTTCTACGGGAATTGTTTAGTTTTGAGTCGCTGGTCTTTAGGGTGAAATCTGTTTGGAAAGTGGAGTCGAATTGATGAATTGCGATAGAAATCTTATTCCAGTAGTGTTCAGACGTGAGCATGCAGTTGTAGCGCTAGCGGGTGAGGTCTGATTAGTCATTGGTGGCGCGGGAGTGATGCGTCGTCATTTCGTAGGAATTCAGATGTCTCTCTAGTGGGAGAAAATCTGGTCAATAGCGCATTTCAGACGTTAACGCGTGTCAACGGTACTGTAGCGAGCAAAGCAGTTGTGGTGGCTGAGATCTGTTAGCGCGCGGACGCAAGAGTTGACGAGGAGAGGACATGTGTTGGTCAACACAGCTGAGTTGACTGCTGGTTGTTAGCATTCAGTTTTTGCTATTGCAAGAGCTTTGTTTCAGCTGTGAGATAACGCGACGTCGTTTTGAATTATTTAGCGGGAACCCTGATGCGTCGTCGTTTGGATAAGTGAGTAGCGAAGTGTGACAGCGTCTGAATTGTATCAGCTGAGGCAGTTGCGAGAGTAAATGTTAGATTCAGCTGTGAGACTTTTGCCTTTGCGAGAGATCTGATCAGTACCAGAACCTGAATTGATGAGAACAGTAGCGTTGAGGATTTATATACCAAGTGTTGATTTACACTTAGCGTATTTTTGACCCGATATTTCTTATCCTAATCTTTGAAACCCTCATTCGGTACTGTTCACCGTAGCCTATTTCTCTGAATTTCCGTCGTTTCCCGCCGCCGTTTGGAACGAGATTGGTGGCGCTGGGTTCCTTTTTAGTAGCTCTTTCGTTTGATACCTGTTAGGTGGCCTGAGACGGCGTTGGGTAGAAAGAGCGAAGAACCTGTTCGTTCGAGCTTTTTCGTGAAATCTGACCCGAGCGTTCCCCGGTTGATGTAAGCTTCTGGATTTGAGGTTCAGGATAGCTTCTGCCGTGGTTGAGGAAGCCAGGATAAAGCTGAATTGCTTAGGCTGAGTTTTGCCGTGCCTTTGAGAAATCTGTTGAGGTAGATTGAAGCTGTGAGGTACGAATTTGAGCAGCTCTAAACAGCTTTGAGCATGGACATGTGTATAATTCGGGTTATGAGATCTATTGAGCTGATTATGTGTTTTACGTGAAACAGATTGATGAATTGTTTGATTGATATATTCTATTTTACGTGAATTGTGCATGTAGAAATCAGATATGAATTTCTTGGCATTCATGCATACATATTGAGCCTTATGATTGATTGATGACCTGATTGACGAATTTTGAGCAGCTCTAAACAGCTTTGAGCATGGACATGTGTATAATTCGGGTTATGAGATCTATTGAGCTGATTATGTGTTTTACGTGAAACAGATTGATGAATTGTTTGATTGATATATTCTATTTTACGTGAATTGTGCATGTAGAAATCAGATATGAATTTCTTGGCATTCATGCATACATATTGAGCCTTATGATTGATTGATGACCTGATTGAGATAGAGCCACGTTGTGACCGGCATACAGAGGTGTCGTGCCCGAAAGATCCAACGCTATCATCGGAGTGGTGACCGACTGAGTCGTCGTGTCTGAATACCACCGAGCTGTGATATAGGCTGACTGGCCTCTATGATCACGGACCGATGATTTCCTTGGTTGATACACCGTGCGTGGTATAGTGGCTCGCTTGAGATGATTTGCCAGTTGACACGCTGGTCTAGATATCCTGCTCTTTGACAGCCTCATGCATTTCATAACTTGATTTATATCATGTTGCATGATTTGCTGTTTTTAGATGGCTCTTCGTACTGAGGTTTGACCTCGTATTTTCTTTTCCTGCTTTTGTGTTTTGGGTCGGTGTTGCCCATTTGCAGGATCTTCAGGTAACCAAGCTGGACAGAGTGGCGTGCCAGCTGGTCGATCCCCTTTTCCCTGAGTCCCAGTTATGATATTGTATATGTATCGAACCAGGGGATGCCCTGTGTTTCTATGTATTTGGGGATCTGTTGTTGATTTGATATTTGTGTTACCTGTCGAGTATGAGTTTTCGATTTAACTCGTATTTTGATTATTGATATTTTGAACTATTGTTGGAGTTCAGGCCCAAAATATTTCGAAAATTTTTAAGCCCTGTTTTATGCTTCCGTGATTATGTAATTAATTGTGCTGTATTCCTTGCTGATTAGCACGAGGCCTGACAGGTACTGTCAGGCCACGTGCGCTAATACAACAATTAGTCACAAAATATGCGAAAGCATCATAAAAATATGGGCTAAAAATTTTCGAATATAGGCCTGATCCAATATCATTTCAAAATACATCATACTTAAAATAAGATTTTAACTCAAAACTCCACAACAACAATCAATAAAAACAACACACGATCCCCATCATAATAAAGGCACAGGATATCCCCTGGCTCAATATAAGTATCCATACATTGGGACTCAAATCAAAAAGTGTATCGACCAGCTGAAGCTCCACTCTATCCAGACTGGTTACCTGAAGAATCTGCCAAGGCCAACACAAACCAAGGCAGCCCAAAACAGGGAAAATAAACGAGGTCAAACCTCAGTACGAAGAGCACAATAAAAGCATAAATCATATCAGACAATGCAATATATCTATCGTGCAATGCATGAAAGGGCTACCAAGAATCATCGGTAGGCAAATAGAATAGCACAACAACTCAGCTGTGCAATCTCATCAATCATCATCATCTTGTGATCTTCAGGTACGACGACTCAGCCGACCATCACAAGGCAGTGTAGTATTCAGGCACAACGACTCAGCTGGCCACCACATCAAAAATCAACGTTGGACCTTTCAGGCACGACGACTCAGCCGGCCGATCACAACGTGCAAAGGGATTCAGCTTTCAAAAGAATCAGTTTCAATATGCATGCATGCATGCACAACAGACTCATGCTTAATCAATGCATAACATCACACACGCACATACCAGATATGAGCACAATCACTCAGCCGTTAATACAAACACAATAGTTAATACACGAAAGAAATATTCCCAAAGCTGATATCGAAGACTGCTTAAGATATAGCTCAATTCGTACCTCAAACCTCAACAGATCTTACAACAAGAAGGGCGCAGTAACCAACTCAAGTCCACTTCCCTAGCAGCTCCACGGCAACTCAGCAGAAGCTAATACAAGCTCGAATCTGTCAAGATATCTCAAAATCAACTCAATTCTGAACTCAAACAGCTTAGTTTCTAAAGCCTCATAGCTCACTCAGCTACCTCAACTCTACAGAGCACTACTCAGCTCTCAAAAGAAGCTTAAATAGGTAAAGAATCACTTACCCAAGGCTGTTAAAGAACAGAATAACTACTGGTCCACAATCGCGAAGACACTCAAGCACTACAGCAACTTCGCGTTCCTCAAATACGGCGACTCCAGTCTCCAAACTGGTACTAATCGAAAGACCTAGAGAAGACGAGCTCAGCGCTACCAATCTTGCTCCAAGCGGCGGCGAAGAACGATGGCAATCGACGGAAATAGGGTTCGGGTGAACAGTAGCAATAGAGGGTTATTGGGGAAGAAGATAGGAAATCTAAGGTTCGAAATGCTATAAGTGTCGATCAGCACTTGCATTTAAATCCCCAGTCAAAGCTACAACAGAAGTCATCGGCGACTAATTCAGATGTCTCACCAACTCAGATCTTGGTACAAAATAGCTTTCATTCTAAGGCAGAAGTCTCTCGCAACTGGCCTCAACTGTCTCGAATCAGACTTTGCTACTCTCTACTAACGCAACAGCAAACGATGTCGCGCTAACTTATCAAAAAAACGTAGCATCAAGTCCCGCTAGCGCTCCTCAGATCTTGGTCACTGTTGAATTCATGAATCAGCACCGTTGACCATCGGTTGACATCTGAACGACTTTGGAAAACTAACCATCGCTGACTTCCTCGCACAAAAGCTCACATTTGCTCACGCCCACTAACAGATCCCTCTATCTGGCGCCACTTCTGAAAACACAATACGACGTCGCATTACCTCCAGCAACGCCATGTATGACCAGCGCTCAAAACGACAGCGTTTTGCTTCCTGCTTGCAACAACTCACGCAAACACACAAGGGCACATCTGCGCATCCAGATTCCACTCAAAACTGAAATTCTAAAAATCACTAAATCCTCAAATCTGAAAACCCGATACTCAGAAAATCAATTAGATAATAAATCGTACTTAGCAAATTCTAGTCCTCACATTCTCCCCATATTAAGAGATTTCGTCCTCGAAATCAAAGGCAAACTCAAGGCAGAAAATCAACAAACACTAGAACTCACCAGCACAACTCCACTGTCAAAGCTCAAACAGATAAGGCCACTCTCGCCTCATCTTCTCTTCCACCTCCCAGGTAGCTTCCTCACGACCATGCTTACTCCACTGGACCATCACCAATGGAATAACCTTATTCCTCAGCTGCTTCTCCTTCCTATCCAGAATCTGCACTGGATATTCCACATAACTCAAGGTAGAATCCAGCTCTACTTCATCAGTCCTCAACACATGGGACGGATCTGGCTCATATTTCCTCAACATTGACACATGAAACACATCATGCATCGCTGCTAACTCATCAGGCAGTTTAAATCTATAAGCCAACTGTCCAATCCTCTCAACAATCTCAAAAGGATGAACGAAGGAGCCTATTTACCCTTCAGTCTGAATCTCATCACACTCTTGAAAGGAGAAACTTTGAGAAACACTCGATCACCAACTTCGAATTCCAGAGGTCGGCGTCTTTATTAGCATAGCTAGCATGTCGATCTTGAGCAGCTTTCATCCTACTCCGAATCAATTCAACCTAATCTTTCATGTGCTGCACAAACTCAGGAGTAGACAACTGCTTCTCACCAATCTCTTTCCAGAAGATCGGTGATCTACACTTACGACCATACAGCGCTTCAAAAGGGGCCATCCCAATAGTCACTTGGTAGCTATTATTATAAGAAAACTCAACTAAGGACAAGGAATACTGCCAGCCACCACTGAAATCCAAAACAACTCCTCGAAGCATATCTTCTAAAATATGGAAGGTCCTCTCAGATTTACCATCTGTCTGTGGGTGATAGGCTGCACTCATAGCCAATCTCAAACCCATCGCTACCTGCAAGCTCTTTTAGAATCGAGAATTAAACCTTGGATCTCTATCAGACACTATCGAAACCGGCACTCCATGCAATCTCACCACATGGTCAATGTACAGTCGCGCCATCTTCTTCATCGAACACTTCACATCATAGGGAATGAAATGGGCTGACTTCGAAAGTCTATCAACAATAACCCAAACAGCATCACATCCCCTACTCGATCGAGGCAAATGCGTCACAAAATCCATGGCGACGTGCTCCCAATTCCATTGAGGCACTTCTAGACTTTGTAGCAATCCACCAGATCTCATTCTCTCACCCTTGACCTGTTGACAATTCAAACAACGAACTACAAATCCAGAGATGTCATTCCTCATGCCTTCCCACCAATAGTGAGACTTCAAAGCATGATACATCTTCCTCTCGCCAGGATGCACACTGTATCGACTACAATAAGCTTCATTCAAGATGGCTTCCTTCAAATCAATCAAATTCGGAACCACCAATCTACCTCGAAATCTCAAGCATCCATCAAAAGCAACAGAAAAATCCTCACACTGACCATTCTGAGCCTTAATCTTCAACTCATGTACAAACGGATCAGTCCTCTGCACTGCTCTAATGTCTGTTACAATCTGTGGCTCAACTTGAAAAGAAGAAACCACGAAATACTGATCACTCGGCTGAAAACATCACCCATAAGTCCCCAAATCCTCATGGACTTCGGATATTCTCATTGACGTCAACATCGTCGGTTGGGCTTTCCTACTCAAAGCATCGGCCACCAAATTCATTCGCCCAGGCTGATACTGAATCTCACACTCAAAATCCTTCAGCAACTCCATCCAGTGGCATTGCTTCATATTCAAATCTAACTGTGTGAAGATATACTTCAAACTCTTGTGGTCGGTATACACCACAAATTGTTCACCATACAAATAGTGACGCCAAATCTTCAAGGCAAACACTATCGCAGCCAACTCAAGATCATGAACGGGGTATCTCGTCTCATGGGGCTTCAACTGTCGAGACGCATAGGCTATCACATACATGTTCTGCATCAGCATGCAACCCAAACCACTCAGAGAAGCATCAGAGCAAACTACAAAACCTCCAGAACCCGAAGGCAAAGCTAACATAGGAGCAGTAGTCAACTTTTCCTTAAGCAACTGGAAACTCGACTCACACTCTCAGTCCAAACAAACTTCCTATCTTTCTGGGTTAGTCATCGGCCTAGCTATCGAAGAGAACTTCTCAATAAAACGCCTATAATAGCCAGCCAAACCCAAGATACTATGGATCTCAGAAACATTCCTAGGTCGCTCCCAGTTAAGAACTGCTTCGACCTTACTCGGATCCATAGAAATTCCTTGCGCTGAAATAACATGACCCAAGAAGACAACTCTATCCAGCCAGAATTCACACTTGCTGAACTTCGCATACAGCTGTGAGTCTCTCAGTTTTTGCAAAACCAATCTCAAGTGCTCTTTATGCTCTCTGAAGTTCTTCGAATACACCAGGATGTCATCTATGAAGACAATTACAAAACGATCGATATACTCACTGAAGAGGCGATTCATCAAATCCATGAAGACAGCAGGAGCATTCTTCAATCCAAAAGGCATCACCAAAAACTCAAAATGCCCATATCTCGTCCTGAAAGCCGTCTTCGCCACATCAGCGTCTCCGATACGCAACTGATGATAACCTGACCGCAGATAAATCTTAGAGTATACTGCATATCCCTGCAACTGGTCAAACAAGTCATCAATCCTCGGCAACGGATACTTGTTCTTAATCGTCGCTTTGTTCAACTGTAGAAAATCCACACACATCCTCATAGATCCATCCTTCTTCTTCACGAAAAATAATCGGAGCTCCCCAGGGCGACATGCTCGATCTAATGAAGCCCTTCTCTAACAGATCACACAAATGCTCTTTGAGTTCCTTCAACTCAGATGGAGCCAACCGATACGAAATCGGGGCTGTCCCTGGCACCAACTCGATGCTGAAATCAATCTTTCGTCTCGGAGGGAATCCAGGAATCTCATCCGGAAACACGTCAGGAAACTCTCGAGCAATCGGAGCATCGCTCAACTCTACTCGCGATACTTGGGAAACATCCAAGGCATAGATCATAAACCCTGAATTCTCTAGCGACAACAAACTAAACATCTCCATGGAAGACACAAAAGGAATCTTAGGTCGCGAATCAGCACCATAGAAATCCCATTTCTCTCCAAATTCAGGCCTAAAAATCTCACTACACCATGGAAACAATCCACTGTCGCTCTGTAACTGGACAACACGTCCATTCCCAAGATACAATCAAAATCTCTAATTCCCAAAACAATCAGATTGGTCACCAACACATGCTCATCAAACCTAAGAACACAATCCAACACCACCTCATGGGACAACAAACTCACGCCAGCAGGGGTAGATACAGAGACAACATCACACAGTGGGGAAGAACTCAACTCACACTCATACACAAACAACTCAGAAATAAAGGAGTGTGATGCTCCAGTATCAAACAAAACTCGTGCAGGAAAATCAAAGATAGCACAAGTACCTGCAATAATCCTCTCAGGCATCTCAGCGGCTTGCTCACTCGTCAAGGCATTCACCTGAGCCTGCTGCGATCCCGGAAACTGAGGTATCGAAGGTCCACCAAACCTAGATGGTTCACGGGCTTGGAAACCTGATCGCTGGATCTGAGCAAAAGGTTGCGGTCTCTGCGAAGAACCACCAGCTGAACCTTGCTGCGACTGACTCAAAGACTGTCCTCCAGCCGGACACACTCGAGCAAAATGTCCAGGCTTCCCACGGTTATGGAAAAGGCCCTGAACTCCAAGACACTGTGAAGTCATATGACGACCTCCACACTGTCCACAGGTTGAAAAATACGTCCAGCTATCGGCTGAACCTGATTCTGCACCTCCATCAGACTCTCCTCAATATCCACTGCTCTATCCACCGCCTCAGCATACGTCGCAGGGGAACCAGCTAACACCATCCGGAACAACTCGAGCCTCAACCCTCTCAAAAACTTATTCCTCTTCGTCCTCTCTTGGTTCGCAACATTGGGAACATACGACAACAGCGAAGAAAACTGCCTGGCATACTCGGACACCCTCAAGTTCCCTTGCTTCGGGTTATCGAACTCCCTCTCACGGTTGTTGTAGAAAGACTCAGGGGTATACTCCTGTCGAAAAGCTGCACAGAAGCTCTCCCACGAAATCACAACTCCAGTCTCTCTCATGACACGAGAAGTACCCTTCACCAGCGTTGCGCATGTTCTCTCAACTGCAACACTGCTAAATTCAGCCTCCGCTCTTGCGAGTACTCCACAGCGTCAAACAACTCTTCCATGTGCTCAAGCCAACCTTCCGCCAACAGACCAGCCTCGACACCAGTAAACGTCGAGGGATTCATCCTCTGGAACCTAGCCAACACTAGCTCCATCTCTCCAATCTGTCGGGTAACATCATCCACCTCTACCTCAGCCTGTCTACCACGACGATGCAAAGGGATACCCTGTTGCTCAACATCCTCATCACTGCCCGGGGCTCTAGACTCCCCATCTATCTGCATAGCAATCCTACTCCTACCTCTCCTCGGCTGCATCTACCAAACTCAGAGGTAAGAAAACAAGCAGATAAATCACAGAGGTAGAAAATCAAATCACACAATCATAGAGTCAGTCAAAATCAAAACTCAAACTCTATGCCTAGACTCAAGTGTGATAAAAAGGAAACGAGCTTATCCCAGTTTAAGCTCTGATACCAAAAATGCCAGGCCACATGCGCTAATACAACAATTAGTCACAAAATATGCGGAAGCATCATAAAAATATGGGCTAAAAATTTTCGAATATAGGCCTGATCCAATATCATTTCAAAATACATCATACTTAAAATAAGAGTTTAACTCAAAACTCCACAACAACAATCAATAAAAACAACGATCCCCATCATAATAAAGGCACAGGACATCCCCTGACTCAATATAAGTATCCATACACTGGGACTCAAATCAAAAAGGGGATCGACCAGCTGAAGCTCCACTCTATCCAGCCTGGTTACCTAAAAAACCTGCCAAGGCCAACACAAACCAAGGCAGCCCAAAATAGGGAAAATAAACGAGGTCAAACCTCAGTACGAAGAGCACAATAAAAGCATAAATCATATCAGACAATGCAATATATCTATCGTGCAATGCATGAAAGGGCTACCAAGAATCATCGGTAGGCAAATAGAATAGCACAACAACTCAGCTGTGCGATCTCATCAATCATCATCATCTTGTGATCTTCAGGTACGACGACTCATCCGACCATCACAAGGTAGTGTGGTATTCAGGCACAACGACTCAGCTGGCCACCACATCAAAATCAACGGTGTACCTTTCAGGCACGACGACTCAGCCGGCCGATCACAACGTGCAAAGTCATTCAGCTTTCAAAAGAATCAGGCTCAATATGCATGCATGAATGCACAACAGACTCATGCTTAATCAATGCATAACATCATACACGCACATAACAGATATGAGCACAATCACTCAGCCGTTAATACAAACACAGTAGTTAATACACGAAAGAATTATTCCCAAAGCTGATATCGAAGACTGCTTAATATATAGCTCAATTCGTACCTCAAACCTCAACAGATCTTACAACAAGAAGGGTGCAGTAACCAACTCAAGTCCACTTCCCTAGCAGCTCCACGGCAACTCAGCAGAAGCTACTACAAGCTCGAATCTGTCAAGATATCTCAAAATCAACTCAATCTGAACTCAAACAGCTTAGTTTCTAAAGCCTCATAGCTCACTCAGCTACCTCAACTCTACAGAGCACTACTCAGCTCTCAAAGAAGCTTAGATCGGTAAAGAATCACTTACCCAAGGCTGTTAAAGAACAAAAGAACTACTGGTCCACGATCGCGAAGACACTCAAGCACTATAGCAACTTCGCGTTCCTCAAATCCGGAGACTCCAGTCTCCAAACTGGTACTAATCGAAAGCCCAAGAGAAGACGAGCTCAGTGCTACCAATCTTGCTCCAAGCGGCGGCGAAGAACGTTGGCAATCGACGAAAATAGGGTTCGGGTGAACAGTAGCAATCGAGGGTTATCAGGGAAGAAGATAGGAAATCTAAGGTTCGAAATGCTCTAAGTGTCGATCAGCACTTGCATTTAAATCCCCAGTCAAAGCTACAACAGAAGTCATCAGTGACTAATTCAGATGTCTCACCAACTCAGATCTTGGTACAAAACCATTCGTTGAGTGAGAGTTCGTTCCAAAACATCAATCCTTATATCGAATCCTTCAGCCGTGCTTTTGAGCTCATCGTGAAGCTTAGTAGTATGATGTCTGGTAATGGTCGTATCATCACGAAGTGGAGCATATGATTGATCAAGGGAGGATACGTGGAGCATATGATTGATCAAGGGAGGATACATGAGTAGATATAACATTGAGCGACTGGGTAGCGGTATTTAGAAGCTGGAGAGTAGGAGATTCCTGTGGAGCTGTAGCAGTTAACTGTAAATTTGAGAAGTCCGGATCCTGATGGTGAGAAACATCCTGTTCGGAACTGGGAATGGCCTCTGGATTGATGACTGAAATTGGAGTGGCACTTAGGGCCTGATCAACCCTTTCTATGAAGCCCTGTTCATTATGGTCCTGATGTGCATGCCTGACTGTTTGAATCAGCGGCTCGTTTTTGTGAGCATGGTGCTCATGAGAGGTTATTGATGTGGCTTCATTCACTTTCTTTGGAAGAAAGTCGGATTATGGAGTAATGAGTGGTAAACCTACCAAGCCACGGTGATGCCTGTGCGCTGCTGCAATCAACCGGAGCCACCAAATGCATAAGATAAAGATTTTCAAGATCTAATTCAAGCAACTTGATTGAATTAGCGACCGTCGCTCAGATAATTCAGTAACATTTTCAGTTTCCGCCCACTCTAGTAGCTGCTCTTCAGTGTTGACCATCGATTCAAACGAAGAAATTTCTTTGAGGCGTACCTCTAGACGAAAATGTATCCAATCATAAAAAATGGCCAGCTGTGCAGAGACTTTGTTCCTTGCAGATTCGATCAATTGTCGACAATGTTCGTCGATAGAAGTGGTGTCAACATTCAGCTGTACATCCTTTGTGGAGACTGCTTTCTCGGGGTCCTCAGAGCCAGTGCCCATTTGTTCGTTATCAGCAATATCCCCTTTACCTTTAATTGAAATAATCGGAATAGAGTTATGGTGAGAACCATCTCTGCTATCAGTGGTGACACCCTGATCATTATGCCCTTCTTGCTCTGTTGGAGAGTTAACCTCCATTTGTCCATCAAATTGATCAGTACCGCCTTCTTGTAGAATTTGATCAGCGGGAACTTCATTTGGTTCAGTAGTAGTAGCTGGAATCGGATCAGGTTGGGTGGCAATAGTGACACCAGTCCAATCACTCTATTGGTGCTGCCTTTATGTCGGCATTCTTTTCAAAAGTTGCGTGAGAGGTACTGAATTAGAAGACTCCGATTCTTTCGTTTTTCGGCATCGGCGTTGCACCAACGGACATGGGTCCGGTTCGGAATCCTCCTCAGGATCAGAAATTGTTGAAGCCACTGTTCCTCGATTCTCAATAGTTTGTGTTGTAGCCGTGTCTGGTGCCGATGTGGGGTCGTGCGTGGCTACCAGTTTTGTTTGAGTCTTCGTCACTCTGCCCTTGTGTTTCCATTTCTTAGGATTTGGCACTGTTGGTTCGGTAATAGTAGCCACAGACTTTGAGACTTCCGGTCGTACCTGCTGTGAGTTCTGTGATGCGCCACCCTCAGTGTTGCTTGCGGTGTCCTCCATCTGCTTGCTTGTTTCCCCCGTAGGTGATATGCCTTGATTAGCTTTGATGTAGTTCTACAAATTGCATCGCATCCCCTACTCGATCGAGGTAGATGAGTCACGAAATCCATGGCGATGTGCTCCCAATTCCATTGGGGCACTTCCAAGCTCTGCAGCAAACCACCAGGTCTCATCCTCTCAGCCTTGACCTGCTGGCAATTCAGACATCTAGCAACAAAAGAAGAAATGTCGCTCTTCATACCTGCCCACCAGTAGTGAGACTTCAAGGCATGGTACATCTTTCGCTCGCCTGGATGCACACTGTACCGGCTACAATGTGCTTCATTCATGAGGGTCTCCTTCAAATCAATCAGGTTAGGAACTACTAATCTCCCTCTGAACCTCAAACATCCATCAGCGGCAACAGAGAAATCATCAGACTGACCAGACTGCGCCTTAATCCTCAACTCATGGATATAGGGGTCGGTCCTCTGCGCCTCCCTGATGTCCATCACAATCTGCGGTTCCACCTGAAGAGACGAAACGAAGAAATACTGATCACACGGCTGGAATCGCCAACCAGAAGTACTCAACTCCACCAGCGCTGAGCATCATCTCGCAGCTGCAGCACTGCCAACTTCAGTCTCTTCTCTGGAGCATACTCCAAGGTATCAAACAGCTCCTCCATCTGAACAAGCCACGCCTCAGCCCTAGAGCCACCCTCAGTACCAGTCAACGTCGGTGGGTTCGTCCGCTGGAATCGGGCTAAGACTAGCTCCATACCTCCTATCTGCCTAGTGACGTCCTCAACCTGGGCGTCATCATCACTACCTGCTCTAGACTCCTCCTCAGAACGTCTAGTTCTCCTACCTCCTCCACGTCTCGGCGGAATCTAATCAAGCCTAGAGGTAAGATCTCACAGCAGATAAAATAACAAGGCAGATAATAGATCACATAAGTCACAGAGGCAATCAAAATCAAATCAAAACTCTGTGCCTAGACTCGAGTGTGATCAAAAGAAATCGAGCTTATCCCAGTTTAAGCTCTGATACCAAAAATGTCAGGCCCCGTGCTAATTACCAACAATTAACACATAATAAGCGCATAATTACGGAAGCTTAAAATCAGGGCTTAAAAATTTTTCGAAATACAAAGGCCTGAACTTCAAATCATACGTTCAAAATATTCGATATTCAAAATAGGAGTTAGCTCAGACTCTAAACCACAAGTAAACCACATAATTCAATTCGACAAACAGATCCCCAAATACAATAAAACACGGGGCATCCCCCGGTTCAATACATATCATAAGTAAACTGGGACTCAGGGATGCGGGGATCGACCAACTGAACTTCCACTCGGTCCAGCTTGGTTACCTGAAACTCCTGCAAATGGGTAACACAGACCCAAACAACAAAAGCAGGAAAAGAAAATACGAGGTCAAGCCTCAGTACGAAGAGCTATCAAAGCAGAAAACATACAACAAGCTATAATCAATGCTATGAATGCATGAGGGCTATCAAAAAGTCGGATAGCTAGACCAGTCTATCAACTGGCAACTCAAATCAGCCTCTATACCACGGTCTATCAACCAGGAAATCATCGGTCCGTGATCATCGGGGCCCGTCAGCCCATCACAGCTCGGCGATAGACACTCGTATCCGGTAGTCACC
>KQ989101.1:27898-51320 GCA_001598015.1 Dorcoceras hygrometricum | reverse complement strand
AATTGCATGACCTCTTTGCAAATCTTAAAGCCTATGAGTTTGAGTTAGAAACAAGATCTGAAGCTGGACCCTCAACATCTCAACCGACAAAAGCATTAGTAGCAACAACATCTGAACAGTGCTCTCCAAGTAGGAGCAAATCCGCAGAACAGCTCAGCAACGATGCCATGTCCCTCTTCGTTATGAAGTTTGGGAAATTCATGAGAAAATCCTATAACCCTTCTTTCTCTTATAATAATGCACATAAATCTGATAAGGTTACCACTGACCAGAATTGTTTTAACTGTGGTCCTCCAGGGCACTTTGCTGCTGATTGCAACAGGCCCAAGAAAGAGGACAGATTCAAGAGGATGAGAAGAAATATGATAGATCCAAGGAAAGATCAAAGGATAGAAGGATGAGGACAAGAGCTGATAAGATGCCCAGCAGAAAGAATGATCGCAAAGTATTAGTTGCTGAGGAGAGCAACAAGAACTGGGCTGATACCGATACAGATTCCTCATCAAGCAGCACTTCATCCAGCGATAGTGAACTGGAGGAAGTTCACTGTCTCATGGCTAATCAGACTTCGGAAGATGAGGTATTCGATTTTTCAAATACTGATTTTACACGAGAGGACCTAATCACTGCATTAAATGAAATGGTCCATGAGTACCGTAAGACTTCTCAGAAATTCGAGGAAGTCAAAGCTGAAAACGTAGATTTGAAAAATAGTTCAGTGGAACCAAGATCTGTTCAACTTGGTAAAACTTACAGTTTACAAATTGAGTTGAGTAAGCTGAAGACTAAGAATGAATCTTTGAGGATAAGATCCAGTGAGCTTGAGTCTGAAATTGAGAAGTTAAAACTGATAATGAGCTCCTAGACTCAGTCTCCTGTTTCTCTATGTAAGCTGTGTGAAATTCAGAAGCCAGCGAATGATAGAACTGGCTTAGGTTTCAATGCTGGTGAAAGAAGCGCTGGAGAAACCAGTACTCAGTCATATTTGGTATATGACAAGTTCAAAAATATGAGCTTTGTCAAAGCCAGTATGACACATGATACATGCGAGTCAGTGAGGTATGATGACCAGAACTATTCAAAGCTGAACCAAAAAGGAAAAGCTGGTATCGGTTTTCTTAGACCTGAGAACTCCAAGCCAAGCTGGCTAAAGAACAGACTTGACAAAGATAAAGCAAAAGCTAATTCTGAGTCGTTTGTTTCTCACCAGCCCAGGCGTAGTTCGAAGAAGGCAAAATCTATTTGGAGAAAGGTTTAGTTGAGGAGAGATCTAAATGGTCAAAATATCAAACCAACACTCAACAGATCTCACAATATTTCTGCACAGACCCTTATGGACTATCATACTGGGAAAACTGTTAAGGTCATTCAAGTATGGGTCCCGAAAGTGGTAATCCTATCTGGACCCAAGTAAAATTGTGTACCAAAGTCTGTTCTTATGATTGCAGGATACAGGTACAAAGATGGTGATGAATCAATCATATGGTACCTGGATAGTGGGTGTGCAAGACACATGACTGGAAACCCTAAGCTGCTATCAGATGTTACTCCACACAAAGGAGCAAAAATAGTTTTTGGTGATAACTCACATGGTAAACCACTGTAACATTTCAATATCTGATGTTTTCGTTGTTGATAATTTACACTATAATTTGATTAGCATAAGTCAGCTATGTGACAAGGGTTACATAGTTAACTTTCAACGGCACACATGCACAGTTCAGAGTCCAAATGGTCTGACTGTGTTGGTAGGTAAAAGATCGGGGAATACCTACATTATCAACTGGTCAGAGCAAATGGGATTTGAAAAAATTTGTCTTGCAGCTAACTCTTCCAAGAGCTGGTTGTGGCATCAGCGAATGAACCATCTAAACTTTAAAACTCTTGTCCATTTGAGTCAGCATGAACTGGTTTCTGGTATGCCCAAAATCAATCTAAGGACAAGATCTGTGCCGCATGTCATCTTGGTAAACAAATCCGTTCTACTTTTAAAAAGAAAGGCGGTAACGTTCTTCCCGAAACTTAGAGCTTTTACATATGGATCTTTTAGGTCCTATTCCCGTAACAAGCTTAGGGGGAACGAACTAAACCCTAGTTGTTGTTGATGATTTTACAAAATTCACTTCGTTGCTGTTTTTAAAAGCAAAATCTGACACTGCTGACCAGCTCATTCGGCTTTTAAAACGTTTACAAAATGACAGATCTTGTACAGTCAACAGGATAAAAAGTGATCGTGGTACCGAGTTTTTAAATAAAAAATTATCTTCTTATCTGGATGACATAGGGATAAAGCATGAGATTTCTGTAGCTAGAACTCCTCAACAGAACGAGCTGGTTGAGAGGAGAAATCTCACTTTAAAAGAAGCTGCTAGATCTATGATTGCTTATTCTGGCATTTCACAAAAATTTTGGGCAGAAGCAGCTAATACATCTTGCTACACTCAGAACAGATCTATGATTAACAAGTTGCACGATAAAACCCCATATGAGATCTGGAGTGGCAAGAAACCTGATATTTCATATTTCAGGGTGTTTGGGTGTAGATGATTCATTTACAATAATGGTAAGAAACACCTAACAGCTTTTGATGCAAAATCTGATGCAGGTATCTTTCGAGGTTATTCAGTAGTGAGTAAAACTTATCGAGTCTTCATCAATCGGAGTTTAACTGTTGAAGAATCAGCACACGTTGTCTTTGATGAAACAAGCTTTAGATCCAACTCAGCTGCGAGCCTCAAAAATTTATGTACACGTCTTGAATCATCCAGCATTGATGACTCAGATGATGAAGTGGCACAACAAAGACATTCAGCAGAGATACAACCAGAGCTGTACACACCGCACAACAATGCTCAACAAGATCTGACAGGTAATCTAGTAGTCATCGATTTAACTAACGTTGACTCTACGCAGGATCAGATCTCTCCAAGTGTGCCTTCTGCTGGAGCTGAAGCATCAAATGCACAAGATGCACAAACAGATGTTGCACAAACAGATCCCGCCACACAACGATCAACATATGATGCACAAGATGCAAAAGCGAACCATAAATTGGTGACAGACAATCCAGAAGTGGCTATCCAGCAAGACATCCAAGCAGAACATGAATCAAACCCAACTGGACTTGATCTCCGGTGGAATAGAAATCATCCACCCGAGCAGGTCATACGTAACATCGAATCTCCTGTTTGCACACGAAGCCAGCTTATGCATGATCATTTTGACTCAGCATTCATCTCTCATATAGAACCAAAACAAATAGAAGAAGCCTTAGCAGACCGAAGCTGGGTAGAAACAATTCAAGAAGAACTAAATCAGTTTAAGAGAAACAATATTTGGCAACTTGTACCTAGACCTTCAAATCATTCAGTTATAGGAACTAGATGGGTCTTTAGGATCAAACTGAATGAAGATGGAATAGTAACAAGAAACAAAGCTAGACTGGTAGCCCAAGGATTTAGGCCAATGGAAGGAATAGATTTTTATGAAACCTTCGCACCAGTAGCTAGACTAGAAGCTATACACATGTTCCTTGCATACGCTGCATTCAAAGATTTTAAAGTATTTCAAATGGATGTTAAGAGTGCATTTATTAATGGCATCTTAACAGAGGAAGTGTATGTTGCACAACCTCCTGGCTTCGTAAATCATACATATTCAGATTATGTTTATAAATTGGATAAAGATCTATATGGGTTGAAGCAAGCACCCAGAGCTTGGTATGAAATACTGTCTAAATTCCTAATTGATCATGATTTCACAATAGGCACAGTGGATAAGACTCTATTTAAATTTGTCAAAGCTGATGATGTTCTGTTAGTTCAGATTTACGTTGATGATATCATATTTGGGTCAACTAACCCCAAGCTATGTCAAAAGTTTTCTAAGATGATGCAGGACAAATTTGAGATGAGCATGATGGGCGAGCTAACGTTCTTTCTGGGCTTACAAGTGAGACAGCTGGATAATGGAATTTTCATTAATCAAGCTAAGTATACGAAAGAACTGCTGAAGAAATTTGGCAAAATATTTAAAAGGAACTTTCAATGTGGGTTTTTGGTATCCCAAAGACTCAGGCTTTCAACTAATCGGTTATAGTGATGCAGACTACGCATGATGTAGAGTTGATCGTAAAAGCACAAGCGGCACTTGTCAATTCTTAGGATATCGATTGATTTCCTGGTTCAGTAAGAAGAAGACTTCTATTGCAACATACACAACTGAAGCAGAGTACTTAGCAGCTGGAAGCTGCTGTGCTCAGATCTTATGTATTCAACATCAGCTTAAGGACTATGGCATTGATGCTTCTGAAGCGCCTATTCTTTGTGACAACACCAGTGCCATCGCGATTACTCAAAATCCAGTGCTGCATTCTAGAACGAAGCATATAGACATCAGACATAATTTTATAAGAGATCATGTACTCAAGAAGGACGTCAAGCTGGAGTATGTGTCGACTGAGCAGCAAGTAGCTGACATCTTCACAAAGCCCCTGCCAGACGCTAAGTTTTCTTATTTTAGAAATATATTGGGTCTCTTAGAAATGTCTTGATTGTCTTTGCGCTAACAATTTGCAGGTTGAACATCTTCTGGTTTTGTCAAATCTGAGTCTACTGTTCAGGGGAACATCGAGGAATTCGGGTTTGATAAAATATCAGACTTGGGAGAACCTCAGCTTTAGGGGCAACGAGAGATTTGAATTAATAAGTGCTGAGTCAACTGAATATGTGAGATCTGGATACACTCAGATGTCATGTATACACGGTTGATACTTATCCATGATCAGATCTCGCAACACCCCTGCTGATACATTAAACAGATCTCAAGGTTGTGACGTGTTAACCACTTGGCGCCAGTTATCTTTTACCTTTTCACCCTCGCGGTTACAATTCAAAATCCTTTTTAAAATTCCTTTAAAATTACTTCGCGATATTGTAAAAATCTTTTCAAATTAATTTCCAAAATTGATCACGCCATCGGATGATTGACACGTGGTTGTCATCATGCGTAGCGTCACATCTATATTTTCTCTCTCTAGTACCTTTTTGCATTCTTGTTTATATTTAGGGCATTTCCTTTTATTCTATCACTTACCTTGCGCATATATATTATCCAGTATTCTTGTGTTTTGCTCTCTTTATATTCTTGTTGATATTTTTCAGTCGAACTCTTCTTCAACCAACCATCTGTAATGGCATCCTCACTTATTAGCAACACCAACCATGTCCATTTTGCCTCTGTCCTTTCCATGGACAACGCAGGAATGGTAGCTATGTTCGAAGCCCTAGTAGCTTCTGGTCTTAATGGTTTTTTGGGCTGTTTGTCTGACATTTATGAAGCCGCGCTGGTCGAGTTCTATCAAAACGCTTCTGTAAGGGATGGTAAAGTTATCAGTACAGTTCAAGGGAAATCAGTGGAAATATCCGAGGAAGTTTTTGCCAGGACTTTTCAGTTGCCGATGGAAGGACAGATATAAATGAGGTACCGAAGGATTTGGTCTTTGATGCTAGAACTGAGTTTTCATTTACTTGTGAGCAGTTGACAACTTCCTGCATGAAGCGGGATTTAAAGATTGAGTTCAGGCTACTAAGTGATATTCTGGCAAAATCAGTCACTGTGAAGGCCGGGTCGTTCGACGCTGTTACTCATGAATGATTCCTAATGATGACCGCTATCACTGGAGGAGTCAAAATCAACTGGGGCAGGCTGTTGTTTAACATTTTCAAAGACATGGTGACGCCTGGGTCTAGGAAAGCCAGGGGCTACGCTGTACAAATCTGTATTCTGTTGAAGGACGTACCAAAATTGGATTTGGGAGATTCCAAGGAGTTCCCACCTCTCAAAATTTTGACTGCCAGAACTGTTGGCAGGTATATTTCTATCAACGACAAGATTTCTGTTGAGGAGGTGGAGGATGTGGGAGATGTATCCCGATTGAAGAAGACACCCGTAAAAAGGGCTGTGTCCAAGAAGAGGCCTGCTATTGCTGCGGCTGAACTGGTTGTGAAGAAAAAGCGGACATTGACGGGGAAAGCAGCTACCTTCAAACAAAAACCTGGAGCTAGTTTCAGTGGCACAGGAGGCTGTACCACTTCAAGTTATTAAACCTATCACCGCTGCACCTCCTAAGCCCAAAAGAAAAGCGCCAGAGAGGAAGTTGATATTGCCAGCAGGATTTGCTGATGAGATTGTGGAGGAAGAGACAGATGTTGAAAAAGAAAGAGAAGAACCAACTGCTGATGTAGTGGTGAACGAACCAACTGTGGTGACCTTTGTGGAAAAAGATAAAGAGACGTCTGGGATGATGTGGATTCCATTATCCAGCAGATTCTTGAAATACCGCACAGTTGGAGACAGATATGGGAGATACAGATGAAACAGTTTTTGGGGGAAAAACGATACAGACTTCTAATGATTTTATTTCTGGTGATTTTCAGTTGGTTACCAGTGAAGCTGACCGAATGATTGGTGTAGAAAATGTTCCCGATGTAGAGAGAAGAACTGATGCTGAGTCTATGACTCTTGAGGAAATTTTGTCAACAATTCCAGCTGGTTCCTCATTACCTTCAACCATCGGGGAAGTAACGAAAATTCAGTTGGGCAAGAGTATTCAATTCAGGATTGCCAATGAAGGGGATTGGTACAAGGTCTGTCTTCCTAAGATTTTTTCTGCTGAGAAGGGGAAGGCGCCTCTTCACGAAAAGGATCCAATAAAAGGGAACCTAACCAAAGAAATTTTTGCCTTAATTTTTGCTGATATCAATTTACTTGTAAAGTTGCGCGAACAGGTCATTGATGAATTCGATAGATTTTTCAATTCTTTCAGTTTTAAGAAGTTGGCAGCCTTGAATTTGGAAGAGATCTATGCCAAGAAGAATTATTTTTGACTTGGGCTGAAACTGACTCAAACAAGGTCGCACTTCAACGGCGCACGTATATTCTTACCAAGTACAGATAGTTGCTTCTTAGGAAGTTTTTGGAGACTCGTAAATCAAATTTTGTCTTTGGTACACCTTCTTCGGCTATAGATCTCCAAGTTTTGGACAAACTGTCGGATCTTCATTTGTTTGTGTTAGAAGAGCTAAAGGCACAGATACAGGCACACGGTCTTAAGTGGGAGAAGACGTGTTGCTCTAAAATTTTTGAAGGGAAGAGTCGTGATCGTGGCGCTATCATCGCCCGATCAAACACAAACACAAAATCTTCTTGCTGGATAAGGACAATGGTCCGTGTCAATGACTCTTGGGTGATTGAGCCATGTGCTGACTACTGGAAGCCGTTACCCAGGCAAGTTGTTTGTAATGATGTTTTGCCGAAATTGTCTTATGTAGATACTCTTCCCACTGTAAGTGAATTCTTTAAGCTACTCAGAAAGAGATGGGCAGATGTCTG
Source organism: Dorcoceras hygrometricum (assembly GCA_001598015.1). Taxonomy (NCBI): domain Eukaryota; kingdom Viridiplantae; phylum Streptophyta; class Magnoliopsida; order Lamiales; family Gesneriaceae; genus Dorcoceras; species Dorcoceras hygrometricum. Next base: position 43,928 of record KQ989101.1, on the reverse strand, counting down.
TCTAGAAGCTGCAGAATTTTTTTGTTTCTGGAACACTTCTGCCAGTAGGTTCTCTCAATTTTTGCCGAGCTCTAACTGTTGTTGAACCCACTAAAGATTTTGGTTTTCGAAGGCCGACTGTCACATCTTGGGGATGGTCCCAACTTTGGAAAGCTTTTGTCCGATACAGCTTATTCGGGGTTTGCAAGCAGTTGATATCAGCAATTTTCTTTCAGTTCTCATTCCGGTCAGACCAGTTTTGAGGGATGCTAATATTCTTAATACCGTTGTACAGAGAGCACCAGTTTTCCTTCTAACAGACACCAGTACACAGGAGGATCCGAATGTACAGATGGATATATAAAACATCCAGATTCTCCACCTACCTCAGCTGATTCTTCTTTGCACTTCAATGCAAATGACATTCCTACGGAAGAAGACTCATCTAATGACCAGTTTATCTTGCCTTCTACTGCCACTCCTACTACAACAGAAATCTTAGCATCTTTTGCTCAACTACGCGCATCGATTGATCAAGTTCAATTTGAGCAAATCAGGCGAAAGGATGATATGGACAAACTCAATGACATACTTCTGATGCATATTAGAGACCTTGAGAAGCAGTTTTCAGACCGTTTTGATCAACAGGACAGGGCCTATAGGGTGCTGATTAACAGTATTCGCCAAGAGATTCACGATCAAAAGACCCTCCTGTCGCTGTATTTTCTTACATCTCAGAAGAGGATCAATACTCAGGTCGCGGCCGTGGCCACATGCTTAACTGATGTTCAGGACACTAAGGATACTTTCTTCCATCAATTACTGGATTTTCGTGCACAGGCACATGAGAACTATAATTGCACTCCTTGCAATCAATGGGAATCGAACACGTGACCTTGGCTCTGATACCAATTGTAGGACCGAGCGTTTTCCGCTTTAACAAAAGCTATTGCTGGTGGTACCGATGCAACTCCAATCTTTTAAACCATATAGCAACACAAGCACCATGGTTCGATCGCTCTAACTAGCAGGGACAATTATTGCACTCCAACACACGTCGATTTAAGGCATCATTTTGTAAGAGACCATGCGCTGAAAAAGGACATCCGACTGGAGCATGTTCCAATAGATCAGCAAGTAGCTGACATTTTTACAAAGCCTCTACCGGACACTTAGTTTTCTTACATATATTTTAGGTCTCTTAGATATGTCTTAATATTGTGCTGCATGCATTTGTTAAGAGGAACAAAGTAATTCAAGCAGATAATAACAAAAATCCACTGAATGTCTTCGAGCTGGTCAGCTCCGTGCTGATCTGATCCAGCTTAGGGACATATACAGTGCGATATTATCACGGTGATTGAATGAAATTTTTCGTGCTGGTATAGTAAATAGATCGAACGTATGAGATTATTCTGTCTTTTTAAATTCCTTTTAGGATGACACGTGTCTCTCTCATCCCTCGTACACTTTAAACCCTTCATCTCCCCTAACCCCTCAGTACGCTTTTCAAATATCTCTAGCATTCAAGCATCTGTATCATAGTTTCTCTTAAACTATATTCACTCATATCCATTAACTTTAAAAAATTTCAGATGGCTTCGTTCGCCGTCAATGCTCTACAGGTCAATTTCGAGTCAGTGCTAAGCATGGAAGATGCCGGAATGGTTAGTATGTCCAGAATCCTGGAGAAATCTGGTCTTCGAGGATTTTTGGGGATTCTAGGATCAGTGTTTGAGGAGGCTCTAAATCAGTTTTTCGCCAACGCATCAGTGATAGCAGGGAAGATAGTTAGCACGGTGACGAAGCGTAAAATGGTGATAACCCAGGATGTGTTTTCGGAGATTTTCCATTTTCCGACGGAGGGGATGGTTAGTTTTTCTGGGCTTCTAGCCCAAGCAGTCGCAGCCATGAAGGAGATGTTTTCCGTTACCGATATTCCTTTCATGACCTCAAACAAAAAGAAGGATATGAAAGTGGAGTACAGGCCGTTGCACGATATTGTGGCGAAATCGTTGTCTTCAAAAATCGGTTCTTTCGATGTGGTGACAACAGAGAGATTTGAGATAATTGTGGCTATCAGCACTGGGCTGAAAATAAATTGGGTGCACTTTCTGTTCAAAACCCTAGTTGGCATGGTTTCCTTGCCTGGCAACAGTCTCCAGGGTATGTCGTGCAGCTAAGTATATTGTTGGAAAAACTGGTAAAAGCGGACCTTGGGGAGTCCGTGGATCTGCATCCTCTGAAAGTGTTGAACAACAAGTCTGTTCTCACATATATGAAGAAGAACCAAGCTGCTCCTCAAGCTGGTGAGGTGAGCAAAATTTATGGGGATAAGGTAGAAGCAGTTGCAGAGCCGAAGAAAGAGAAGCCGGCGAAGAAGTTAGTGGCAGGGAACTCTGCTGCTCCAGCTACGTCATGTTCTTAGACCAGATCAGACGATGATGAGCGCCCTCTGGCGAAGTTAATGGAAGCCATACCAGCTGGGCAAGTCTCTAAGCGCAAATCTGTTACTGCGCAATCTTCTTCTGAGTCTAAGGCCTTGGAGTTACAATCGGAGATAAAAAATAAGCATAGGACCAAGAGGCCTAAGCTGGTGAAGCCTATTCTAGTTGAACTGGAGCAGTCTGCTTCCAAAGATCTTCCTCTGCCAGTCCAGACAACCACTGAACTGAAACGTCCCAGATTTCATTAAAAATTTATGCGGAAAATTTTCTTTAATATGTACAGTGAAGTCAATATTCTCTAAACTTAAATAACACATACTGTTTTGAGTTCAAACACCACTGAAACATAAAATAGATTTTAATAATGTCGAAAGATTTTAATCCATAGTTGATCAAATCCGAAGGAACAGTTCAAACACTACGCTGTGTAATCAAGAAAATAGTCTTGACAAATTTGTAATCCAAAAACATTTTTGCCAAACTGTAAATTGAAAATTTTAAACAAACAATAAAACTTTCCTTTTTAACGCATTTTCAATCAAGTAATAACTAATTTTCCTCAAAATCTGAAAGCTGAAATTTTAAACATAAAATCATTTCTCTCATCTTGCTGCGGAAACGCTTGGTCGCTGGATTGTGCCAACTGAAAACGCCGCTAGCTCAGAAATCCTGGCCCTTTACCTTGCGTCTCAACATAATCTGCACCAATCAAACGTAGTGAGCCTAGGAGCTCAACAAGTACAAAACTGGATAATAACAAATAATACACAATACATGCACATGCATAAGATATTTGTACTTAAATAATTTTCTCAGTTTAGAGCAGCAATTTAAACTTTAACTTAAAACTCATGCATCAGAAATCAACTCGTAAATAAAACGTCTTATCTGTGAAATCTGTAGCTCATAAATAAAAGTCATTTCTTTTTCTGTGAACATAGATTCCTGACTGTGGTTCATTGTTCTTCTTTGTTTGCTTGATCAAGCTCTTAAATATACCATGGTACTAAACTTTGGTATAGCTCCCCAGTACTTATCTGGTTTCTATACACGTCATGTTTTGGTATGTCTCCCCGGAACATCTCCCGGCTCACAATACCCGTAATTTTGGTAAGGCTAAACGAGACGTCTCCCGATTCCCAAACCTCGTAATTTGGTATGGCTCCCGAAACGTCTTCCGACCCCATACCTCGTAATAGAACAACCACAATCAAGTCACTTCATTCAAATCATTTTCTTTCTTAACTTCCCGTCTCAGTCTCACATCTCATATCTCAAATATTAATCTGCCTCAAAAGTGAAATCTTTCTTTATCTTTAAAATTTTCTTAACTGCAGTATGTTGTAAACTCAAGAATCTCAAGGCTCTTCATTTTAAAAATTATCTTTGAAATAATCTGCAGTAGTTTCAACAACATGATACTTTCCATAAATTTCTTTTAAAATATCATCCTATATTTTCTCTCAAGGGTACTGCTTAGGCTTTGTAGTAGGAAACAGAACAACTTCGCTTCAAGAAACGTAACAGCATAAGCTTAAAGAAGGAAACAGCTTATAGCTCAAAGAATGAACAACATACGCTCAATGAAAGGATCATCTTATGCCCAAAGGTAATGATCAGATTATTCTCAAAGAATAAAGGAACAGCTTAAACTTAAGTTCAACAAAACATATTAGCTTAATCTCTATGGAGGCAGAACAACTTAAATTCAAAGGAAAGAACAGCATGCGCTCAATTGAAAGGAAACAGATTCTGCTCAAGAAACAGATCACATTAAGCTCAACGAAAATAGAACATCTTAAGCTCAACAGGAGAGAAAACTTAAGCTCAACAAATTAAACCCAAGAAAGAATAATCTAACAGCTTAAGCTTTAAAGAATGAACAGCTTAAGCTTTAAAGAATGAACAGCTTAAGTTTAAAACAGAGAAGAATCTTATGTTCAGAAACAGTACAACTTACGCCCAAATAAGGCCAATCAATTTACAGTTTAAAGGAAAGAAATTAGCTCAAATTCAAAGAAATTTGCTTCACAAAATCATCAATTCATAGTTTCAAAACTCAAAATTTGAAAGGAGAAGAATATCATAAATTCAAACACACAATAATATGTTCGATTGGTACAGTCAAACGAATATTTTGTACTTGCCTTGTTCATAAAGAACTTACGGTTGGTCTTGAAGCTGCGAGGAGGAAGACGCCGGGAAACACCGCTGTTTTACACCGGAAGGCTCAAGGTCGTCGGGGGAAAAAGGAAAGAAGAAGCTAAAATCGGGGAAAGGGGAAAGAATCGAAATTTAATTGGGAAAAGGAGAACAGAATGAGATGATTCTACTTGTGAAAATGGAAGGCAGGAACTCTGGATTTTATTTCTCAAAGAGGTGTGGGTGTGTGAGTTGATTAGTGTGACCGACAACTCTTAAAGTAAGAAAATTAAATGTGTTTTATAGTTTTTGTAACCCTTAGCCCATAAAAGGACAACGAAATTATATGTATATATAATAAGGTATTGTTCCCGTAATTGGCCACAACTCTCCTCCCACTTGTCAAACAAATTGGATTGTTTAATGCATTGCCAAGTCAAGACAGCACAGGATAAGACAAGACAAGGTAGAAAAATGGAGGGTATTTTATTTGTGCCTCATCCTTTTTTTTTATTTTATTTTTTTGAAAATAATATATAAAAAATTAAATATTGAAGGTTTTTGTAAAAATTTTAGTAATGAGGAATATTGTTTTCAAACTTAGAGATTAGCCTACAATAGAACGTCTCCGTTCGTAACACCTGTACTAAAATTCTAAAAATAACACTCGTTATAAAATAGTTTAAATAATTAAAAAGGCAGAAATAATATTATTATTAAAATAGGAGAAAATAATATTAGGGCACGTGAATTCTAATTAGGAAAATTCCTGGACGTTACAATACTATCCCCCTTACAAGAATTTCGTCCTCGAAATTCGAAAGCTTGCCGTCGACCTCTACCTCCTTAGTTGACTCAACCTCTGAAGGAATGGTCTGCTTGCGTAGTTTCCTAAACTGTCTGCCTAAGATTTGAACAGCTTGCTCCTGGGTAGTCAGCTGTGGCTAAAACTGGAGCAGTTCGGCACGTAAATTCTAAGTATGGAAATATGGATAACGTTGTTTTTCTGTCGCTAGGCTTTGTGGTATAGGTAACGTTCCTAATCTATCTAAAATGTCGTGGGGTTCTATTGATCTAGGCGCTAGTTTCCTTTTCTTCTCTGATCAGCGTGCTCTTCTGTTGATTCTGGGCAGTTCTTCATCCTGTTCAAAGGGCTGTACTTAATAGATGGTAGTTAGGGAGTTAATTAGTCTACTAATTCGTGGTTATTTTAGTTTATCGAATATCGGATCCTATGGCAGTTATTAGTGAAATCTGTTTGGTTCCCAGTTTAAACCGGCACTGGTGCGAACTGGGCACAAGATCTGTGTAATCTGGTTTAAGTGCTGAGGAGCTATTTTGGTTTTAGCGTGCGCTGAACGCATAATGGGAGAAAGCTAGCGTAGAAACTTGTCAATCTGGACCAGATCAGGTATAAGTTGTCCATCGAGTACTGGGTTGAGTTTGCAAGTCGAGCTCATGCTGCTGGAAATCTGGGTGCGTGTTCAGATATGAAAACGTTGCGATCCACGTGGTTTAGCTCCGATGGTGTTACAATGTCTGCTGATGGAGTCCTGAAAGCTGTTGTTCGTGACTTCCAGATACATTGAATGTGGGTAACGCAAGTTTGTAGTAGATTCTCTAGCCCGTCTGTCCGACGATAAATAAAAACTGTGTTGTACTACAGCTTCGTTCTCCAAGAAGTGTGAAGATTCCTTCAGAGCGCTGGTGTGATTCGCTTGTCTCTATCTGAGACTGGTATTCATGCAGTCTCAGATGTACAATTCAACATCTTGCGTCATAGAGAATGTGCTACTTCCGTTTGCATGTTTCGTACATGATCTTGCAGCCCCTTTGTGTCTACTTTGCGCTGGCTGCTTATCTGGCTGCCGACAGGACCATTGTTTTCTGCCATTTGTCAGCCAACTGCTGAAATGCTACTGTAGATAGATAAACTCCTGCGACAACCGAATGTCCAATAGCAACTAGTCTTATTTTTGTTATCACCAAAACTTATAAATATTGTCCTAACATAGTTTATCCATTACTTTTATTTGTAATACTGTTGAATCTTGATTAATAAAGTTGTATTCATTTATTATTATTATTATTTTTTTTTTTGCGCCATCATGTCTAATTAGTGTTCTTGACATTACAGAAATTGACTGCTACGTGTAATGTAACATCGTGAAAATGGTCTTCACCGGTAGGCAATGTGCCGACTTGGTGAGTCTGTCCATAATCACCCATATAAAGTTTAACCCCTTGATATTCTCGGCAATTGCACAATGAAATTCATCGAAATGTTCTCTCTACTACATAAACTTCTAGTCCAAAGCTTTGTATCCCTCATGGAATGATTCTATCAAGATCTCGCACTTTTCTCCATATAGATAGTGCCTCCAAATCTTGAGTGCAAAACTACCTTTGCTAACTCCAAATCATGCGTAAGTAGTTCCTCTCGTGCACATTCAGTTGTCTGGAGGTGTAAGCTATAACTCTATTATCTTGCATTAGCACTGCGCCTAGGCCTAGCTTAGAGGCATCTGTATAGATCACGAAATCTCCTTGCCCTGATGGCATAGCTAAGACAGGCGCTGATATGAGAGCTTCCTTATGTATTAAAACTGCGCTGAAATTCTGATCTCCATACATATAGCGTTCATCTTTGTCAATCAATGTTAAGGGTACAACAATGGACGAAATCCCTTGATGAACTTCCGGTAATACCCTGGTAGTCGAAGAAATCTGCGGATTTCAGAGGCGTTATTTGTAATGTCCATTCCTTAACATCATCTACTTTGGATGAATCGACCGCTACTCCTCTGTTAGAAATGATATGACCGGGGAACATTACTCTTTCCAACAAAAATTTCACACTTTCAATTTTTGCAAACAGCTTCCTATCTCTTATTACTCCCAAAGTTGTTCTTAGGTGCTGACCGTGTTCCTCATTTGTTTTTTTTTTTCAGCTCCTTCCCACCACAAGGCAGCATCCGCCTTCAGCTGGAAAATGGCACAGCTGACTCTGGCCGCATCTTCTAGTCCCATATATCGAAAGATGGTCTCCAGCGACCTGATCCACTCTTCAGCAGCTAACGGATCATTGGAGCCTGTGAACTTAGGAGGCCCAAACTTCCTGAACTTCTCGTAAGGCTGCTCTCTACTTTCTGCCCGTGAAATACAAACATTCTACCTCAAGATTTGGGCAAGTCCCTCCAAGATCTGCTCGGTGGAACTCAATGCTGGTGGCGATGGTGGTGTGATCTGTCATCTGGGAGGCATCTGGGGGTATAACAACCAATTTTCTCGCTACCTAGAATCAACATGCCTCAACTAGGATACTATATATATGTATAGATCTCTTATCAACCCAAAATAACAAATCTTAGTATATAAATCTAACAGTTTAGGCAATTTAAATATCAAAACTTACTGACTTTGAGGCGTGATTCCTGAGCTTACTGCAGTCAGCTGTAGGCACAACCCAAACCAAGACCATGCTCTGATACCAACTGAAACGTCACAGGTTTCATTAAAAATTTATGCGGAAAATTTTCTTTAATATGTACAGTGAAGTCAATATTCTCACAAACTTAAATAACACATACTGTTTTGAGTTCAAACACCACTGAAACATAAAATAGATTTGAATAATGTCGAAAGATTTTAATCCATAGTTGATCAAATCCGAAGGAACAGTTCAAACACTACGCTGTGTAATCAAGAAAATAGTCTTGACAAATTTTTAATCCAAAAACATTTTTAGCCAAACTGTAAATTGAAAATTTTAAACAAACAATAAAACTTCCTTTTAACACATTTTTACAGATCTGTTCCAAGGACTTATACAAAACCCGATAGCTTCTCCAAGCATATCGTCTCAAAGCTGAACACCCAGACTGGTTCGCTCAAATCTGAATCCAATAAAACCCGATTAATTAACTCAATTAATCCATCTAAACTTTCGGGTCTCACATCTCTCCCCAACTAAAACAGGATTTCGTCCTCGAAATCAATCAACTCCAAATCAAGAGTTCAAGATAACTGGGGAATTAAACATAAGAAAACATCTACCAGGAAATAACAAAGAACCAACTACTGGAATCTGATACAACACTCACTCAAACAGATGCGGCCACTCACGCTGCATCTTTTCTTCCAGTTCCCAAGTAGATTCCTCTCTTCCATGTTTGCTCCACTGGACCATCACCAAAGGAATGGTCTTATTCCTCAGATGTTTCTCTTTTCTATCCAAGATCTGCAAGGGATATTCAACGTAACTTAAAGTTCTATCTAGCTCCACCTCATCAATTCTCAACACATGCGAGGGTCTGGCTCATATTTCCTCAACATCGAAACATGAAACACATCATGCAAGGAGGACAAATCTGGTGGCAACAGAAAACGATATGCCAAAGGACCAATCCTCTTAGCTATCTCATAAGGACCAACATAACGAGGAGCTAACTTTCCCTTGAGACCAAATCTCATCACACTGCGGAAAGGAGAAACCTTAAGGAAAACTAGATCACCAACCTCAAATTCTAAAGGCCTATGTCTCTTATTCTCATAACTAGCTTGGCGGTCTTGTGCAGCTTTCATTATCTTGCCAATCAGATCCAAGCTGCACAAAATCTGGAGAAGACAGCTGCTTCTCCCCCACTTCTTCCCAACATATTGGCGATCTACACTTCCTACCATACAAAGCCTCAAATGGAGCCATACCAATCGTGACCTGATAGCTGTTATTGTAGGAAAACTCAACCAAAGACAACGAATCTTGCCAGCTACCACTAAAATCTATCACAACAGCTCTTAACATATCCTCTAAAATCTGGATAGTCCTATCAGATTGGCCATCTCTCTGGGGATGATACACTGTACTCATCGCAAATATGGTACCCAAGCTGTTTGCAAACTCTTCAAAACCTGAACGTAAACCTCGGATCATGACTTGACACAATATACACAGGCACTCCATGCAATCGCACCACGAAATCTATGTACAGTTTTGCCATTTTTTTCAAAGAATACGTCATATTGTAGGGAATGAAGTGAGCAGACTTCAGAAGTCTATCTATAACAACCCACATAGCATCACAACCTCTGCTTGAACGAGGTAAATGGGTCACAATATCCATTTCTACATGCTCCCAATTCCATTGGGGCACTTCTAAACTCTGTAATAGACCACCAGGTCTCATCCTTTCTACCTTAACTTGCTGACAATTCAGATATCGAGCGTCAAAACCAGCAGCATCACTCTTCAAACCTGCCCACCAAAAGTGCGGCTTCAAGGCATGGTACATCTTCCTTGCACCAGGATGTACACTATTTCTACTACAGTGTGCTTCTCTCAATATCTCCTACTTCAAACAATCAGATTTGGAACTACCAACCTGCCACGAAATCTCAAACAACCATCAGATGCGACAGAATAGTCTTCCAACTGTCCAGCTCTAACCTTCAACTTCAACTCATGGATATATGGATCTGTTCTCTGAGCTGCTCTAATACTCTAAACAATATGTGGCTCAACTTGAAAAGAAGACACCACAACATAATCATCACCTGGGTAGAAATGCCAAACAGTAGTGCTTAGATGCTCATGAGCCTTCGAGATCTGCAACAAAGCAAGCATGGCCACTTGAGCCTTCCTGGTCAATGCATCAGCAACTACATTCACTTTCACAGGCTGATATTGGATCTCACAATCAAAATACTTAAGCAGCTCCATCCATCTATGCTGTCTCATGTTCAAATCTGACTGAGAGAAAAGATACTGAAGACTCTTGTGGTCCGTATACGCCACAAACTGCTCGCCATATAGATAGTGGCGCCAAATCTTCAAGGCAAAGACCACTGCTGCCAACTCCAAATCATGAACTGGGTATCGAGTCTCATGCGGTTCCAATTGACGAGAAGCATACGCATTGACTCGACCATTCTGCATCAACACACAACCCAATCCATTAGCGAAGCATCGGAACACACCACAAAACCACCTGAACTCGAAGGCAAAGCCAGCATTGGCGCTGTGGTTAGCTTCTCTTTGAGCAATCGAAAGTTGTTCTCGCATTCTTCTGTCCAAAAAAATCTCTTGTCTTTCTGGGTCAACTGCGTCATAGGCTTAGCTATACTATAGAATCCCTCAATAAAACATTATTGGGACGTTCCCAGGTAATAGCTAGGCAATCACAAAATGCTATATCTGAAACATTCTTGCGACGTTCCCAGTTCACTACAGCCTCTACCTTACTGGGATCAACGGAAAATCCATTGGCCGAAATGACATGACCCAGAAACACTACTCTATAAAACCAAAACTCTCATTTGGAAAATTTAGCATACAGCTGCGAGTCTCGTAGAGTTTGGAGAACCAACCTCAAATGCTCTTTATGCTGCATCGGATTCTTCGAGTACACCAAAATATCATCGATAAACACAATCACAAACTGATCGATGAACTCTCAAAAGACTCGATTCATCAAATACATGAAAACTGCAGGGGCATGCGTCAAACCAAAAGGAATAACCAAAAACTCATAATGCTCGTACCTCGTACGAAACACAGTTTTCGCAACATCTTCCTCTCAAATATGCAACTGATGATACCCCGAATGCAGATCGATCTTAGAATACACAGCTGAACCCTGAAGCTGATCAAATAAATCATCGATCCTCGGCAAAGGGTACTTATTCTTCACGGTAGCCTTATTCAGTTGCCGGAAGTCAATACACATCCTCATTGAACCATCCCTTCTTCTTCACAAATAAGATAAGAGCTCCCCATGGTGACATGCTCGGTCTAATAAACCCTTTCTCCAGCAATTCACTAAGTTGTACCTTCAACTCCCTCAACTCGGCTAGCGCTAAACGATAAGGAGTTCGCGAGATAGGAGCTGTACCGGGTACCAACTCAATGCTGAAGTAGATCTCCCTTCTCGGAGGAAAGCCAGAATCTCCTCAGGGAACACAGGAAATCTCGAGCAACGAGGATATTACTAAGCTCCACACACGATGAAAAGGATGCGTCCATAGCATAGATCATAATCCAGAGTTCTCCACCGACAACAGGCCAAACATCTCCATCACAAAGATCAACGAAATCTTCGATTGGGAATCGTGGCCATAGAAATTCCATTTCTCACCAGACTGGGGCCTAAAGCGCACAACGCCATGGAAATAGTCCACGGTGGCCCTAATACTAGACAACACGTCCATTCACACTATGCAATCAAAATCCCACATCAACAACTGAATCAGATTCGCTATTAACACACTTTAACCAAACCTAAGAATGCCATGAAAAAAAATCTCTTGGGAGAACAGGCTCGCGTCGGTAGGAGTCGCAATAGAAACAACATCACATAAAGAAGTGGTATGCAAACCATGCTCAACCACAAATGCATCAGCTATAAACGAATGTGATGCTCCGGTATCAAACAATACACGTGCAGGAAAATCAAATACAGTACAAGTACCTGCAATCACTTCTTCTGGATTGCCTTCCGCTTGCTCCCTAGTCAAGGCATTCACCTGGGCATGGCTAAGGTCCTGAGAACTGGGGCTGGGAAGACTGTCCAAACCATGAAGGACCAGGCTGCTAAAATGGCCTATACCGAGCTTCCCCTACCCTCGGCTACGGAACAGGAAAATAATGACCTCTAGACGATCCACCAGCACAACCCTGTGGTGGGGCTACGTCATGCTGAGATCCATCCAATGGACAAACTTTTGCCGACATGCGAGAAATTGTGATGGATTTCATTGGTGTATGGCAGGATTCTTTATCCTTGATATAAATATCATATAATAATAGCTACCAAGTTACCATCGGGATGGCACCATTTGAAGCTTTGTACGATCGAAAGTGTAGATCACTGGTTAGTTGGGAAGAAGTTGGCGAGAGACAACTGTCTACCCATGAGTTTTTGCAGCATATGAGGGATCAGGTTGAGCTGATTCGAAGCAGAATGAAGGCTATATAATATCTTCAAGCTAGTTATGCCAACAAGAGGCGTAGGCCTTTGGAGTTTCAGGTTGGCGATAGAGTATTTTTGAATGTTTCTCCTATCAAAAGCGTGATGAGATTCAGGCTTAATGGTAAATTAGCTCCTAGATTTGTTTGCCCATTCGAGATTGTTGAGAGGATTGGATCTGTTGGGGATCCGGATCCGCCCCCCGGCGAGGCAGCGGAAGAACATAGAATAAAAGCCGGGAGACGATCAATACGAAAAATTGATAACAGTTATCGACATACATAGGGGGTTCAAAACCACTACCTTGCTGGCACTTGTGCCTGGCTCCAACCGTAGTTACAATAACGTCGGCTCTTCTCGGTAGACTACGGTAGATATTCATTCAAATCATTTTCTTTCTTAACTTCCCGTCTCAGTCTCACATCTCATATCTCATATATTAATCTGCCTCAAAAGTGAAATCTTTCTTTATCTTTAAAATTTTCTTAACTGCAGTATGTTGTAAACTCAAGAATCTCAAGGCTCTTCATTTTAAAAATTATCTTTGAAATAATCTGCAGTAGTTTCAACAACATGATACTTTCCATAAATTTCTTTTAAAATATCATCCTATATTTTCTCTCAAGGGTACTGCTTAGGCTTTGTAGTAGGAAACAGAACAACTTCGCTTCAAGAAACGTAACAGCATAAGCTTAAAGAAGGAAACAGCTTATAGCTCAAAGAATGAACAACATACGCTCAATGAAAGGATCATCTTATGCCCAAAGGTAATGATCAGATTATTCTCAAAGAATAAAGGAACAGCTTAAACTTAAGTTCAACAAAACATATTAGCTTAATCTCTATGGAGGCAGAACAACTTAAATTCAAAGGAAAGAACAGCATGCGCTCAATTGAAAGGAAACAGAATCTGCTCAAGAAACATATCACATTAAGCTCAACGAAAACAGAACATCTCAAGCTCAACAGGAGAGAAAAACTTAAGCTTAACAAATTAAACCCAAGAAAGAATAATCTAACAGCTTGAGCTTTAAAGAATGAACAGCTTAAGTTTAAAACAGAGAACAATCTTATGTTCAGAAACTGTACAACTTACGCCCAAAGAAGGCCGATCAATTTATAGTTTAAAGGAAATAAATTAGCTCAAATTCAAAGAAACAACTTGGACTCAAGGAATAACAACTTAGCTTAAACTCAAAGAAAAGAACATCTTAAACTTTAAGAAAAGAATAAGCATATGCTTGACTAGGGAAATTGTGTATAGCTCGAAAGAAAACAACATACGTTCATGAAAGGAACAATCTCATGCTCAAGGAAAATCGTAACAGCTTATACTTGAAGACAATAACAGCTTAAAATTTAAGCAAAGAACAGCATATGCTCAGAAGCCGAACAGTTTACGCCCGAAGGAGGCAGATCATCTTACAGCTTAAAGGTAGAACAGCGTAAACTTATATAAAATAAATTGGCATTTACGAACACAGAAAAGATCTCTCATAAACCTCACACCTTGTTTATCTCATCAAAGAAACAGTCACATACTCACGGTTCTAAACCATATGCATCCCATCAGATTTTTAAAGATAAATTGCTTCACGTTAAACATCAATTCATAGGCTTGAATTTCGGAAATTAAAAATACAAAATAACGAATCATAAACACACAATAATATGTTCGATTGGTACATTCAAATGAAAATTTTGTACTTGCCTTGTTCATAAAGAACTTACGGCTGGTCTTGAAGCTGCGAGGAGGAAGACGCCGGGAAACACCGCTGTTTTACACCGGAAGGCTCAAGGTCGTCGGGGGAAAAAGGAAAGAAGCAGCTAAAATCGGGGAAAGGGGAAAGAATCGAAATTTAATTGGGAAAAGGAGAACAGAATGAGATGATTCTGCTTGTGAAAATGGAAGGCAGGAACTCTGGATTTTATTTCTCAAAGAGGTGTGGGTGTGTGAGTTGATTAGTGTGACCGACAACTCTTAAAGTAAGAAAATTAAATGTGTTTTATAGTTTTGTAACCCTTAGCCCATAAAAGGACAACGAAATTATATGTATATATAATAAGGTATTGTTCCCGTAATTGGCCACAACTCTCCTCCCACTTGTCAAACAAATTGGATTGTTTAATGCATTGCCAAGTCAAGACAGCACAGGATAAGACAAGACAAGGTAGAAAAATGGAGGGTATTTTATTTGTGCCTCATCCTTTTTTTTTTATTTTATTTTTTTGAAAATAAAATATGGAAAATTAAATATTGAAGGTTTTTGTAAAAAATTTAGTAATGAGGAATATTGTTTTCAAACTTAGAGATTAGCCTACAATAGAACGTCTCCGTTCCGGCTTCGTAACACCTGTACTAAAATTCTAAAAATAACACTCGTTATAAAATAGTTTAAATAATTAAAAAGGCATAAATAATATAATTATTAAAATAGGAGAAAATAATATTAGGGCACGTGAATTCTAATTAGGAAAATTCCTGGACGTTACACTGAACAAGCTTCCCAACAGTCAACCAGTTATGGGCATGGAATGGTGTTTGACCCTATGTAGATAAGAGAAATCAAACGTGAATTCTAATTAGGAAAATTCCTGGACGTTACACTGAACAAGCTTCCCAACAGTCAACCAGTTATGGGCATGGAATGGTGTTTGACCCTATGTAGATAAGAGAAATCAATTGGGAAACACACTTCCTACCGACGATTGACACTGCTGCTAAGGGCAAAGATGTACAAGAAGCCTTTGCCCGGCCTAACCCAGTTGAAGAGCATTGCTTATTGGTCATTCAATCTGCTTGGGATGTCAGGCCTCGTGCACAAACACATAGTTAAACCACGCAAACACTAGCGGAAGCAATAAAATAGTGGCTAAAATTTTCGCTTTGGCTGACTGAAGGATACATACTTAAAATACTGTAATACTTAAAATATCCCAATAATTAAAATAACTCAGTACAACAGTACAGCATTCAACAGATACAAGCACTACCGAAGGCAACTGAAATACAATAAAGCACAGGGCATTCCCTGGCTAACAGTGCTTATACATATATGATATACGCTACCTAGGATACTCTAACCACCTCCTGGGGCACCTCCAGCTTGGTCTACTCCACGACCAGCAGAGTAACCATGATAACCTGAAAACACATACACAGGCAAACAACACCAGACCCAGACGGACATGAGGTCAAACCCTAGTACGGAGAGCAATATAAGACAGCTAACGGAAAGCAATAAGCCATATGCAAATGCTATGCATGAACAGTTGAGCACAACAGAAGGCTACAACCAATGGTAGGGAGCCAATGAATCTCAAAGCTGATCAAGAACAGATACAACTGAACAACAGTGGCCACGGGGTGTGTGAGTATATGGGAGCTACCCACTCGTCTCAACACACGGCATCGGATGCAAAACACAGCTCAACCCGCTGTTTCCCAACTCATGAGATGTGGGAGCTACCCACTCCGCTCATAGTGGCTAACAAGGC
>KQ989100.1:17797-28617 GCA_001598015.1 Dorcoceras hygrometricum | reverse complement strand
CCCCCCGGGGCTTGGTTGTTTCTTTGTTGCTTTGTTTTCAGGAAATCCAGGTTTTACAGCTGGTCGTGGGTTTAACCCAGCTGGTGGTGCCCCGAGAGGTGGTTAGAGTGTCCCAGTTATTTATAGTAAAATTATATCTATGTATCAGTAGCCAGGGGGATGCCCTGTGCTTTGTTGCTGTACCCTGTAGTTGGTATCTGATACTAGAGGTTGTTGTATGTGTTTATGCTATACTTTTTCTTTTTGGTTGTTGGATTTTAAAGCTGGGATCTATTTTGAGTATTTCATTATTTTAAATTATATGTTTAAACCGTCGGGCCTAAAAGCGAAAATTTTATCCACTTTTTGTTAGCTTCCGCATGTGCTTATCTGTTGTGATCACGAGGCCTGACAGTTACTCCCGATCCGAAGCACCCCTTTTCCATTCATAGAGAGATCCAATCGTCAAAATCAATAAAAAGGCCATCATGGACCAAGATCCAAAGGGATCAATCTTGTTGGGAGGTACTGCCCAAGGAAAGGAAAAGGTTACTTCCGGATCAGGAATAATAAATAAACTTGAAACAAGATAAAATCGTATATCAAAACGACTTCTGGCATCACCGGAAGGATCAAAACCACATTCGTACGTCGACAATTTTTCGGGATAGGTCGAACTATTGGAAGAAAATGGAAAAGGAAGACCGAGTGGGATCAAAGAAACTAGCGAACTGATCACTAAATAGATCAAAATAGGTGAAAATTCGGACATCACCACAGCACACTTCGTTCTTTCGCTCCTTGCTCGCGGAGCGGCATACCGAAAAAAGAAAAGAAGGATTCAATCCAGCCATAGGAAAACCTATGACTTCCCTGTTTGTTACGAAGGCGCGCATTAAAGAAAAGCGCATATCCCTGCAGTACAGTACGAATATACGAGAATGTCCCTCCCTTCCTTATGTCATGCCCTAGGAGCAGACTTCGGTGTAGCATATATAGCGGCATAGCCCTTTGACCTAGGTAAAAAATCAATATATTGATACTCACTGTGTAGCCTTACCCTAGATGAGATGTATTATCAACATCTACTCTCTTTAACGGATGATTTCGCCCCATGATCCCCTAGGTATCACTGATAGTGCCTGCAAGAACCAGTTGGTCGTGGTTAGCGTACAGTACGGTCCTTTCAACACATATATCCCGATCAGATCAACGACCATTGATAATCGAGAGTGGCTAGAGATCCAATAACTATGCATACATCTTGGAGATCAAATAGTGACATTACGAGTGTTACTAGGCAAACCCATTTACCTAAAACACATCCAGTACTCTGGACAGAGATTTATCACACTATTGTCTCCTCAGATAGCATAGGATATCCACGCATGAGAGCGAGCGGTGAATCCTCGACAACGAAGCATCGACTCCTACATGCATCATGACCTCGCCAAATCCCGCCTCCTAATGACCCCAAATGAGTCGGCAAACGGGTCAAAGTGAGGCGCCTATCATGTAGAGTCTCAATGACGTTTCGAGTAGTGAGGACTAATCAGTACAACCAAGACCTCGGACTTATCCACTCGACAAATGGTAACCACTTGGAAAGTCTGAACGAGGGTAGTTCGATAGATCACCAGGTCACTATCCATCTGCATGCTCAGAACATCACAATGTTCCCTACCAATGAAACATGGTACTTCACATCGCAGATGCTAGTCTCAAGCTCGGGCGGCCTTATCCTCATTTTGACGGCCCAATCGACTAGGAACGTATTCAGAATACACAGTGACTATTAGATGTGTTTCATGATAGCCATCATATCCACTATCACATCTAACATACACTATGGTGCATTCTAGGTCTTTATCCAACACAATTGTTAACATTATAACATAATGAAAATAAAGAATGTCATATATATAAATGCGTATTTCATAAATAAAGATTGTCATATACAAGAGTCTATAAAACCCACACGCCACAAGTTGGATATTTGGGCATCTACTCTAACAACATTCATACGCATCACATATTTGCTTACGCGTTTATAACTGTTTAATTGGGCTTCGAACGATAGAGTGCAGTTTGAGTTATTTCCGCATGTTTTATTTACATTACTCAATCTGTATCTCGGTGCACAAAGTATTCAAGAACACTGAGCTATTGCAGCTCAAGTTAAGTTAACCAGATCGTTCGGCCAAAGTGTCGAGCTGGTTCTAGTCTTCCAGCTGGAACTGGCATGTTTAGCGCTCACCTTATATCGGACTGGTTTCAACTTTCAGCTGAAACAAGCTTGATCTTTGCGAACCCGGCTTCAACTTCGGGCTGAATCCTGCGTCTTGTCATTCGATCTGGTTACACCCTCTAGCACTGGTTATTGATCGAATAACTAGTCATTGCACATTAATAGAGGGTTAAAACGATCCCCAACAAGTGGTATCAGAGCAGGTTGTTCTTGCATAGTGCATTTTCTTCGAAATTTTTTTTTAAACAGTTTTTAAATAGACGCTCTGATATCAATTCGAAAGCCTGTTTGTACTACAAATTTTTAAAGCTTTCAAAACTCATGGCATATGGATAGGGGGAGCGATTTCCCGAAAGGAAAGAGCGGCAACATCTCTTCCGACGAGCTGACAGATTGTGCGAGATCTATGGTTGCCAAGATCTCTAGGGCTGAGCGAGGCTAAGCCCTAGTGAAAAATAGAAGATATTCTGTGGATTGAATCCTCTATTGCTCCTCTGGTCCATATATATGAAGATTTTTGAGTAGCACAGACTTTATTTTCAAAACTACACAAAGATTTCGACAAACTGTCTCCCTGTGCATAAAATAATTTTTATTTCGAAAATAAAATTACCCCATGTTTTGTTGAGGGGGAGTTTTGTTTTAAACTTTAAGGGGGAGATAAGGTTTCAAACTCTTTTTGATTCCCACAAAAAGGGGGAGAAATATTTTCAAGCATAAACATACATGCATATGTTTACCCAGATTTTGTGTTGATCAAAAAGGGGGAGATTGTTGGATCTGTGTTTACAGATCAGAATCTAAGTTTTGATTCACACAAAATCTGCTTCTATTATACTAACGCTCTACTTGACATGCGCAGCTTGCTTAGACTGGAGTAGCCGTGAAAATATATCCAAGCTAGGAAAGTGAAGGGACGCCTGAGCTGGACTGGTCGAAGATATCTAGCTGGAACATTAAGGGGACGCCCAAACTGGTTCGGCAGTTTACTTCCAGAAGTGCAGGGTACATCAATCTGGTGCATCAGCTGGATGTTGGAGCAGCACGAAGATCAAGCGTAGAGTGTGAAGAGCAGTTCAAGCGTAGAATCAAGAGAAGAGAAGAAGTGCAGAGTTGAAGTGCAGAATGCTCAAGTACAGTATAGCTCAAGCGCAGATCAAGTGCCGTGTACAAGAGCAGTGATTGAGTGCGAAGACAGGTACAAGCACAGTGATCGAGTGCAGATACGATCACCAACGATGTACAATATACCTTGCTGAACGACCAGCTGAAGGACCAGCTGAAAAGTCAGCAAGGGCAGAAGAGCTACTTCAACTAGAAGAGAGAATAGCTCTAGGTGCCCACCTTGGACGAGGAAGAATCTGCATGCTGGTGGGGCACTCGAGTTGTAGCACCCCAAAATCCGTAGGACCACAATTTTTCTAGTCCTTTTTAATTTAAGGACCCTTTTCGAAATTTCAGACTTCAGCTTGTTTGTTTGTTTGTAAGCTGGTTTCTTATTTTCAAATTTTGACAGGAGGCAGAGGTCTGAGCAGGTGTCGCCCCGAGCACAAACCGAGAGATTTCTCAGATTTTGAAATAAAATGATTTTTGGATGGGAGATGGCTCTTTCCCGACTTGAGTAACGCTTTTACAAATTAAAATATTGACAGGGGAATTTTAACAAAATTTTGAGAAGTAAGCATGGTACACCATGCCTACTCGAGTGTTTTTCTCGTGACACCCACCAAATCCCATGCATTTTGTCCTTACGAACTATAAGTTACATTATTTGCAAGAAACTTTCATTTTCATCTAAAACCAGCGGAGCTCGTCGTTGTGCTTGAGGAGACATGCTGTGGTGACCTGCTGTGCTCTGTGTTCCCAGTATTAAGGCAAGTAAATCTGATTCTTGCTACGCCATGAAAGCATATATTGATTCCTTTCAGTTCCATGATTGTTTGCCTGAGTTATGATCAGTTTCAGTTATTGTTCATGCCTCTGTTGGTTTTGAAAAATATGTATGTTGTTTCGGGTTCACAGTTAGTTTCCGTCGGAAACTCAAATGATGTTTTACGTAAAAGATGTTGTTCACATTGCTGAGCATGACAGATTCCAGTTCAATGTACAGTCACCAAGTTCTTCTTCTGGTGAATGGCAGTGTTTGAACTTGACTCCAGGTAATCGGTGATGCTGGTCGAATCGGGATGTTGTTCTGGTTTGATAAGCAGAACTGGTATCTCTGGTTGTCGTTCGTAAATACTTCAGCACTAGTTACATAGCCAGATTTCTGTTTCGTAGATTAGCAACCAGATTTCACAGTAACACATGTTTTTATACCATTTTCCAATTTTGCTTCATATCCAAGTTTGTTCAGATTTCATGTTATCGACCATTTTACCTTTGTGTTGACATCTGAGTTGACCAACCTAATTCATTGACATCTGAGTTGACCGAGGCCAAAATCTGTTGTTACATCTATACATTATTATTTCATAGACAGTTTCTAAACGCTATCCTCCGACGACATCTGAATTCCTCGCTAGCGACAGCATTTACCCTCTAACATCTGAACTTACTGTTAGCGATAGTGTTCCCAGAGTCACAGTTGTCTCTAACATCTGAATTGTATCCCGTACCCAGACACTGTTTCATTCAGAGATCTGTTCTCCCTAGTCCTAGCTGGCTGCTCAGTGAAAATGCTATTTTGTGATAAAATGAGTTTTAAAATGAAGTGAACCCCGATGTTGAATCTGGTTTCATCCAGATGTTGTTTAAAGGAAGAAAATGTTCATATTTTAAGAGTTATGGCAAAGATAACAGACGGTCCATATAGGAAGGGTGAGCAGCAGTCGAGCGGGACAGTTGCCCCTTCACACAGGGCGGAATTCGCCATATAGTAACTGAATTCAGAAGCAACTTGATCAAGTGCAACGGGACCTAAAGAGAGCTTCTGAGCCATATGTATAAAGAAAATAATGTTGAGATCTGAGTTCTCCCAGAGCAGATGTTTACGATTGAATTAAGTTCAAATGACTTCCTTTAAACTATGATATTTTACGTATTGTGCCTGCCTGCATATTGTGCTCTTGTTATTCTCAGTTTTTCTTGCTGAGCCCCTAGGCTCACTAGCTTTCTTGGTGCAGGTGAGTCAGATCTATGGGCGTGGGTGCCACAACTTGGTATCAGAGCATGGTCCAGAGATAAACACACACATTTCCAGTTGGGACAGATTTCGTCAACCGTTTCTCTAGAGTTGTGAGTTTTCCTTATGTTTTAGAGCATGTATCTTTCTGATTTTAGCATGTTCTGATGTTCATGTGTGGTGGATTTTGGGCTATAGATTAAGATGTCTGGAGGAGGCAGAGGAAGAGGAAACACCCCAATAGATGAATCCAGCCCTGATAGTAACGCTAGTATTGCCCAACTCCTTAGGTTGTTGGTAGAGCAATCGGGCAGAGGCAATGGCCAATCTTCGAGTAGCAGAGGACCAAGTCATGATGACCCTCAGGAAAGATTTCGAAGACAGAAGCCAAGAGAATTCAGCGGCTCAACAGGCCCGTTTGTCGCAAAGAGTTGGATAAAGTCGATGGAAGTGATATTTGAATATCTTCAGATGCCGGATTTAGAGAGGGCTAGATGTGAGATTTATATGTTAAGGGATGATGCTATGCTCTGGTGGGAAGGATCTAGGCTTACAATTGATGTAACGAACCTACCTTGGGAAGAATTCAAGAGAGTGTTCTATGAGCAGTATTTTACCGAGGACAAGCGGTCGGAGCTGAAAAGAGAATTTTTAATGATAAAGCAAGGAGACATGTCTGTCTGGATTCATTGTGAAAAGACAAGAAAAGAAAGTCCTCAAGCTGAAAAAGGCTCTTTATGGCCGCTCCAACAGCTTGGTACAGCAAGGTTGATTCTTATTTGATAAGTCAAGGTTTCAGGCGGAGCTGCAGTGAGCCAACATTGTATATGAAATGCCAATCCACATCTGAGATTCTCATTCTCGAACTCTATGTGGATGATCTTATTGTCACAGGCATAAAAACCTCTATTTCATCTTTCAAGATATGATGAGCAGCTTTCAGATTTTTGGTTGATGAATTACTTCCTAGGGATGGTAGCACCAAGAGTATGTTTGGAAGTTTGAGAGAGGGTGTTATTTTGTGCCATTGATTGGAGCAGATCCCAGAGAGAAGTTGTGACATTTTGTCGATGGATTGAAGCCTGCGCTCAGACATGATGTTAGGCTTGTGGAACCCGAGGATTATAGGAGCGCGGTGGACAAAGCTCAGAGCTAATCAAGATTGGAAGGCTGTAATGGAGGAGCGACAGCTGAAGAGGTAGGTCTTCCAGCAGAAGGACCAGAGGCCACCCAAGAAACCATACAAGAATCGACAGCGACCCCAAGAGCAGAAGCCTCTAGCTGTTCAACCTAATAGCGCAGTTTCCGCTGCTAGCATTAGGCCAGTGTGTCCTACGTGTCAGAAGAACCACCCTGGTCCTTGTAGAGCTGGACAGAATGTTTGTTACAAATGTGGGTTGCCGGGCCACATTATAAGGAACTGCCCAAAGAAGAAACAGATGGTGACCAGTAGAGCTTACGTCATGACAGCTGAGCAAGACAACCCAGATTCTACGGTGGTTATGGGTAAGATTTTGATCGCTGGTTTGCCCTCTTTGGCCTTGATAGATTCAGGTGCAACTCATTCCTTTATATCAGCAGAGTTTGCTAAGAAGTTACCTACTAGACCTGACCAAGTAGCAATGGGGTTTTGTGTGATGGTACCCTCAGGAGAAGAGTTAGTATCCCATGACCTGTTTTGTGATTTAGAACTTAGGCTTCAAGGGCATTTGATTACTGCCAATTTGATTGTTTTACCTATGCCTGAGTTCGATATGATTTTGGGTATGGATCGGTTAACCCGATATGGATTATTGATAGATTTCAAGCTTAGAACCGTAGTGGTAAAACCTCCAAGAGGAGACTGGTTTACGTTTGAGTCCAATCAGATTTGTAAGATTACTCGCATTATTTCAGCTCTTAAAGCCAAGGTTGTTTGAGGAAAGGTGGGGTAGGATATTTGGCAAGCCTGTCGACTTCAGCATCGAGTAGTAATCCCCAACTTTC
Organism: Dorcoceras hygrometricum; assembly: GCA_001598015.1. NCBI lineage: Eukaryota > Viridiplantae > Streptophyta > Magnoliopsida > Lamiales > Gesneriaceae > Dorcoceras > Dorcoceras hygrometricum. The sequence goes on along the minus strand of KQ989100.1, from coordinate 21,280 downwards.
AGATGTGGAGGTAGTAAACGAATTTCTTGAGGTATTCACAGAGGATATACATGTACTACCACCAGATAGAGAGCTGGAATTTACAATCGATTTAGTACCTGGAGCAGCACCAGTTTCTAGACCACCCTACCGCCTTGCTCCATCAGAAATGAAAGAGTTAAAGGAACAGATACAAGATCTGTTGGATAAGGGTTTATTAGACCAAGCACTTCACCCTGGGGAGCCCCTGTTTTGTTCGTCAAAAAGAAAGATGGGAGTTTGAGGTTGTGTATAGATTATAGGGAGCTGAAAAAATTGACTATTAAGAATAAATATCCCCTTCCTAGGATTGAAGATCTGTTTGATCATTTGAAGGGATCAGTGGTCTTTTCTAAGATCGACTTGAGATCTGGTTACCACCAACTGAAGATTAAACCAGCAGATATCTATAAGACTGCCTTTCGAACACGCTATGGGCACTATGAGTTTTTAGTAATGCCCTTTGGACTTACTAATGACCCCGCAGCATTTATGGATTTGATGAATGGAGTTTTTCAACCCTTTTTTTATCAGTTTGTAGTCGTGTTCATCGACGATATCTTAGTGTATTCGAAGACTAGATTCGAGCATATAAACCACCTGAGGACAGTGCTTCAAGTTCTGAAGGATAAGAGGTTGTTTGCCAAGTTCAGTAAAAGTGATTTTTGGTTGGAGAAAGTGGCTTTTCTAGGACATATCATATCTAAGGATGGATTTGAGGTAGACCCAGCAAAGGTGGAAGCTGTGTGAGAATGGCCAGTTCCCAAATCGGTTTCAGAAGTTAGGAGTTTTCTGGGTTTAGCAGGATACTATAGGCGTTTCATTAAAGGATTTTCAAAGATAGCTGTTCCTTTGACCACGCTGACTAGGAAGCATATTAAGTTTCAATGGACTCCGGAATGTCAACTCAGCTTTGAGAAGTTGAAGCAAGTGCTGATTGAAACCCCTGTGCTAACCATGCCATCTGATCAAGGGAAGTTTGTTATCTACACAGATGTGTCCAAGTTGGGTTTAGGTGTTGTACTGATGCAGGACCGAAGAGTAATTTCCTATGCCTCCAGACAGTTGAAGAACCACGAGAAGAATTATCCCACCCATGATTTAGAACTGGCAGCAGTAGTGCCGCAGCATTTATGGATTTGATGAATGGAGTTTTTCAACCCTTTTTTGATCAGTTTGTAGTCGTGTTCATCGACGATATCTTAGTTTATTCGAAGACTATATTCGAGCATATAAACCACCTGAGGACAGTGCTTCAAGTTCTGAAGGATAAGAGGTTGTTTGCCAAGTTCAGTAAAAGTGATTTTTGGTTGGAGAAAGTGGCTTTTCTAGGACATATCATATCTAAGGATGGATTTGAGGTAGACCCAGCAAAGGTGGAAGCTGTGTGAGAATGGCCAGTTCCCAAATCGGTTTCAGAAGTTAAGAGTTTTCTGGGTTTAGCAGGATACTATAGGAGTTTCATTAAAGGATTTTCGAAGATAGCTGTTCCTTTGACCACGCTGACTAGGAAGCATATTAAGTTTCAATGGACTCCGGAATGTCAACTCAGCTTTGAGAAGTTGAAGCAAGTGCTGATTGAAACCCCTGTGCTAACCATGCCATCTGATCAAGGGAAGTTTGTTATCTACACAGATGCGTCCAAGTTGGGTTTAGGTGTTGTACTGATGCAGGACCGAAGAGTAATTTCCTATGCCTCCAGACAGTTGAAGAACCACGAGAAGAATTATCCCACCCATGATTTAGAACTGGCAGCAGTAGTGTTTTCCTTGAAGATTTGGAGACATTACCTTTACGGGGAAAAGTGTGAGATATTTACGGATCATAAGAGCCTCAAATACTTTTCACCCAAAAGGAACTAAATATGAGGCAGAGGAGATGGCTAGAATTATTAAAGGATTACGATTGCACCATCAGCTATCACCCAGGGAAGGCCAACGTAGTAGCAGATGCTTTAAGTAGAAAATCTGTTGGATTAGCCCAGCTATCTGTCCAGAGACCATTGGCTCAGGAGATTGAGAAGTTTGAGTTGTAATTAGTGCCTAAAGTCCGTGGTATGATGCTGGCAGATCGCACCATTCACTCGAATATGATAGACCAAATTCGAGAGGGACAACTGAGGGATGAGAAACTTCAGAAGTGGGTGAAACAAGACAGAGATAGAGGCAGCAACCTCTATTTTTCAGAAGAAGGAGTAGTCAGATTTCATCAAGTAGACACCCTGAGATAAGATTTGATGGCAGAAGCCCATACAGCCCCATACTCCGTACATCCCGGAAGTACTAAGATGTATAAAGACCTAAAGAAGTTATATTGGTGGCCAGGAATGAAGAGAGACATTTCCAGATTTGTCTCAGAGTGCTTAACGTGCCAATTGGTGAAAGATGAACACCAAAGACCGGCAGGAATGCTGAAGCCGTTTCCTATTCCAGAGTGGAAATGGGAGTGTATAGCTATGGATTTTGTGATTGGAATACCCAGGACTACCCATGGATACAATTCTGTTTGGTTGTAGTAGATAGACTCACAAAATCTGCTCACTTTTTTCCAGAAAAGACAACATACGATGTGAGTAGATATGCAGCGTTATATGTGAAGGAGATAGTAAGACTTCATGAAGTTCCCATTTCAATAGTATCAGATAGAGATCCCAAGTTTACTTCGGCTTTCTAGAAGAGTTTGCATAGAGCTTTAGGTACTAAGTTGACCTCTAGCACAGCTTTTCACCCCCAGACCGATGGACAATCAGGTAGGGTGATCCAGGTCCTAGAAGATTTACTCAGAGCCTGTATTATAGACTTCTCAGAAAGTTGGGATCTGAAGCTACCGTTGGTAGAATTTGCATATAACAACAGTTTCCAAGCGTCGATACAGATGGCTCCATACGAAGCTCTTTATGGGCGCAAACTTAGAACACCTCTTCATTGGGATGAAGTAGAAGAACGAGATGGTTTAGGACCAGACTTGGTAGAGCACAGTGGAAGATGTTAGAAAGATTAAAGAAAGGATGAAAGCTGCTAAAAGCAGACAGAAAAGTTATGCAGATAATAGACGACGGGAGCTGAGTTTTGATGTTGGGGATCACGTCTTTTTGAAAGTAGCTCCAATTATGGGAGTGATGCGTTTTGGAAAAGGAAAACTGAGTCCCAGGTATATTGGCCCTTATGAGATTCTGGACAAAGTAGGAACGTTGGCTTATCGATTAGCATTGCCCCCACATCTGTCTTTAGTGCATAATGTATTCCATGTTTCAGCATTGAGGAAGTATGTTCCCCACCCATCGCATATATTGAGCACTGAGCCAATTCACTTAGCACCAGACTTGAGTTATAGAGAAAGGCCCGAGAAGATTCTTCTTAGTAAAACTAGGAAGCTGAGGAACCGTAATATTCCTATGTTTAAAGTCAGTGGTCTAACCAAACCGAACGAGAAGCTACGTGGGAAACAGAAGCTGATATGCATAGT
>KQ989099.1:0-13330 GCA_001598015.1 Dorcoceras hygrometricum | reverse complement strand
ACCTCTGGATTTGTATTCATGCTCAATGGTGGTGCTGTCCTTGGAACGAGTTCCAAGCAAGACACCATCGCGGATTCAACCACTCAGCCTGAGTACATCGCAGCATCAGCTGCTGCGAAGGAGGCGGTTTGGATAAAGAATTTCGTCCAAGAGTTGGGCGTCATTCCTGATGAAGTTAGTCCAGTCCCGATGTACTGCGACAACACGGGTGCCGTTGCGCAAGCAAAGGAGCCTAGGTCTCACCAAAGATCCAAACATATACTGAGGAAATACCACATAATCCGGGATATTGTGGCTAGAGGTGACATAGCAGTTGAGAGAGTCGTCTCTGCGGACAGCGTTGCTGATCCACTTACGAAGCCCTTTCCAGGACCGTTGTATGAAAAACATCGCGAAACAATGGGACTGCGTCTTATGAGTAATTGGCTATAGGAAAAGTGGGAGATTGTTAGAGTAGATGCCCAACTAGCCAACTTGTGGCGTGTGGGTTTTGTAGACTCTTGTATGAAATGATCTTTATATATGACATTCGCATTTGTTTATGGCGTTCTTTATTTTCATTATGATTACAATGTTAACAATTGTGTTGGATAAAGACCTAGAATGCACCATAGTGTATGTTAGATGTGATAGTGGGTATGACGGCCATCATGAAACACATCTAATGGTCACTGTGTATTCTGAACTCGTTCCTAGTCGATTGGGCCGTCAGAATGAGGATAAGGCCGCCCGAGCTTGAAACTAGCATCTGCGATGCGAAGTACCATGTTTCATTGGTAGGGAACATTGTGATGTTCTGAGCATGCAGATGGATAGTGACCTGGTGATCTATCGAACTACCCTCGTTCGGACTTTCCAAGTGGTTACATTTGTCGAGTGGATAAGTCCGAGGTCTTAATTGTACTTATTAGTCCTCACTACTCGAAACGTCATTGAGACTCTACATGATAGGCGTCTCACTTTGACCCGTTTTCAGACTCACTTGGGGTCATTAGGCGGCGGGATTGGGTGAGATCCCGATGCATGTAGGAGTCGATGCTTCGTTGTCGAGGATTCACCGCTCGATCTCATGCGTGGATATCCTATGCTATCTGAGGGGATAATAGTTTATAAATCTCTGGCCAGAGTACTAGAAGTGTTTTAGGTAAATGGGTTTACCTAGTAACACTCGTGATGTCACTATTCGATCTCCAAGATGTATGCATAGCTATCGGATCTCTAGCGACTCTCGATTTACCAATGGTCGCTGATCTGATCGGGATATATGTGTTGAAAGGACCGTACTGTACGCTAACCACGACCAACTGGTTCTTGCAGGCACTATCAGTGATACCTAGGGGATCATGGCGTGATGTTGCTAGGCGCTTTACCATGATCCGTTGGGGAAGTCCGAAATTGTGATTTCGGAGCCACAATGGTTGTGGGCCCACGGCTAGATGTCTCCCTGAACCATTGAGGGTCACACAAGTATTCGCAGATACTAGTCTCGAGCTCGGGCGGCCTTATCCTCATTTTGACGGCCCAATCGACTAGGAAATAATTCAGAATACACGGTGACTATTAGATGTGTTTCATGATAGCCGTCATACCCACTATCACATCTAACATACACTATAGTGCATTCTAGGTCTTTACTCAACGCAGTTGTTAATCATCATACAACACAATGAAAGTAAAGAATGCCATAAATAAATGCGAATATCATATATCAAGATCGTTTCATACAAGAGTCTATGAACCCACACGCCACAAGTTGGCTAGTTGGGCATCTACTCTAACAGCTCTCATGCGTGGATATCCTATGCTATCTGAGGGGATAATAGTGTATAAATCTCTGGCCAAAGTACTAGAAGTGTTTTAGGTAAATGGGTTTACCTAGTAACACTCGCGATGTCACTATTCGATCTCCAAGATGTATGCATAGCAATCAGATCTCTAGAGACTCTCGATTTACCAATGGTCGCTGATCTGATCGGGATATATGTGTTGAAAGGACTATACTGTACGCTAACCACGACCAACTGGTTCTTGTAGGAACTATAAGTGATACCTAGGGGATCATGGCGCGATGTTGCTAGGTGCTTTACCATGATCCGTTGGGGAAGTCCGAAATTGTGATTTCGGAGCCACAATGGTTGTGGGCCCACGGCTAGATGTATCCCTGAACCATTGAGGGTCACACAAGTACTGGATTCATGATTCCCGCACGGAAACTGAGCTCAATGTGTTGAGCATAGGAAGAGGATTTTAGGGAGTGCGACTTCCTAAAACTCAACAGGGGTGAAATTGCGATTTCCCACCGTTGAGGGGCAATACTGTCATTTGGACTAGGTAATCTGATAAATTGTTTTTCACATCATAATATTCAGTTTTGGAAACTGAGTCGATCGGTCAGATCTGATCGTCGATCGGAGTTGTGATGAAACCGCAGTGAATTAAACGAACCGAATGTTCATATATGGACTTGGGCCTGACCCAAGTCCAATGGGCCGGTTCAAGCCCATGTATACTAATTATATGTTAGTACTCTACTAGGGCCTTAATCACTTGAATCATAACACATAACCCTAGCTCCAAGACTTTGGCCGCTGCCCCCACACCTCCTCTCTACCTCTCGGCCGCGCCTCTTGCCACGCGCCACCACCGTCGGCCACGCGCCGCCGCCCCTCGCCGGACTTGTTCCGGCCATCGTGAAGAGGAGTTTCCGTCCGTGCTGAAATCCATCAGCTTTCTAGTGCAGGCTGATTGGAGGAAGATTGTTTCCGATCGTGGACCAGATTGACGATCTACCGCCGCCTACAGTTTGAAGTGTCGGTTTCCTCGTGAAATTGGTCGGAGCCAGGCGCCTAGACGCCAGAAAGGTAACTATCTACGAACACCCTATGAATGTTTGTAGATTTTATTGAATGTATTGAACACTTTCCGGGAAATTTTTGTTTTTCCACTGCGCCCCGGGAAGTGGGATCCGGATCCGCCACCATATTTCAACACCTCCAGCTGGATCAACACCAAGACCAGCGGAATAACCTGGGAGACCTGAACAACAAGCAGGCAAACAAAACAACCAGCCCCAGAGGGACATCGGGGTCAAACCTCAGTACGAAGAGCTACAAAATACAGCTAATAGATAAAGCATGCAATGTATCATGTCGTGCAAATGCATGAGCGGTACAAAGAACATCGGTAACAACCGGAAGGCCAAACGAATAGGAAACAACAATTGTGACACATCACCGGGCTTCGGAAGCGACCCGATCGCACCCCGTGGAAAATAGAGTGGCTCATCGTCAACACACGCGCGGGCCCCACTTGCCGGGTTGCACGGAATTGCAAGTGGACCAACCACCCGCCAACCTCTATCCAGGTCACTGCAACTGAGGACTGGGAACAACTCAACCAACATCCTCCAGCTGCACTCAATCGTGGTTATGCAACACAGCACCGCGCCACGAGAGAAGAGCTCCAACAGAGCAACATGTATAGCATGGCTGTCAAAGGAATCAAGGGCCCAATATGCTATGCAGATGCATTACAATGCTCAACATGAAATGGATGCTTGCAATGCCAATATATCCAGGTCACTGCAACTGAGGACTGGGAACAACTCAACCAACATCCTCCAGCTGCACTCAATCGTGGTTATGCAACACAGCACCGCGCCACGAGAGAAGAGCTCCAACAGAGCAACATGTATAGCATGGCTGTCAAAGGAATCAAGGGCCCAATATGCTATGCAGATGCATTACAATGCTCAACATGAAATGGATGCTTGCAATGCCAATAACTACATACAACAGCATACTGTAATACGCATATATGGCTGCACAACAAAAATACAACCATGCAGGATACAACCAGCTCAGCTACAACAAGCAATAAGCACGACAATTCAGCCAATAGACATGCAGAATACACACAACTCTGCCTCCACACAAATACCAGGCGCAGCTGTACAATACACACATAACACATTCCCATGCCTATCTCAGAGCTGAATTACAAGCTCGATTCGTACATCACTCGACAAAATACCTCCAACAGATTCCTCCAGCTAACGGTACCAGCGACCCGCTCAACTCAGATCCCTCACGGCTCCTACAAAATTCCACGAATCTGCCCGGAAGCTCGAATCTGATAAGGCACCTGGCAAATCAGTTCAACAACTGAATTTCTAAACACTACAACCTACGACCAAGAGCTGAAACTTGGTCCTATCACTATATCGAAACTCAACAGCAGGAACTACGCTTAGAAATGGCAAGAATCACTTACCCTGAAGCTCACCCAGACCTGGAGAACTATCGTATGGAGTCCCAAAGGCACACAAACCTGAGAAACAATACGCACGAGATCTTAGGAAAGCTAACAGAAACTCACGGCCGGGAGCTACAACTCAACCATCTAATTATCTTACCTCAACAACCTAATAGGAAGCTTAAATCAAATCTAGGAGTAAGATCTCAAAGCTAAACCGAAAGGCTACCTGCACACAGCAAACACACGAACAAGGGAGCTACTGCTGCTGCTTCGCGATCTCACTCCAAGGCCAATTCAAACATTCTAGCTGGTATTAATCGAAAGAGGAACTCCCAAGGAGTGCAGCGCCATCGACCTTGCCCAAAACGAAGACGGGAAACGGCGGAAATCGGCGGATGAATATCACGGTGAACAGTGTTTAGGGTTCGAGAAAAAGAATGAAAGTCGAGAGGATATTTCGCTAAGTATGGAGTCTGATTTAATGAAACGAAGACCAAGTCCTGCTTCTTATATAAACACGAGAACTCTGATTTAAAATCCTCCGACACTAACATAACAATCGCAACTGTCAACAGCAACGCAAAGATAACGAACGCTAATCAAAACGACGTCGCTCCCGCCACGTCAATAAATCTGATCAAAGCGCTACGCTTCAACAGAATCCATACAAAGCCAATACGACGTCGCACAACCCACGTCATCATTGCTGCCAACAGCTGGTCACCCAAAACCAGTGACTGGATTCAAATATCACAACCTACTCCTCACGACTGGTACCAGATTCAACACTTTAAAACACTGCGTTTCAACTACCTAAAACGACGTCGCCTCCACTAATCCAAACGACGGCGTTTGGCACCCGCTACAGGAACTAACTGCTAACAGATATCACCCAGCAGATACCTCACCAAAACGTCGCCGTTTCCTTCGCGTTACAGGAACTTGTTGTCAATCGTCCGGAATAACACAAGCGCTAACAGATAACCTTACGTCATCATATCTGATTGCTAACTCAACCGATACTTCAATAGCAACGCTTACGTCAGCAATTGCTACGCCAACGCGCAACAGAAAACATGACGTCAGCAAATCTACCAACAGATTTCAAACTCGAAAATTCCAAAATTTCCAGAATTGCTCTAAGTGTGAAATCTGACCCGAAAATGCAACCCAAACTCACAAACAAAAATCTAAACCACCAGAAATCTCTAAAAACCGATTAATTTCCAACCAATTTACATTTAACAAATTTCGGGTCTCACATTCCTCTCCACCTTAAAAGATTTCGCCCTCGAAATCACACAGCAACTCTGGAATTAAACAAAACCATCTTTAACATAGCTAACACTGGAAGTTAAACTACATGCTGAACGATCACAAATGCGCCAACTCTCAACCCAAAGGCTACTAACAGAGCATTCAAGATAACGGGAAAACACAACAACCAGAAATCAATTGCTGAGAAACAATCACGAGCAGATAGCTACAGAAAACTGATTTAACACTTGTAGCATATATGAAGGTCTTTGGCTCACTTCCTCAGCAAGAACACGCCGTGCTAAGAAGATAGTTCATATTGGCACTGCCAAACTAAGAACATAGACAATTCTTTCTGCGATCTCCAAAAGATCCAACATAACACGAAGTTCATTGCAACTAACTGCCATGCCTAAAACAGCTAATAATCAAAGGCCAAGTTGCAATGTGCACTGTCAAGAAGGGATCGACACAAAGAACAACCAATTTACCAACGGAGTAGGAACAAAACTCGAATCTGAAGGAAACAAAACACAAGAATAAAAGTCTGTCCCAACATAGATGAGGATACGCTCCACTCATCTCAGATTCGGTCTCTCAAATATCCCTTCCAAAATTCCTTGCTCGCCAAAACAGTCAAATTGAGGGTCTAGTCCCGCACATTCTATCAGTATTCAACACAAAAGAAGGATCTGATATTCAATTTCCTCGGCTTTAACACATAAAACACACTACGTGTCCATAACAACACAGCCGGTACTCGCAAATCGCACACCAAAGATCCAATTTATCCCCAAAACATACAAACAACTTGATGAATCTAAGAGCGGACCTACCCTTAATTCTCAAATCCAGCAAGATCTAAGAAGGATAATTCGCAAGAAACACAGGGTTCACAAGCAGAGGTTCAAAAGTCCATACTTAACAAGCACAATCTGGTTACAGGTCACGCTTACCCACCGTTCTCCAAGGAACCAGATCTCTTTGGTCAACCACCTACTGCTCAACCTCTGATGAAAACTACTAAATTCTCCACATTTCTTCTAATCGCTAAGCAAGATTTGTACTTCCCGCAGTAAAAAATCCCAAAGAAGGTTATACCAAACCTCTCTTGGCAACAAATGCCACACCAAAAACTCTACCAATCCTTGGTATGGTCTCTCAAATTAAGCATCTGATCAGGGAAAAACGATAAACTCACAGTCCTTCGAGACCCAAGAACATCCACAAACTCTTCCAACTTCGGAACAAAAAGCTTAGAGTACTTACCAACCACTACAGACACCAGAAAACTAGGCAATCTTGCTAATGGATCACCACCAAATCCTCTTGCCAGTTTCCTAAAGTAAGCCTTAACACAAGGACAAAATGGGCTGATATAGACAATCCAACGATCATGCTTTTACTGCCCGCGCTAACTGGCACTCGGAGCCAACAAGGAAACTCTACAAAACTACCAAATGCTCAAAAGCATCTTGATATACTCACCGCTACTAGCACTGCTGGATGGGCCTTCCAACAAATCATCAGTAGCGAGCTTCTCTCGCGCAGGCAGACGCTAAACTCACATCTGAAATCTTTAACTAACTCCAGCCAAAAACAATATCATGCAAACAAGCCGAACTGAGTGAAGACAGAACCCGCTAATCGCTCTCCACCTTAAAATGCATGACAGAACTCCAAGGTAGCCACAATAACCTCCAGCGCCAATACAAAGGTGGGGCATCACATCTAGCAAAGGTCTCCACTAATTTGAAAACACCTATGCCTCGCAGAATACAATGGAAGGGACTACAACCGAAACAGGGAGTCCACAGGAGCTCAACAACTCAAGGATGATCAACAATCGAAAGCAAAGATCAAAAAACAGATGTAGCCACGGTGTGTGTACGGGGATATGAGAATCACCCACTCATCTATACACCACACCCGATTACCAGATGCATCAAAACTGTTCAACCTACTGTTGCCCAACCCATGAACTGTGTTAGTTAACCACTCGGTGCATGGTGGCAAACAAATCCCAGCAGGGAGATGAGAGTGCGGTATCGCCGCTCGCCCTCGCATCCTGGTAACGAACAAACAACAACAACAAAGCACGCCTACAACAGCTGAACTGAACAGGATAAAACAAGACACGGTTATGCGAATTAAAGTTCAACAGCTGGATACACGCAACTCGCAAAACATCTCAACCGCCTGAGACTACAACAATAAGGACCAACTGAGTTCAAAGCAGCAATTACACAGGGGTCAATGGAACTCACTAAGAAAACTCAACAGCTAGAGACGCAAGAGACACAGCTCAACAGCTGTAGATAAAACAACAGAAACAATCCTTAGCTGGAGAAACGAAGCCCACCGCAACAACTCAACAGTCGGAGGCCCAAAGCTCTCAGGTGAACTCAACAGCTGGAAAACATGGGGCTCGCGAATCAACTCCACAGCTGGGAACACAACCAGCAGAAAGCCAATGGGGTTCAAAAATACCTCAATTCTGCTGTCCGGACAAAAGGAATCAAAGAGAATACGCACAGTACTAAAGATTACAAGGAAATCAGGAGAATCTCAACTGAAACACATGAAGGAAGAAATCCTCAAACAAAGGAGGTCACCTAGCCCAAACTGTAGTTCGGACATCGCATCATAAACAGATAGCAGTTAACCTCTCGACAAAGGGAATCTAAACACTCCCAAAACAAACAACTTCTCTACCAGACTTGCTAACCTAACTCAACATCACTCGCGGAACGTCAACTTCTACACCGGCAGGAGTAACAAGGACACGGCATCACACAGACAAGATGGGGCAGAAACAATCCTCGAGCACCACCAAAAAAATCCAGTACAATCATAAACTAGTGCGATGCCCATGCGTCAAACTAAACTCACACAGAGTTAACAAGTAAAGAATAACTACTTGTACAACCTCCTCCGGTCAAGACATCATCTCGCTCCTCAGTTGTTGCATCTACCTGAGTTGGTTGAAGTCCTGATCGCTGGGGCTGACAAGGACGATACGGTCGCCTCGAGGAACTTGAAGTCACATCCCACTCTCCCAAAGTAGGACACACTCTAGCAAAGTGCCCAACCTGACCACAATTGTTGCAAGCGCCTCGCACTCCAACGCATTGAGAAGGTTTATGCTTACCCCCACACTGGCCACAGAAAGCCGTAGTCGACCTCGCTCCACTAGAACCACCAGAACTCGAAGAACTTGAGCTGGATCTCTTAATTGCCTTCCTCTAGGTCTAAACCTCGGACGACTCAAAGACTGCGGTGCCACAGGGCTGGGATGACGACGTTCCAGATGGCACAGGATCCACGCTTTGTACTGTTGATTGCTGAACTCGAGTCTGTCCAACTACAAGGCTCTCCATCAAATCAACCACTCTATAAAAAGCACTAGCAAGAGAGTGAAAGGCTGAAGACTGACTCTCAATATATCCCAAAGGAACACTCGATTGGGGGGAACCCTCTCTATTAGCACTAACCAGAGTCCTCGAATCAACCACCCCTTGTCTACTAGCTCTACCTCTTCTCCTAAGCGTCATCTCTACAAGACACTCAAAAGTAAGCATGCAAGCAAGTAATTCAAGTAGTCAAGCACAAACCAAAGAACAACTACTGTGCCTAGACTCACATGTGATCAAAGAAATCGAGCTTATCCCAGTTTAAGCTCTGATACCAAAAATGTCAGGCCTCGTGCACAACACACATAGCTGAAGCACTTTTAAAAAAATGGCTAAAATTTTTCGCTTTTGGCCTGACAAAGAAAACATAATTTTAAAATACCACAATATGTCAAAATATCCCAGTTTATAGAAATACACAACGCTAAAAGCCATAATACAACAGTACATCATTAAACAAGTATCATTCAATTAATACAACAACTGAATACACAAAGCACGGGACACTCCCCGACTATTAGAACTGATACATATATGCTATACGCTAACTGGGACACTCTAAGCACCACCTGGGGCACCTCCAGCTGGATCAACACCAAGACCAGCGGAATAACCTGGGAGACCTGAACAACAAGCAGGCAAACAAAACAACCATCCCCAGAGGGACATCGGGGTCAAACCCCAGTACGAAGAGCTACAAAATACATCTAACAGATAAAGCATGCAATGTATCATGTCGTGCAAATGCATGAGCGGTACAAAGAACATCGGTAACAACCGGAAGGCCAAACGAATAGGAAACAACAACTGTGACACATCACCGGGCTTCGGAAGCGACCAGATCGCACCCCGTGGAAAATAGAGTGGCTCATCGTCAACACATGCGTGGGCGCCACCCGCCGGGTTGCACGGAATTTCAAGTGGACCAACCACCCGCCAACCTCTATCCAGGTCACTGCAACTGAGGACTGGGAACAACTCAACCAACATCCTCCAGCTGCACTCAATCGTGATTATGCAACACAGCACCGCACCACGAGAGAAGAGCTCCAACAGAGCAACATGTATAGCATGGCAGTCAAAGGAATCAAGGGCCCAATATGCTATGCAGATGCATTACAATGCTCAACATGAAATGGATGCTTGCAATGACAATAACTACATACAACAGCATACTGTAATACGCATATATGGCCGCACAACAAAAATACAACCATGCAGGATACAACCAGCTCAGCTACAACAAGCAATAAGCACGACAATTCAGCCAATAGACATGCAGAATACACACATATCTGCCTCAACACAAATATCAGGCGCAGTTGTACAATACACACATAACACATTCCCATGCCTATCTCAGAGCTGAATTACAAGCTCGATTCGTACATCACTCGACAAAATACCTCCAACAGATTCCTCCAGCTAACGTTACCAGCGACCCGCTCAACTCAGATCCCTCACGGATCCTACAAAATTCCACGAATCTGCCCGGATAAGGCACCTGGCAAATCAGTTCAACAACTGAATTTATAAACACTACAACCTACGACCAAGAGCTGAAACTTGGTCCTATCACTATATCGAAACTCAACAGCAGGAACTACTCTTAGCAATGGCAAGAATCACTTACCCTGAAGTTCACCCAGACCTAGAAAACTATCGTATGGAGTCTCAAAGACACACAAACCGCGAAACAATACGCACGAGATCTTAGGAAAGCTAACAGAAACTCACGGCCGGGAGCTCACTCAACTAGCTAATTATCTTACCTCAACAACCTAACAGGAAGCTTAAATCAAAGCTAGGAGTAAGATCTCAAAGCTAAACCGAAAGGCTACATGCACATAGAAAACACACGAACAAGGCAGCTACTGCTGCTGCTTCGCGATCTCACTCCAAGGCCAATTCAAACCTTCTAGCTGGTATTATTCGAAAGAGGAACTCCCAAGGAGTGCAGCGCCATCGACCTTGCCCAAAACAGAGATGGGAAACGGCGGCAATCGGCGGATGAAAATCATGGTGAACAGTGTTTAGGGTTCGAGAAAAAGAATGAAAGTCGAGAGGATATTTCGCTAAGTATGGAGTCTGATTTAATGAAACGAATACCAAGTCCTGCTTCTTATATAAACACGAGAACTCTGATTTAAATCCACCGACACTAACATAACCATCGCAACTGTCAACAGCAACGCAAAGATAACGAACGCTAATCAAAACGACGTCGCTCCAACCACGTCAGCAAATCTGATCAAAGCACTACGCTTCAACAGAATCCATACAAAGACAATACGACGTTGCACAACCCACGTCATCATTGCTGCCAACAGCTGGTCACCCAAAACCAGCGACTGGATTCAAATATCGCGACCTACTCGTCACGACTGGTACCAGATTCAACACTTTAAAACACTGCGTTTCAACTACCTAAACAACGTCGCCTCCACTAATCCAAACGACGGAGTTTGGCACCCGCTACAGGAACTAACTGCTAACAGATATCACCCAGCAGATACCTCACCAAATCGTCACCGTTTCCTTCGCGCTACAGGAACTTGCTGTCAATCGTCCTGAATAACACAAGCGCTAATAGATAACCTTACGTCATCATATCTGATTGCTAACTCAATCGATACTTCAATAACGACGCTTACGTCAGCAATTGCTATGCCAACGCGCAACAGAAAACATGACGTCAGCAAATCTACCAACAGATTTCAAACTCGAAAATTCCAAAATTTCCAGAATTGCTCAAAGTGTGAAATCTAACCCGAAAATACAACCCAAACTCACAAACAGAAATCTAAACCACCAGAAATCTCTAAAAACCGATTAATTTCCAACCAATTTACATTTAACAAATTTCGGGTCTCACAAATGCGCTCGTGATGAACGAGTGAGTCACCCCTGAATCTAGCAAGGCAATAGTGGTGACACCTAAAACACGGATGCTTCCTGAAATCGAAACGTCAACACAGGCACGTGTTTACCATCAATCTAGATTTCCATAAATAGTTTTGATGCCTATAACATTTCTAGGTTCGCTAGTCCTACTCGTCTAAGTTCTCAATGAAAGTCCTAGAAGGTCTTGCAGTTCTACTTACATTCTACACAACAACTAGCGGATCTGTAGTCCAGGCAAACTCCTTGGGTCCCTGCTTTCGGAACCTCTCAGCCACATCCTCCTCATGCGACTTCCCAGAACGCTCCGACTGCCTCTCAAGAATCCTGGTGATCCCGGCTAGCATATCCACACTAGCCCTCTCATATGACGTCATATGCGGAGGTGGGGGAGGAGGAGGAGGCGTACCATCTCTCTGCTGGCTCCTGTCACGTCTGGGAGAAATACTGGCACACAAACCCTTTTCACGTAAATCTAAGTGCATTACTAAGCGTCTAACTCTTAAACTCCAAAGGTAAAACTAATGCTGAAAATAGAACATGCATCATGCAAAAATAAACATGAATCGTAAACTCTAAAACTTACAGACTGGCAGTGCAACTTTCGAGCTCCATGCAGTAGGCTAGTACCCCACCAGAACCACGGCTCTGATACCAAGTAAACAATAAAGTGCGGAATAAACAACTTAAAACGTATGGCTCGTCCCTTCAAAACATTTTCTCAACATTAACATAAAAAAAATCAATAAATAAATATCTCAAAACATATAGTCATCCGTACGGCTTAAAATCGGAATAAGTAAAAGTTGCGGAAACTGAACATGACTAGTAAAATATCTGAAAATGTTTCATAGCATAAAAACGATGTCAGAGTGGTCACGGAGTAGCAGCTGCGATGGGCGCTCAGAGGTCCTCACCGTCGGTCGACGTAAAATTAACAGGGTCATCACTTGCACCATTTAACCTAGTGAGCCTAAAGGCCCAGCATGCTCTATTTGATAGTAACAAGGTACATATAATAAAATCGCATGCAAGCATATCTGAAAAGTAAAATAACTTTAAGACATGCGTGCATGAATGATCGTAAAACATGATTCATAAAGTAGTCGTAACATACATAGCATAAAATAACGTAAAAGGGCGTCTGAGTCGTATCCATGAAGTGTGAGACATAACATAAGCGATTGATAAATCTAAGAACCAACGTATGCGGCAATGCGGTTCACCTGACCTTACCTCGGGATCCTTCACACCTCTATGCTGCTACTTCACCATGCCGTGAACACATGGATCCATAAGCTCGTAATACATGTGTTAGAGTAGATGCCCAACTAGCCAACTTGTGGCGTGTGGGTTTTATTGACTCTTGTACAAACGATCTTTATATATGATATTCGCATTCTTTTATATGGCATTCTTTACTTTCATTATGTGTGTAATGATTTACAATTGTGTTGAGTAAAGACCTAGATTACACTAAAGCGCATGTTGGATGTGATAGT
>KQ989098.1:0-17842 GCA_001598015.1 Dorcoceras hygrometricum | reverse complement strand
CGGAATTGTGATTCCGGAGCCACAATGGTTGTGGGCCCACGGCTAGCTGTATCCCTGAACCATTGAGGGTCACACAAGTACTGGATTCGAGATTCCCGCATGGATACTGAGCTCAATGTGTTGAGCATAGGAGGAGGATTTTGGGGAGTGCGACTTCCTAAAAGTCAACAGGGGTCAAATCGTGATTTCCGCTGTTGAGGGGCAAAACGGTCATTTTTCACTGGGGTTCTGAAAAATGGTTTTTCAGATCATAGTATTCAGTTTTGGAAACTGAGTCGATCGGTCCGATCTGATTGGCGATCGGAGTTACGATGAAGTCACGGTGATGGGGATGAACCGAATGTTCATTCGTTGGACCCGGGCCCGTTGGGCAGGTCCAACTCCATCATCAAGTCTACTTAAGGTAGACTTAGACTTAATTAACATACAACATAACACAACACAAAAACCCTAACCCTAGAGCTTAAGAAGCCGCCGCCCCCTCTCCTCAAATCTCACGCCGCCGCCGCCGGTGCACGACGCCGCCGCTGCCGCCGCTTCGCCGGAAATTGTTCCGGCCAATTTTTCGAGGAGAATCCGTCTACGCCGATCTCGTCAGTCCTTCTAGTGCAGGCTGACGAAGGAGTCTCGTATCTGGTCGTGGACCTGATTGACGTTATCTACCGCCGTCTACCGTGAAGTGCCGGTTTCCTCGCGAAACTGGTCGGAGCCAGGCACGACTTGCCAGCAAGGTAATCAACAATAAACACCCTATGAATGTCATAGATTGATTTTTTTATTGAATTGTATTGATCGTCTCCCGGAAAAATTTTGTTCTTCCGCTGCCTCGCCGGGAGGCATGATCCGGATCCGCCGCGCTTCCCCGAAAAAACCATGGCTGGTCGTGGTGAGCGCACGGTGCGCGGCGCATAGGTGGGCAGCCCTCTTCTTGCCCTTCGTGTGTGCACTGTAGCCCACGGTTTGGGCTGTGGTTGCTCATTGGAACCGGCTGGACCTGGGGGGGGGGGGGTGGGTCGGTGGCCGGAGCAGGGAGATCGAGGCGTTGAAAGTCACGTCGTCGCGAGAGGCGACGGCGGTGGTTGGCGCGATAGGTTTAGGGTGCTTTCTTGGGCCGACCGGTTCGGATGGACCGGTTGGTTCGGTTGGACCGGATACGTTCATCGTGTGTCGAGTCAAAATGTTTTAAAGTTGGTACAAGTTATTTTAATTATGGACCTATTATTTTAATCTTAAGTCAATGGTTCAATTTTAAAGAAAATGGTCAAATGTTTTAAATTGAGTATAAATTTTAATTTAATTGATTTGATGTTTATTTTAAGTTTTTAAGTCAAAATTGGAGTCTTTGGAATTTTTAAATTAAGTCAAAATTGACTATTGGATTTTAATTTGGTCAAATTGGTCTTTTTGTCAAATTTGGTCCTTGGGTCAAAATTGTTTAAGTTATTCTTTTTAAAAGTCAAAAATGGTTAAAATGGAGTTTAACTCAAAATTCAAGTCAAAATTGATTTTATGTCAAAATTGATTTTAGTCAATATTTATTTTGAAATTAGTCAAAATTGGATGATGTTAGGAATTTAAAAGAGGAACCCTTAAGTCTTGGGCTAGGTTAAAGCTAATGTTAAGTCTAGAAGTATTGGGCCAGACTCCTGAACCAGTCCTTGACCGAAGTAGAAAATGTAGAAGCCCATGAATGTATATTTAATCATATATGTAGTATGTTATGTACGTAACATTTTAAAGAAAATGGTTAAATATACATTAACGGGATAAACTTTTAAACTTGCATAATTTTACGAAATGCATGCATCACGAATGTTTTATGGAACGATAAAGGCATGTTCTTTTTAAGACAAAACCCGAGGGATTGAATGATTTGTGGCAATTTATGATGAGGGGATGCGGGATTCCGGGCCCGTTGAACTTCTGTTTCCATGTATTACGAGCTTATGGATCTATGTGTTCACGTCATGGTGAAATGGCAGCATAGAGGTGTGATATATAGTGATCCCGAGGTAAGGTCGGGTGAACCACACCGCCGCGTACATTGGTTTATAGATTGATCAATCGACTATGGTCCACACTTCAGGATACGACTCATACGTTTTTCATGTTATGCTATGTCATGCCTTATGTATGCTATATGTTATGTATGTTATGAAATGTATGAAGCAATGTTTTAAGATTATGCACGCATTCATGTTTTGACGTTATTTTATTACATGTATGTGCTTGCATGCGACTTTATTAGTATGTACTTTGTTATGATACAAGATAGAGCATGCTAGCATGCTGAGCCTCTAGGCTCACTAGGTTTAAATGGTGCAGGTGATGAGCCTACTGATGAGTACATCTCGACTGGCGGTGAGGACCTCTGAGCGCCTGCTGCAGCAGTATCCCCTAATCGCCTTTATGTTTCACTTCTATTACGATACACTTTTAGTATGTTGGTTCAAACATGTTCATTTTCAGTTCTTATTCACAGTTGATTTTATACCGTATGGATGTTTTAACGTTTTTAAATATTCCTTTATTTATGTTTAAAGCATCGTTGAGAAAATGGTTTAGAAATTTTTTAAAAAGGGAACGAGCCACACTTTCAGTTTATGTATTCAACATATGTTTTTTTAAAAAAATTCTAGAGTCTAGTTCGTTTCACTTTCTTCTCTGCCTAGGAATTCTTCTTAACTTTTTTAAGATTCCCCTTTCTACTTAAGTTTTGATGCAACTACTCCAAGTGAAGAGGGTAGGGGTGGGTAAGTTTTACATCTCTCACAAGGGCGAGCTTGGGTTCATCGGGGGGAGCCCGAGCTGACATAAAGGGTGGATGAGCAGATTATTTTTGTTAGGCGTATAGGGCGGAGAAGGAGGAATCCTTGGAAGTGTGACATGTCTTGGAGGGATAATGTATATATACTGTCTCCTTCAACTCCATACCAAGCTCCCGACCTGACCAATTTCCTGACCATCATGAGTGTGAAATGATTCAATTCTCAAGAGTTGGTTACGGAGGACCTTTTGTGCCATTTTGGGTTTAGACGGAAAGGGGTCAAGCTGGACGGGTACTTAGGAGTCACCATGTCTTTCTTCAGTTACTTCGTCCTTTATTTGATTGGAGCGGCCATCTGACATACTTCCTTATTTTCTTCGTAGTTGAAACTCCCCGAGCTTGGGGAAGGGGAAAGAAAAGTTTCCCCGACTGGGGAGAAGGAAGCTAGGCACCATAAGAAGAGGGCCCACAACCCCGAGGTACCTAATGTGGTCGACCCAAAGCCTCCCATGACTAAGGTGGGAGCTTTGGCAGAGGTCGGCCCTGATCGACCTGGGGCTTTGTGTTGGCGCAGCGGCGGATACGGATCCCGCTCTCAGGGCGCAGCGGAAGAATTTAAAAATTAGAGCCCGGGAACGGTCAATACACCTATATAATAATCAAAAACATTCATAGAACATTCAGAAGGTACCTTGATGGAGTCTAGGCACCTGGGTTCGACCAATTCCATGAGGGAATTGGCACTTCAACGGTTGAATGGCTGGATCGACACCTAATCCGGTCCACGACCAGAATCTCAACTCCTTCGCCGGTTTGCACTAGAAAACAGATGAAATTTCATGGACAGAATCTCCTCTCCGAGATGGTAGGAACAAATTCCGACGTCGGCGGCGGGCGGCGACGGCGAGGGAAGAAGGGAGAGGGGAAGTTTGTTGAATAGCTTTTGGTGTTTTTTTTCTCACTATTGAAAGTATCTCCTCATTGCCATATTTATAGATTGAGGGATATGGTTTGATTTGAACAAAACAGTGAACATTCGGTTCAACTCAAATTGTGAACATTCGGTTCAACTCGAACAGTGAACATTCGGTTCGACTCCCTCGATTGTGGTCTCATCATAATCCTGATCGAGGATCAGATATCACCGATGTTCTCAATTTACAAAAATGATCATTATGATGCAAAATCAAATTTTCGAACCACTAAATCTATATATGACAGGTTTACTCTCATTAACTAAATATGGAAGTTCTACTCCCTTAGCTACTTTTAGGAAGTCATACTCCCAACCTTCCTCATACTATACTCAACACTTTGAGTATCATATCCGTACGAGAATTGAGAAACCAGTACTTGTGTGACCCTCAAAGGTTCAGGGATACAACGAGCCATGGGCTCACAACGTTTACGACTCCGAAAACACATTTTCGAACTTACCAATCGGATCATGCTAAAGCGTATAGCAACATCGCACCCATGATCCCCTAGGTATCACTGATAGTTCCTGCAAGAACCAATCGGTCATGGTTAGCGTACAATATGGCCCTTTCAACTCAAATATCCCGATCTGATCAACGACCATTGGTAAATCGAGAGTCGCTAGAGATCCAATAACCATGCATACATCTTGGAGATCAAATAGTGACATCGCATGTGTTACTAGGTAAACCCATTTACGTAAAACACATCTAGTACTCTGGCCAGAGATTTTTCACACTATTGTCTCCTCAAATAGCATAGGATATCCACGCACAAGGGCGAGTGGTTAATCCTTGACAACGAAGCATCGAATCCTACATGCATCGGGACCTCACCCAACCCCGCCACCTGATGACCACAACTGAGTCGGTAAACGGGTCAAAGTGAGGCACCTATCATGTAGAGTCTCAATGATGTTTCGAGTATAAGGACTAATCTGTACAACCAAGACCATCCACTTGACAAATGGTAACCACTTGCAAAGTCCGAACGATGGTAGTTCGATAGATCACCATGTCACTATCCATCTTCATGCTTAGAACATCACTATAGCATGTGTTACTAGGTAAACCCATTTACGTAAAACACATCTAGTACTCTGAACAGAGATTTTTAACACTATTGTCTCCTCAAATAGCATAGGATATCCATGCACAAGGGCGAGTGGTGAATCCTTGACAACGAAGCATCGAATCCTACATGCATCGGGACCTCACCCAACCCCGCCACCTGATGACCCCAACTGAGTCGGTAAACGGGTCAAAGTGAGGCACCTATCATGTAGAGTCTCAATGATGTTTCGAGTATAAGGACTAATCTGTACAACCAAGACCATCCACTTGACAAATGGTAACCACTTGCAAAGTCCGAACGATGGTAGTTCGATAGATAACCATGTCACTATCCATCTTCATGCTTAGAACATCACTATATTCCCTACCAATGAAACGTGGTACTTCGCATCGCATATGCTAGTATCAAGCTCGGGTGGCCCTTATCCTCTTTTGGACGGTCCAATCGACTAGGAACATGTTTAGAATACACAGTGACTATTAGATGTGCTTCATGATAACCATCAAATCCACTATTACATCTAACATACACTATGGTGTATTCAAGGTCTTTATCCAACAATTGTAATGAAAATAATGAAGATAAATAATGCCATAAAAGAATGCGAATTTCATAAATAAAGGCCGTTTTACATGGAGACAACAAGAGCCCACACGCCACAAGTTGGCTAGTTGGGCACCTACTCTAACACTTTGAATATGTTTGAGGTCTCTTTCGTGCTCCCTCCTGCTCTGCCTCAATGGTGTTCCTCAACCATATGGTCCCAGACAGGGCGTCGACTTGGTGGGGAGCGCTCCCGACCTTGAGGTCCTAGGGGCCTTTGCTGTTGGATTAGTGGAGGTATGTTCCTGACTTACACGAGCCTGGATTTTCTACCACTACTTCCGTGCCAACCCTTAATTTTCACACAGGCCATGGTTTTAGGGGGTGAGGCAATCAACCGCCTCAACTAAGCTCACAGAGAGATGTTATCGTCTCGTCGCTCCATGGACAAGGTGCTCGGGCACCATGAAGAGTTGCTGAAGCAACTCGAGGAGCTTCGTGCAAAGAGGGAGGAGGAGAAGAAGGTGCTCGAGGTTGAGAAGAGGGTGCTGGAGACCGAGTTGGCGGCTACCAAGCCTTGAGCTGATGGGGAGATGAGGAGCCTCCGTTTGGAGGTTGATCATCTGAAAGGTGAAGCTGAGGATGCGTGGAACCTTGGGAAGGAGAAGTTCCTAAAACCCTCATAGTTCAAGAGACTATGCCCGGAGAAGGCTTCGGTATTTTTAGGGTGTGGTTTCAATGGCTGTGTTAGGATCAAGAACAGGCTCGGGAGTTCAGGGGGGGGGGTGAATGAACTCCTTATCTCCTTTTGTAAAAAAAATTTGTTTTAAAAATTTTACTGTTCGATGCAAACCTCCAGTCGAGTTACCAGCTAGGAGGGTTCTCAGTGATTGCTGTTGTCTCGTGTAATAAAATAATTTTATGTGGAAAGAACACGATTCAATCAGTGAACAATTAAACAAATTTGAAAATATAAAAGTTAAAGAGTCAAGGGATTTGTTTCTGGAAGTTCGGAGTTAACTCTCCTATGTCTCCCCTTCTTCCTCAATGGGAAGGATTCCACTAGAAGATTTGATTTATACAACCACTTGTACAAACTCGATCCTACAACCAGCAGCTGCAGGAACTCCAAGAACTCAACCAAAGAACTCAGACCCGTGATCTGGTTCGAGATACAAATAACTCAGCTCTAAGCTGGTTGTGCAAATCTAGCACTCAACACTCTCTGTTTATGATTTTCAAAAGACTCAATACTACAGAGTAAGTGTATAGAAGATAACGTCACAAAGAGTTGAATATGCAATCTGTGCATGTGTCACTAGCTGTGAGCTAGTTCAATAAGATAAACTCTGCTTTTGCTCGTGAAGGCTGGTTTAGCTTGTAAATTCGAAGCTTGTGATGTTATGTCTCGTAACTCCTTCACAGATGATCTTCTCTTCTATTTATACCCTTTGGATAAAACGGTAATAAATGTTACCAGTAGACACGTCTGTTGTATCCAAATTGAAATTCCTGCGGCGACTTAAATGCTTGTACGATGTTCGTACGTTTCCATTTAATGCATTTCCCTTTTTAGCATACTTCTGTGCCGTATTCTGTACACCAAATATCTGCTTGTTTGAAGTTAGCTCAAAGTAGTTCTAACGACTAAACTTTATTGCAGAGAGGTCACATGTATCACATCAATCTGTACGTAGTCAATTTGCTAAGTTGTCCTTAACTTAGCAGGGTTTCTGATCTGGTTTTTGATTATTGATCTTCTTTTCTTGATCGGGTTCTGAGCTTGATTAACTCCAATCTGCTTTGAAATATTCTGAGTGTGTCTTTGTTCCGTATTGATTTAGATATCAATCTTTGTACACTCATACCTTCAGTATGATAAACTCTGTAGAGTCAATCTTCTTCGAGCTGGTTTACTTAACTGATTCCAGCTGGTTTGTTATACCACTTATCACTCCAGCTGGTCTATTATACCACTTATCACTATCACCGTGATCTGTTTTCTCAACTTTAAACCACTATTTTGTTGCTTTTATGAACTGGTATGATTTCAACACTTTATTTTTCTTTTCTTCGAATGTGCTCAACTGATCTGCTCTTATCCGGGTAAGTATCTTTGGACTGGTTTGACTTTATCCATCGTGACTTAGTACCTAGCTGGTTTGTCTTTAACCAGCGCACATGAAAACCTTGAGCTGGTTTGTCCTTAGACCAGCGTAACTGATATAATGAGCTGGTTTGACCTTAACAATTGTGACTCAGCTCCGATCTGGTTTCTTTGATCACCGTCGTAATCATCGTCTAGATCTTGTACATTTGAGCTTATTAATCTCTTTTATTTGTCTTCACCAAAAATTCTGAAATTAACTCTTAACAATTTCCCCCTTTTTGGTGATGACAAAACTTGTGCATCAAAAGAGATTTTATTAGCTTGTAAAAACACTGTATACAATAGTCTTTTTGTGCAAAATATTAAACCAAAAATAAATTAGTTAAGCCCGCCTCAAAACCATCTTATCTTTTGTAGCCGCTTGATCCTTCCCCCTTTCTATTGCTCGGCCCACTGCTTGGTCCTCCTCTTGGTCCACTGCTTTGTCCTCCGTCCCCCTTTTTGGAATCACCAATCTCCTTGAGGTGATTAACCATTTCTGCCAGCTGTAATTTGACAGAATCTAAATCACTGGCGATCTGCAGCTGATGCTCGCTAAATTGACGAACAAGTCTGGTTTCCAATGATGTCTGGGAAGAAGAAACGTTGGCAGCCACCATATCTATCTTTTCATAAAATGCGCGCTTGTAAGTATTAAAGTCGTGCTTCAGGAATGTCTGATTATTCAACAATTGTTCAACTTTGGAGTCCAAAGATATGAATTTTGAATCAATGGATTGTACCTTTGAATCCATAGAAAGCATCTTCGAATCCAGTGAAACGACAGCTTTTTCTACCTCTTCGAGCTTAATATCTACAGTAAGACTTGCTGGGGGGGACTAGAAACAAAGACCTGCTGCGGACTAGTTTGGGAAGAACCTTCATCGTCTTTGTGATCTGGGCATTGATTTTCTTCTCTGTTTTCTATATGTACAACCATTTGGAAATTAGATGGGTTGGGACCCAGATTGAGACTAGGGCTCAGACTAAGACTGGGATCGGGGCTGGAATAGGGACCAAAACTGGAATCAGAATGGGTTGAACTCCTTTGGGGCTGGTCCTCTTCCTCCTCCAAAGTCTCAACATTCTCAATGGTCCTATCCACCTCCTCAATATGTTCTTCATCTGTTTTTTGTGCTGGAGCTGCTTTCTTTTCCGCTGCCTGCTCCTGTTCGGCCTGAGTGGCAAACTCAAAAATAAGAATCTGTGAGCATGCTGGTTGAGACAAAGTGATATGTGGAATGTCTATACTGGCATCATCGCCTGCACTGGAAGCTTTCGGAGCGACAAGAGGTAGACCTGCTAGTGCTCGCAGATCCCTGTGTTGTCTTGCGATTTCCTTAAGTTCCCGACTTAGAAATTGAATGCACATATAGTCATAGTTCACATACGCCTCAGCTGGTTTAAATTTTTCCTGGTGCTCATCGACTCGCTTCTGCACCTCCATCTCATAAATATTGTACAATATGAGCGATCGTCGCTCAAACAATTCAGAGACCTGCTCCATCTCTCCCCAAAACAAAAACTGCTCTTCAATCTGAGTTAACCTTTCAAAATAAAAACATCTTTGATTCTTACCGCTACGCGAAGTGTATCCATTCGTCAAAAGCAGCCATCCTATCAGATACATCTTCCCACGTGGATTTTAGCACTAACTGACAGTGCTCTTCAACCCTGGTTAGGTCTGGCAAAAAACATCGAGGATCTCTTTACCCATGGCGATGAGATTTATCTTGGGCAGAAAATACATCGCCCAATTTATCTCCGGGATTTCCATAGGGGTAAAGATACCCGTTCCAGTAAATGTCATGGACTGTTGAGCTGGTTGCTCAGGTCCAGACCGCACCACAATAGCCCCTGCATTGGTAGCAACTTCCGTCTCGGTCTGGTTACTGCTCTCCTATTGCTCTATTTGTTCAACATCATCAATTCGTCCCTCATTTTCAGGAGTTGTCCCTACATGACCTTTGGGACCGCCACCAGTAGACTTTTCTTGATCTCCCTGAGCAACAGTAGACACATTGCCATCTTGGCCCTCCGTTTTGGTGTGGTGCTCACACTCCATATGTTCTTCTTGCTCATCAACATTGGAGGTAGCATCATCAACCACTCCTTCTATTTTCGGAGTTGTCCCCAAATGCCCTTCTAGGCCACTAGAAGTAGACTCATCACCAGCTCGTGTCTCCATTGCTGGATTTTTCTCCGGATTTTCTTTGGGTCCACCAATGGTAGAGGCCCTGTCACCCCCAGCTGGTATGTCAGATATGGGATTAGGTTGGGACTCTGCTTGATCATTGGTGTGTGTCGCCCTCTTTGTTCTCTTTGTTCGATGCTTCTTCGTGACACGCACCTGCGGAACGGATACAGAAGCCTCCGAGTCAGATGACTATACTACTTGCTTGCGCTTAGCGCCACGTTTCTTCAGCCTCTCCAGCGGGCACGAGTCCTCGTCTGAGCTAGTCCCATACTTACATTTCGTTGGAGCAACTTGGCTCCCAGCCTCCACTGATTGCTGCACAGCCACCTTCTGTTTCTTCTCCATTCAAAAAACCTTGTCCTTATTCTTCTTGGGCTTCTCCAAATCCCCCTTCTCTGTCTTTCTCTTCTTCTTTTCCACGGGCTTGGTCATGTGCGACTGCCCACCCTCAGTTCCACTCGTTGTATCCTCTATTTTTTTGCTGGACTCACCAGCTGGTCGAACATCCAGATTTTTCTTAATATAAGTGTGCACCGATTTGTTGGTCAACACTTTTTTAGGGCGCAACTTGACGGACTCCCCGAGGTCTGTCTTGACCAAGCGTTCCAATAATACACTCAGTTGAACTGAAAATCCCTGTGACTGACGACTAGGGTCGTGCACCATTGCGACCAACACCTGAAGCAGCACCTGTGCCCAATTCACTTTCAACCTAGCGGTAATGGCGACCATCAGATCGAACTTCTCGGTTGTGACCATATCAAACGAACCAGCTTTTGCACATAGCGCCTTAGCCACAATGTCGTGCAACAGATGAAACTCTATTTTTATTTTTTTCTTCTTGCTTGGTGTCCTGAATGGCACATCAGACCCAGAAAACCTACCACGCATCTCAATCACATTCTGATTCGGAATATCCAGAAAACTTGTCATCTCAGTGGGTAGCCCAAACGCTTCAGCAAAAGTTTCCTTCATTAGCGCCAGTTTCCGATTGGCGACAAAGCTGACGATTGTTTCCGCAGTGACTTTCGCATTAGCAAAGATTTCAACAACAGCGCTCTCATATACTGAACTCGATGCTGCCAGAAACACTGTAAGCCCTGTGTCCTCCAGGCTCTTAAACATGTGTTCCATTCCAGTGTGCTCCATGATGAGCACAGACTCAAAATTGAACTGCAGAGCGTTGACAAAGAAATATGCGGCCATTTCTGATAATAGAGGGTTAGAAATTTGCGACAGAGTTCACGAAATATTTGCACAAGAGAGCAGTAAATTGCTTGAAAATTTGCTAGAATGCGCGAAAATATGAAAGTGTAAAGTAAAAAGTAAAGTGAAACGGTTTATGTACGAGCGGGGAGAGAGAAGAGTTTTACTGGACACGTGTCATCATCATATTAAAGAGTCATTTGAAATTCCAGAAGCATGACCGTCCGATTTAAATAAGTTTTAAAAACAACCCAATCTCTATCGTTCGATTTTATATACCAGCATAGAAACAAGTAATTCAAACGCCGTTATAACGTCTCACTATACATGCCCCAAGCCGGACAGCAGACCGTTGGGTTATCTGTTTGAATTAGATTTTTCTCCCTAAATGTATGCATGTGAAACATAGTCATGACATATCCAAGAGACCTACGATGTTTCTAAGATAAGAAACTTAGCGTCTGGTAGAGGCTTGGTGAAGATGTCAGCTACTTGCTGATCCGTTGGCACATGCTCTACCCGAATGTCCTTCTTTAACACATGATCTCTTATAAAGTGATGTCGTATGTCTATGTGCTTGGTTCTTGAATGCAGAACGGGGTGTTGAGTGATCGCAATGGCACTTGTGTTGTCGCAGAAAATGGGTGCTTCCTGTGCATCAATGCCATAGTTTAGGAGTTGTTGTTGAATCCATAATATTTGTGCGCAACAACTTCCAGCTGCGAGGCACTCTGCCTCAGTTGTGGATGTGGCAATTAATGTCTGTTTCTTACTGAACCACGAAATTAATCTGTCACCCAAGAATTGACAAGTTCCACTAGTGCTGCGTCAATCAACCTTATAACATGCGTAGTCTGCATCACTATAACAAATCAAATTCAAACTTGAGTCTTTGGGATAACAAAGACCCATGTTCTGCGTACCCTTAAGATATATAAAGATGCGTTTAACAGCCATGTAGTGAGACTGTTTTGGATCAGCTTGAAACCTGGCACACATGCAGACTGAGAACATAATGTTTGGTCTGTTTGCTGTGAGGTATAGAAGTGAGCCTGTGAGCACCCGAACCCACGGGGTCACGAATTTTTGGGATGAAATAGAATTTGAAAATAAAAAGAAGGGCTAAACGGCAATTTGTGATAAGCTGTATTTCTTATAACTTAGAAAAATTTCGAAACACAAACACAAAACTGACATACAAACGTTCGGCGCCAAGTACTGAAATTTTGCGGAAAACAGATTTCATATATATATACTGCAAAAGCGATATTACAACATCTGAAATTCTATATGAATTCACTACTGTTGCAATAGATATAATACAGATGTCTAAGATAAATGACAACAACAGCTAAGACACGGAAAACGCTGCCCATAGATAAACACTTCACCATCCAGCTGTCTCAGCTTCAACCTTCCGCTTGTCCCTTAACTGTCTCACCTACACCATTTTAAAAGCTAATGGGCCTAGCGGCTCAGCAAGTAAAATCTGAGTAATAACAAAGTCATTAACGCAGGCAGACATTTGAACATTTACATAACTGAGTTTAAAGAAATTTCATTTAAATATAAACATTCTTTCGTAAACATCTTAAACTTTCTTCATAGCTTGGATGCGGGGACAATAACCCAGATCCCTTCAATT
Source organism: Dorcoceras hygrometricum (assembly GCA_001598015.1). Lineage (NCBI taxonomy): Eukaryota > Viridiplantae > Streptophyta > Magnoliopsida > Lamiales > Gesneriaceae > Dorcoceras > Dorcoceras hygrometricum. The sequence goes on along the minus strand of KQ989098.1, from coordinate 5,283 downwards.
AATTTCTTGAACTTTATGATTCATGGCTTAGAAGCTCTCCTTAGGTCCAATGTGCACTTGATCAAATGACTTCTGATATCAGTTCTTAGCATACAGCTCATTGTGAAGGGGTATACAGATCCGTCAATCCGTAATCCTGATCCTTCCTGCTGTTGAAGGGTCACACTGGTTCGTCAGCCAGGCACTCACCCTTCCTTTTATGACCGTCTGTTATCTATGCCATAAATCCTTAAAATAAACTTTCGTTCCTTAAACTCTTGTATTTGGAAATCTTTCTTCGAAATTTCTTTGAAATCTTACTGGGTTCGCTTCTTTTTAAAACTCGCTTCCCATTTTTAAAACTTTACTGAGTATCAGATTTGACTACTGGAATGTGATCGATGAAATAGAAACAGATTTCTCTAAAAGAAACTGTACCGGAAAGCAAAATAGATTTAGACTGTGAAAACAGATCTTACTCTCGAAATAGTATAAGCTAACATCGAAACAGATTTGTCAAAGAAACTATAACGTTAGCACAAAACAGAAGTCTGACTAGAGAAATACATTGCTAACAATGAAACAGATTTCGTAGGTCAACTCATATGTCAACGCAGGAATATTGTTTAGGAATAAAACAGCTGCGACTTGGTCAACTCAGATGTCAACGCAACTAAGTTGGTCAACTCAGAGGTCAATGAATAATCGCAAGGGACTCAGCAGTGAATTATTTAATACTGTGAAATCTGAAAAAAATCTGATGTGTAGCGAAAACACGAATCTGAATTGAAAACTGCTGATTTAATTAAAAGATTTATTCGGTAAGATAGGAAACAAATTCTGACTAAGAACTTGGTGCTGCAATATCACAAACGACATCTACGATACCAGTTCTGCCTATCAAACCAGACTTAGTTCTGATTCTACTAGCATCTCCGATTACATAGAGTCTAGTTCAGATGTTACCATTCACCAGAAAGAAGAACATTCATGAACATACATGACTCAAATCTGAACTCCTTAGTATCTTTAAACATCTTCAATCTTTCTTAAAACATTCCGGAAAACTTTGGAAGCAGAAAACATAACTTTGAATCCATAATATTTGTGCGCAACAACTTCCAGCTGCGAGGCACTCTGCCTCAGCTGTGGATGTGGAAATTAATGTCTGTTTCTTACTGAACCACGAAATTAATCTGTCACCCAAGAATTGACAAGTTCCACTAGTGCTGCGTCAATCAACCTTACAACATGCGTAGTCTGCATCACTATAACAAATCAAATTCAAACTTGAGTCTTTGGGATAAGAAATCACACGAGCTTTCTTTGAAGATAATTTGAAAGAACACAAAAGTAGTTTTCTTTCTGTAAATGGAATGAATCTTTCCTTCAAAAACAGGTATTTGTATGGAAGGGGTTAGTGGCAAGTGAGGTGTAATCATCAAGCATGACACACCTTACTTAAAGTTATGAATTTTTGTAAAATTTCCCTCTCAATATTCAATTTGAAAATCTACCAAACCCTTTTAAAAAGAAATCATTTTGTCCTCCTTAAAATCATTTAAACTAGTTTCTAAAATCTGCTCGTGCATTGCGCTTGGAGTGACATATGCTAGAACTGGCTGCGTCGTACCTCAATCTGAAATTAGTAAAAATCAGCTTTCATAAAATAGCTTATGCTAACATTTAAATTGTCATTTTGACCTTTGAAATGAATAAGATTCAAACATGTGGTCCTATGGATTTTGGGGCGTTACAACTCTGCCCTCCTTATTGAAATTTCGTCCTCGAAATTTACTTACCAAACAAATATGGATACATGTTAAGCATATCAGCTTCTATCTCCCACGTAGCTTCTCGCTTCGACAGGTTAGACCATTGTATCTTAACCATAGGAATACTACGGTTTCTTAACTTTCTAACTTCTCGAAGAAGAATCTTCTCTGGTCTCTTTTCGTAACTTAAATCTGGTGCTAACTGGATTGGCTCATGGCGAAGGGTTAGGATTATACTTCCTCAAAGCTGAAACATGAAAAACGTATGCACTGCTGACAGCTGCGGGGACAGTGCTAAACGATAAGCTAGCGTTCCTATTCTTTCTAAAATCTCATATGGTCCAATATATCTTGGACTCAGCTTTTCTTTCTTCCCAAAACGCATTACTCCTTTCATTGGAGCAATTCTCAAAAATACATGATCGCCGATTTCAAAACTCAGATCTCTTCTCCTATTATCTGCGTAACTCTTCTGCCGACTTTGAGCAGCTTTCATTCGTTCTCTTATCTTTCTAACAGCTTCTGCTGTTTGCTCTACTACATCTTGCCCTAAACCATCTCTTTCGCCAACTTCATCCCAGTGAAGAGGTGTTCTACATTTGCGGCCATAGAGAGCTTCATATGGAGCCATTTGGATAGATTCTTGGAAACTGTTATTGTACGCAAATTCTACCAATGGTGGCTTCAGATCCCAACTCTATGAAAAATCCACAATACACGCTCTGAGAAAATCTTCTAAAATCTGAATCACCCTTTCTGATTGACCATCTGTCTGGGGGTGAAAAGCTGTGCTAAAGGTCAGTTTTGTACCCATAGCTCTATGCAAACTTTTCCAGAAAGCTGAGGTAAACTTCGGATATCTATCCGATACTAGGGAAAATGGAACACCATGCAGTCTCACTATTTCCTTGACATACAAATCTGCATACCTGCTCACGTCGTATGTTGTCTTAACTGGTAAGAAGTGAGCAGACTTAGTGAGTCTGTCTATTATAAACCAAATAGAATTATATCCTTGAGCAGTCTTGGGTAGACCAACTACAAAATCCATCGCTATACACTCCCACTTCCATTGTGGAATAGGCAGTGGCTTCAATAATCCTGCTTGGTGTTCAGCTTTCACCAATTGACAAGTTAAACACTCTGAGACAAATCTGGCAATGTCTCGCTTCATTCCTGCCCACCAATATAATTTCTGGAGGTCCTTATACATCTTAGTACTCCCTGGATGTACTGTATATGGAGCTGTACGGGCGTCCGTCATCAAATATGATCTTAAGGTGTCAACTTGGGGCACCCAAATCCGACCATGAAATCTGACTACTCCTTCTTCTGAAAAGTAGAGGTTGTTGCCTCTCTCTCTATCTTGTTTAACCCACTTCTGAAGTTGCTCATCTTTGGGTTGTCCTTCTCGGATCTGATCTATCATATTTGACCTTATGGAGAGATCTGCCAAAACCATAGTGCTACCGCTGGGCACTACTTCTATTCCAGACTTCTCAATATCATACGCCAATGGTCTCTGAACCAAAAGCTGAGTTAATCCAACAGATTTCCTACTCAAGGCATCTGCCACCACATTGGCTTTTCCTGGATGATAGCTGATTGTGCAATCATAATCCTTTACCAGCTCTAGACATCTTCTCTGCCTCATATTCAGTTCCTTCTGAGTGAAGAAACTTGAGGCTCTTATGATCAGTGGATATTTCACACTTCTCCCCATAGAGATATTGTCTCCAAATCTTAAGAGCAAAAACTACAGCTACTAGCTCTAAGTCATGCGTAGGATAATTCTTCTCATGATCCTTAAGTTTTCTGGAGCATAGGAAATAACTCTTCGGTCCTGCATCAGTACAGCACCTAAACCCATCTTTGACGCATCTGTATATATGACAAACTTTCCTTGATCAGATGGCATGGTTAGCACAGGGGCTTCTATCAGCGCTTGCTTCAACTTGTCAAAGCTGATTTGGCATTCTGGAGTCCATTCATACTTAACCAGCTTTCTCGTCAATGAGGTCAAGGGAACAACTATCTTAGAAAATCCTTGTATAATCGTCTATAATATCCAGCTAATCCTAAGAAACTCCTTATCTCCGAAATAGATCTTGGTACTGGCCAGTCACGAACAGCTTCTACCTTGGATGGGTCTGTTAGAGTAGATGCCCAACTAGCCAACTTGTGGCGTGTGGGTTCATAGACTCTTGTATGAAACGATCTTTATATATGATATTCGCATTTATTTATGGCATTCTTTACTTTCATTGTGTTGTATGATGATTAACAATTGCGTTGAGTAAAGACCTAGAATGCACTATAGTGTATGTTAGATGTGATAGTGGGTATGACGGCTATCATGAAACACATCTAATAGTCACTGTGTATTCTGAATTAGTTCCTAGTCGATTGGGCCATCAAAATGAGGATAAGGCCGCCCGAGCTCGAGACTAGTATCTTCGATGCGAAGTACCATGTTTCATTGGTAGGGAACATTGTGATGTTCTGAGCATGCAGATAGATAGTGACCTGGTGATCTATCGAACTACCCTCATTCAGACTTTCCAAGTGGTTACCATTTGTCGAGTGGATAAGTCCGAGGTCTTGGTTGTACTGATTAGTCTGTTAGAGTAGATGCCCAACTAGCCAACTTGTGGCGTGTGGGTTTATTGTCTCTAGTTTGATAGGTAGAACTGGTATCGTAGATGTCGTTTGTGATGTTGCAGCACCAAGTTCTTAGTCAGACTTTGTTTCCTATCTTAGCGAATAGATCTTTTAATTAAATCAGCCAGGCACTCACCCTTCCTTTTATGACCGTCTGTTATCTATGCCATAAACCATCTCTTTCGCCAACTTCATCCCAGTGAAGAGGTGTTCTACATTTGCGGCCATAGAGAGCTTCATATGGAGCCATTTGGATAGATTCTTGGAAACTGTTATTGTACGCAAATTCTACCAATGGTGGCTTCAGATCCCAACTCTATGAAAAATCCACAATACACGCTCTGAGAAAATCTTCTAAAATCTGAATCACCCTTTCTGATTGACCATCTGTCTGGGGGTGAAAAGCTGTGCTAAAGGTCAGTTTTGTACCCAAGCTCTATGCAAACTTTTCCAGAAAGCTGAGGTAAACTTCGGATCTCTATCCGATACTAGGGAAAATGGAACACCATGCAGTCTCACTATTTCCTTGACATACAAATCTGCATACCTGCTCACGTCGTATGTTGTCTTAACTGGTAAGAAGTGAGCAGACTTAGTGAGTCTGTCTATTATAACCCAAATAGAATTATATCCTTGAGCAGTCTTGGGTAGACCAACTACAAAATCCATCGCTATACACTCCCACTTACATTGTGGAATAGGCAGTGGCTTCAATAATCCTACTTGGTGTTCAGCTTTCACCAATTGACAAGTTAAACACTTTGAGACAAATCTGGCAATGTCTCGCTTCATTCCTGGCCACCAATATAATTTCTGGAGGTCCTTATACATCTTAGTACTCCCTGGATGTACTGTATATGGAGCTGTA
>KQ989097.1:2807-26609 GCA_001598015.1 Dorcoceras hygrometricum | reverse complement strand
TTCCCAATCGCTACTAAAACTTTAAATTTAAAATAAAAAAATATTATTTTTTTCTCCTAAAATTTTTAAAATAAATTTTGAAATAAAGTCACCTCCATCGTCCCCGATCATCCCTCCGTAGCCCGACACGGGAAAATCACCTGAAATCGAAAACCTTAAGAAACACATTTAAAATCTCACAATAAAATCATCATTAGTATTTTAAAGCTTCAATTAAAATTTAAATCATTTTAAAACTTTTATCTCATGCATGTGGTTTATGGTGAGCTGATCTCGGACTCTACATTCTCCTTGCAAATACTTCTCATATCTCTTGTTCCACCTCAAGTCCCTCTTCTAGCTCTAGCAATCCACTTCCTGCTAATTCAGTTGCCTCAAATCCTTCCCCTGTCTCCAATCCTTCTGTTGCTGCTGAGTCCCCTATTTTCAATTCTCCTATGATCGAGGTGCCTCCTATCTCCCATATGAATGATCATCCCATGATTACAAGAGCCAAACATGGTATCTTTAAACCACGTGTTCTCGCTTGTGATGTTGAGCCGCATACTGTCAAGGAGGCCACACAATCTCCTGAATGGACCTCAGCAATGGCCCTGGAACATGATGCTCTGTTGCGCAATCATACTTGGACGATAGTTCCAACTCCTCCTAATACTCCTATTATTGGCTGTCGTTGGGTGTTCAAACTAAAAAGAAATTCTGATGGTTCTGTGGCACTTTATAAAGTTCGGTTAGTCGCCAAAGGCTACTCTCAAACACCCGGTTTGGACTACCAAGAACATTTAGTCCTGCGGTCAAACAATCAACTATTCGTCTTGTTCTGACTATTGCTATATCACGTGGTTGGCTTATTCAGCAACTGGATGTCAATAATGCCTTTTTGAATGGATCTCTTGACTGAGATGTTTACTTGCAGAAACCTCCTAGTTTTGAGAAGCATAATGGTGCAACTCCTATGGTCTTCAAACTTCATAAAGCGATATATGGCCTTAAACAAGCTCCTCGTGCATGGTTTGAGAAGTTATGCACTACCTTGCAGTCTCTGGGGTTCACTAACTCTTGGGCAGATACTTCTCTGTTTATCAGATTCACTATCACCTCGGTCATCTACATTCTTGTCTATGTAGATGACATTACTGTTACATAAAGTGATTCACATCAAGTTCAGGCTGTTATTCAACATTTGGACCAACGTTTCTCACTGAAAAATCTTGGGGATCTGTCTTATTTTCTCGGAATTGAGGTCTCTAGATTTAGTTCCAATTCCTTACTTCTCACCCAAACAAAGTACATTCGTGATCTTCTGGATAAGACAAAAATGACAGGTGCTAAATCTGTTCCGACATCCATGTCTACTGGTGTTAAACTTTCCCGGAAAGATGGTGATCCTTTTGCAGATGTTACTCTTTATCGCAGTACTGTTGGTGCTCTTCAATATCTAACCATCACTCGACCGGACATTGCATACAGATAATAAAGTCTGTCAATTTATGCAAACACCTCTCAATACTCATTGGACTGCCGTGAAACGCATTCTTCGATATCTAAATGGCACAACTACCTCTGGAATTCATTTATCTCCCACTTCTTGCTTCTCATTACGTGGATTTTGTGATGCCAACTGGGGCAATGATCCTGATGATCGGAGATCTACTTCTGGTTTTTGCTGGTTTCTAGGCAGTTCTCCCATTTCTTGGAGTTCAAATAAACAAGCTGTTGTCTCTCGATCAATCACCGAGGCAGAGTATCATAGTCTTGCTAATGCTGCTGCTGAACTATTATGGCTTCAATCCCTATTAACTGAACTACATATTCAGTCTTCTGCTACGCTTGTTCTGTGGTGTGATAACATCAGCACCATAGCTCTGAGTGCCAATCCTGTGCTTCATTCTCGTACAAAGCACTTTGAACTGGATTTACATTTTGTTCGTGAGAAGATACTCGCCAATCAGCTCAGTGTTCAGTATGTTCCTTCTTTCGATCAAACTGCTGATATACTCACCAAATCTCTATCCGCACACTCGTTCATTCGTCAGCGAGACAAGCTTCGCATGGTCTCCCTACCCACACTCAGCTTGCGGGGGCATGATAAGGATCCTACAGAAGCAGGAAAGCCCAAGCCCAAGATGGTGGAAACGGCCCATGAAACAATTGGATAGTTCGGATAAGGTTTCAAAGTTTGTTACAAGGAATATTGTTAGTTATGAATCCTTTGTATATATACTGCTGATCTCTTTACAAAACATAATACATAATAATACATCAATTTCTTCAAGTGTTCACCTTCTTAAATCCTTCTTTAACTAAATGTAACAGAACTAACAGTTAAATACGCACATCCCCAAACTAATAAGCTTAACAGCTCGACCTTAACACACACAATATGTGTATTCTGCTCTGTCTTATGTATAAAGAAATAAATTTGCATATTGGTTAAAAATTGTTAAGTTAAGCGTGCATTGGCGAGAAGCAGTACTGTGATGGGTGACCTCCTGAGAAGTTCTCGTACGTCAAGCTGCTGAAGTTACGTCGCTTGATCTGGTTGGTCATGGGACTGTAAAAGTGTGATGCCAGATCTTAACGGTAATACTATCTCTGCTAGGGATATGATCGACGGTAGGGGAAAGTAAGACTGTTCTCCAAGGTAATTGAGATAGCACCAACAGTTAGACACTCACCTTCCCGGACTCATAGGCCTAACAGTCCAACCCTAATGCATAAAATAGGTGTACTTTGTGCTGTCACATAAGAATAAAGTTATACCTTGGCTAATAACTATAACTTTTGGCCTAGTGTTAAGTGTTTGATACTAACAAAAATAGCTATAATTTTTTGTCTAATGATAAGTGTTTGATCCTAATACATCATATGTACGATAATAAAAGAATAATTTTTAGAGCAAGAAGAAAATATAAAACATAATCGATCGTTTAAATGCTGCGAATTCAAATATATTAATTACTTAATATTACACTTAATCGTATCAGAGAATTTGTAATCAATGGATGCGAAAACGGAAGAATATTGAATCGGAACACTAGATGATTCGAATGACATGTTCATCTATGTTTATATAAGAACATTTGCAAGTATTTTTTCTAGCAATAATCAAATGTTTATATAAATAGCTATTTAACAGATAATGGAAAAACAAACTTTCAAATATTTAACATAGAAAATATATTAAATATAGACCCAAGAAGAGCGAAGGCGTCTTTTCACAGCTGAATCTGGGATCTCATTGTGTTCGTCTCACTCTCACCACTGTAATGTATTGTCGGTAACTTGGATCGCTGCAACAAAAGCTTGCCAAAAATGGCGATTCATTTCCGTTTTATTTCCACCGCGTGGCATCTACTTGTTATGATACATTTGCTCCTCAACGGCGTCGTTCACTGCAAAACCCTCAAACGAGATGGTAAAGCTCCAGATCCGGTGATGAAATGAATATTGACTACCTTGGGTTTAGTTATTTGAAGTGATTTTTAGCTATTTACTGATTGTGTATTTACTACTATTGTTGATAATTATGCTGTCAAAGATGTGACTTTGGTTCAGGGAGTGTTTTGGATTTGATTCATTGATGACTAATTAAGTGGAATACATGAAATTCGATTGCTTGTATTGAGGGCGGTTTCAGTGGATCAAATTCTAGGAGTTTAAGTTACGGATGAATTACTGTTTCAATGTTCTGTTGTTTACTTGATGGCCGTCCTGGGTTCAAATATGAAGCAGCGATTACAGGCTTCATTTAGGACAATTTAATTGGATATTTTATCTTCCCGTCAGAGGATAACAAATTTGAGGCCTCCTAACGACTGAGTGTCAATACTTTATGTCGTTTTTTACTTTTCATAATCTTCACCGACATTTAAATGATCTGCATAACAGGTCTGTGTTTTTCTCAATGAAATTGAAGAACAATATGGTTGTGAGGTGTGACTGTACGTGTATTCTGATGATGTGTGTATGTTTTCTGATCTAGTGTTTATCAATTGCAGTGAAGGCATTGAACGAAATAAAAGCTTCACTTGGATGGAGGGTAGTCTACGCATGGGTTGGTGATGACCCGTGTGGAGATGGTGATTTGCCCCCATGGTCTGGTGTCACATGTTCCGTTGTTAGTGGGAGCGACTATAGAGTTGTTACTGAATTGTGAGTTTATTGTATCTATACTGTTTGCTGCAAGAACATGTTATTTAAAGTAGCTTCTAAATAGTAAGTCTTTCACTTACTGTTTAATTTTACTCTCTCATGTGGCATTCTTTCAATTTTCTTCTACTGGCAGGGAAGTTTACGCTGTTTCCCTGGTTGGTCCATTTCCGATTGCAGTTACGAATCTAGTGGATCTTACGAGGCTGTATGATATGCCATCTTTTTCCTCTCATTGATTGAAACTGTGATTTTGAGTTTACTTCTTGGCTTTGAATGCATTGTACTTGAGAAAAGAAACCATTTCCAATGACTTCATGGAAACTGGTCTGACGTATCATAACTACACTAAATAACACTGATAAAGACATCTCGACATGACAGGAAATTTAGAGTTGCATTTACCTTTGATTTGCTATTTTTCACCCCTTTGCGTTCTGAATCTGCAATGCTCATGTCAGGGATCTACATAACAACAAACTCACTGGGCCAATTCCATCACAAATTGGGCGGTTGAAGCATCTCAAGATTCTGTAAATTCTTTCACTTACTAATTTTAATATGCTCTATGGCTTTAGTTGTTTTGCCCGTGTGGCAAAAGGATGCCACACTTTTCCTTTTGCATGCATTTAACATATGCAAATATGTATGCATGTGAAATTTAAGATATGTGCAAGATAATCTCTAGTTGAGATGTGCATATCAAATTATGGCAACTCTCTTTAACTGATACAAGTCACACTTTATTTTACTTGCATAGTGATATGGATTTGGCTTTGCTCACTCATCTTCTTACGCAATTGCTTCTTTCCTTTCTTAAAGGGTTAAGAAAAGATCCTGTCTAAATTCGTTTTATGAAACATGACCCGTTTAAAAAGCACTGAGATATTGACCCGTTTAAGAAGTATTAAGATAATCCAATTGAGTTTATTCTCTTCTTTTGTCCTTTCTTTTTTATGAGTAAAATATTGCCAGTTTCATGACTTAAATTTTCTTCTTTTGTGGTTTTCATTAGGAATTTGAGATGGAATAAGTTTCAAGATGCTATTCCTCCTGAAATTGGTGAACTACAGCAGCTAACACATCTGTAAGTGATACATATGTAGATAGTTCAAATATGTGGGAAATAATTTCACATAAAGCTTTCTTTTGTGCGTTTAGAAGACTAATATATGAATCGTTGGCAGCTATTTGAGTTTTAATAATTTCAAAGGTGAAATCCCAAAGGAACTTGCAAATCTTTCTGAGCTCCGTTATCTTCTACTACATGAGAATCGCTTGATTGGTAGAATTCCACCTGAGTTGGGAACTTTGCCAAAACTACGCCACCTGTAATATTACCACTAATGACTTTTGAGTGAGCTATTTGTTACTTGTTTTCCCTGTTTACCTAATATCTTTGTGATTATTTCTAGGGATGTTGGTAACAACCATTTGATTGGGACTATAAGAGAACTTATTCGCATAGAAGGATGCTTTCCAGCACTTCGTAATCTGTATGCTTTGTTAATTTAACACTATTTTGTTTGACTATTTTAGTCTATTACATTGATTTTGCCACTTTCAGTTATCTGGGCTGTCTTTAAGAGACTGATGAGTTTTTGTGTTGTAGTTATCTTAATAACAATTACCTTACTGGTGGCATTCCATCACAGCTTGCAAATTTGACGAACTTGGAGATTCTGTAAGTTTGTTTTGGTCGATGGAATTTCGTGAGTACTATAATTCATTTTTCATTAATCCTATCTTAATTTACGTTAAACTCTCTTGTCGCCACAGTTATCTATCACATAACAAAATGTCCGGTGTTATTCCATTTGGGCCAGCACACATTCCACGTTTGACTTACTTGTAAGTATACTTTGTCAACATCTTTGCATCCATTGATCTCTAGGTACCATATTGTATTGAAAAGGGGGCCATGTCTCATGTTATCCTAATCAAACTGTTTTTGATAAAATTTTAGTTGTCAGAGAATATTGCCTCCACTTGGATGGATGGTCTAGTTTCGTAATGTGTGCATAAACAGTAGACGAACTTTGGGCATGTTGTGCTTATTATGTTGCTTGTAGTCAACTTCTCTCGTATGTATATCCGTGTAGTTCCTGCACTGAAACTAAGACTTGAAACGGATCATGACTAGCTGAAAACTTTTTTAATTTTTCCTACTGAAGCTGTTTATTGGATTCAGGTACTTGGATCACAATCAATTTTCTGGGAGGATTCCGGATGCCTTCTACAAGCACCCATTTTTAAAGGAGATGTGGGTTCCGCAAGCCAAAATATACTTAATAAAGCAGCATATTTGCTCGCTTATATTGTTTGGTTTATGTTGCAGGTACATTGAAGGAAATTCATTCCGACCTGGTGTGAAACCCATTGGCGACCATAAAGTCCTGGAACTCTCTGATTCAGAGTTCCTATTCTAGTCAAATGAATCAACCTATGTTGTCTTCTAGTTTTGTTCCCTATATTTGTTCTGTTTTATACAAATTACCATTCTTAATACTTGGTGACAGTAGATTTAATTATGTAAAATGTAGCTTATAGTGAAAAAGAATATTGAAGTTTTGGGTTCTGCTATGTTGTTTGAAGTGTAAATATAGCATTATATTCAGTTAATTTTCGGTATTCTGAATTTATTTATTTCTGAAATTACGAGGTTTTGTTTATTACATCCTTCAGACTTTATCACACTGATTAGGTTATCTACCAAAATCTCTCCTCTTGTCCTCTTTGAAAATTGAAGCCCATCGATCCCCATATTGTTTTGCCGATAACTTTTTCTTTTTGACGTAGTACAGCTAACTCACCATTAGGATAAATTATATATTTGACAGAAGCACCCTTCAGTAATTGGCTTTCCTCCACAAGAATGAGACACCAATTTATCTAAATCACGTGAAGTCATACTGGACATGTATTGCGCTTGGATTGCAGTGCAAGAAATTAAATTCTCCTTTAATCACCTGTAGAATATTATGTACCCCATCCATTTTGGAATGTGCCCACTCTCCCGCAACAAATTCATGAACAATGCCGTTGATCTCAACAGAGCTGCAACCTGGTGTCTTCTCCACCCCTTGCCTTTTCATCATCGTCCTGATCCTCCGTGCTTCGACATGTCTTCCTGCAGCCGAGTACACATTTGACAATAACACATATGCTCCACTATGTCGTTCTAATTTCACGAGTCTCTCAGCAGCAGCCGTTGCCAAATCCACATGCCTATGACTACAGCAAGCACTCAAAAATGCCCTCCAAGCTATAGCTTGTTCAGTTGCAGAATCGGAAACGGGCACCCTTTGAACTATTCCATAGGCTTCTTCAATATGGCCCGAACGACATAGAAAATCAACTATACATCCATAGTGCTCACTCTTGGGCTCAATATTGTACACATTACACATGATATCCAACAAATTTAGGCCTTTCTGTGCCATGTCCGAGTAGCTACATGCAGTGAACAAAGAAATGAACGTCACTTCATCTGGCCTAACACCCGATTTCCACATTTCATCGAACAGCTTAAGCGCACTTTCTCCATCACCATTCATTGCATACCCTGAAATCATAGTATTCCAACAAATAAGATCTCTTTCAGTCATATTATCGAACACGTTCCAAGCCAAAGACAATCTCCCGCTTCTTGCGTACATATCAATGAATGCAGTGCCTAATTTCACACTAATTAACAATTTGTTCTGTTTTTCTACATATCTGTGGACCCACAGTCCAATTTCTAGACAGCCCAAATGAGCACAAGCGCAAAGAATGCTTACCAAAACTGCCTCATCTGGACCAACGCCATGAATCTGCATCAACCTAAACAATTTCAACCCTTCTTTAAAACAATTGTTCTGTACATACCCTGATATCATAGCACCCCAAATTCCAATATCCTTTACACGGGCTTCATCAAAAATCAATCTTGCTGAATAAACATCCCCTTTTTTACAATACCCAGAAATCAAAACAGTCCAAGACACAACACAATGGCAAGATATCTCATCAAACACACATTTTGCAGCTTCCATATCATCCAAAGCAGAATACATAGCCATCAGGGTATTGCACACAAAATTATTAAACAGAAGACCCAAGCTTATAACATGCCCATGCATCAACCCTCCAAGATTCAAATTTCTCATGTTTCCACAAGCTTTCAACAAATAAGGAAACGTGTAATCATCAGGGCGCATTCCACACCTCAAGATGACTCTGTAAACCTCCACGGCCTCGAAGTTTTGATCTTCGAGTAAAAAAGCTTTAATCATTGTGTTACACATGCAGATTGTTGGGTTTTCGATTCGCTCAAAGATTTTTCGGCCATAAAGTGAGCTGCCATGGAAAGGGTCCGAGCAAAATGCCAATATTCTGCTCAGAGCAAAGGTAATTGCTCCCAACGCCGCCAAGTGATTACAAGTGCATAAGCCTGCGTGAATTGTTTTATGCTCCGACATTTTTCCAATAGATAAAGGCATCGGCTTGTCATTTGCATCCATTACCAAGTTCCACCATATTTATACATAGCAAGGGATTCGAAAACGGCCGAAATATGTCAGATAACAACTACCTATCTAAGTTAGCCCGTTAAAAGAGTTGATCCACGCCGATTTTATATCGAAAAATGTATACAGATAAACAGATATATGAGAATCTTATAATATTGTTCAGAATATTTTAATAAAAAATATGCTCCACGCCCCTCGAAAATATCGTCAAATAACAACTAACTATATGATGTGAGACAGAAATGCATGTGCTGAAACTTTGTTTAATATAATTGAATATATGCCAGATAAATCATACTGACCATTATAATTGTATATACTATATATGCTTTGGTGATATCTAGACAGCTGAAATATTTTTTAAATAACTAAAGAAAATAATAAATATTTTTCGTTAGAAATCACATACCACATACTTATATACTTCTATGAATTTCCACACGAATTAGGAAAATTGTAAATTTAATTTTAAAAAAAAAGTTCAATTTCCCTTATTTAATGAGGGTACAAATTAGTATTTAACTATAAGAATATATTGGTAAAAAAATAGAGAAAATAATTTTAAATATGGAAATGGGATTACATGTTTGGGACATATGAATAAGAAAATGCAATATTTATATTTGAGCTAGAGGGAATACAAAAAATTAGATGTGAATTTTCAAAATATTCTCGAAATCTCTACCTTGAAAAATATGTTTACAAGGTGGCTTTATTGTTTTCTCAATGATCTTTGACACTTCAATCGACCCCTATGTCTCAACAATCAGGCAATGACTGCTGATGTCCACTTTCCCAATATTTTTGTTTGGCCATGGATGCTAATCAATGATTATTATGATATTAACAATCGAATTTAGTATGACATAAACTATGGTGCTGCGATTTCTATAAATTAGTAATTATATAAAACTAAAATGTAATTAGAACGATCTTGTAAAATATATTTATATCATTCTTAGAATTTTCTTGAAATTTAAATATAGGTGGATTTATCTCTAACTTTTCTCATGTACCTATTTATACAGGTGAATTGTGTTCATATGATATAATGATATTTGTTTTATTAGCCAATACAATAAACTTTCTAATATAATATTTATTCCTCCAATGGATTTTCATAATATTCTCTAGATGGTGGAGAGAGGTATTGGGGATTTTGGGACCATTGGGGCAATTGAAGAGTGGACACACTACTCCATCTATTTCATATCATTTTCGATCTTTATTTTTTATACTACCCATCCAACCACTAAAACTAGTGATATTCGATACAACAAAACAAACTATAAATTAATTGAGAATTGTTTTTATTTTATTCTTTTTCAAAAGGGTTATCTGCTTTATTCGAGTTGATTTAGTTGTCTACTAGTAGAATAATAAATCATTAAATATTTATTTGTATCAATCAAATGATGTATTACATTTGCTACGATATCATTCTTTAACTCTTTTTATTTATATAGACTAGATAAATATAATTTATTATCTTATTCAAATTTAACCTCTGAAATAAAATATACAATATTTAAAAGTATCCTACCTACTATTTTAATATCAAATTTAACCTCTGAAATAAAATATACAACTATTTAAAAATATCCTACTTACTATTTTAATATCACGATATTATTAGTTCGTCCTGATTTAATCAATCCCAATCCTACGCACTATTAAAGTATCATATCCAATTTCATACTCTTACAGAACGGAATCTTATAAAAGCAACCCCAGTGTCTAGTATTGAACACAGCCAGTGGAAGGCAAGAGGGACGGGCTAAAAGATTTGGATCACTTGAAAAAAAATCAATTTTATCTTTCATGGATTGACCCAAAGTACAAAACTTTCTGAAAATGGAATTAAAGGGTGTTATTATTTGGAGTCTTTTCTCAGTACTGTTTTGTGTTTCATGCGCGGAAACGGTGGAGTTAACAGTGAATGGAGTGAACTCCATAGCCAAGACAGATGATGACTTCATATGTGCAACACTGGATTGGTGGCCAGATACTAAATGTGATTTCAACCAGTGCCCATGGGGGAAAGCGGGCGTTCTCCTTTTGGTACTGTTTTCTTGAATTTTAGCTTTCAATTTAACTGTGAAATACAGAAGAAATTGGTTGTGTTCTTTTCTCTTCCTGACTTTTTTTTTTCCAGGATCTGAACAACAAGATTCTTGCAAATGCCATCAAAGGTCAGTGTGTGTGTGTGTATGTGTTTTATAAATGTATCATTTGTAATACGAGTCTCAGTTACTTTTAAATGTGGTATGATCTAGCCAGCCAACTGATCCAGCCCTATTACTTGGTCATCACTGGGTTTTTTCTTTAGCTTTTGTGCTCTGTTTTCATTAAGAGGACCAAGTATATTTCACGATTTTACACGACTGAAATTCGATTTTCTATGCCTGTGAATCAGCATTCAACCCGCTTCGGATCAGAATTGGAGGTTCACTGCAAGATCAGGTCCTGTACCAGATCGGGACTTTCGCCAGTAAATGCCCGCATTTCAGAAGAAGAGACAATGAATTGTTTGGATATTCAGTTGGTTGTCTTCAGATGGATAGATGGGATCTCTTGAACAAATTATTCGTCGAAACCGGGTATAAATCCAGGCATTGAAATATCAAATTCTTGGCTCTAGTCCTCACGTTTTGTAGTCCTTGAGAAGAGACAACGGTTTTCTTTCAGGGCTAAGATCACGTTTGGCTTGAATGCCCTCCTTGGAAGGAAGAAAACCAGTGGCACTCTTTACATCGGCGGCTGGAACTGGAGAAACGCCTTCGCTTTCATGAACTACACTGCCTATAAAGGATACATGATTGATTCATATGAACTTGGTAAAACTATACATGTGGAAAGTTCACAAATTGTCTTGCAACAGAGATATCCTCTCATTCATATTTTTTCAATTTTTTTTCATAGGAAATGAGCTTTCTGGAGGTGGGGTAGCTGCACGAGTGGAAGCAGAACAATATGGCAGAGATATGATCGCACTAAAAACACTAATCAAGACTTTGTACCCGAAACCAACTACACAACCAAAAGTTTTAGGCCCTGGTGGATTCTATGATAAGCATTGGTTTGACACATTCCTGAAGGTCTCGGGACCAAATGTACTCGATGGTTTGACGCACCATATCTATAATCTCGGAGCAGGTCGGTACATAAACAAGTTTCATTTGTCATTACACTCTTCTCTTGGCGTTTGTGCATTTCGACTTGCTTGATCTTCTCCAGGAAATGATCCGACTCTTATCAACAAGCTTCGAGATCCCTATTTCCTCAGTCGGGTCTCTCAAACGTATAGCGATATTTCAACTAGTATCAACTCATTCGGACCATGGACAAGTGCATGGGTTGGAGAGTCTGGTGGGGCTTATAGAAGTGGTGGCAAGGATGTGTCACACACATTTGTTAATGGATTTTGGTATCACACATCTTTTCTTGCTATATACTGGAAATCTGTGCAGACTTTTAAGAAAATATATCGACATAACAAGATGTAAATGACCCAATATTCTGATTGAAAACAGGTATTTGGATCAACTGGGAATGACATCAAGATTCAATCACAAGGTTTTCTGCAGGCAATCCTTAATCGGAGGAAACTACGGCCTACTGAACACGACTTCATTCGTCCCTAATCCAGATTATTATGGGTCAGTTTCAATCCAACAATTCTCCAAATTGTTCTTTTTAAGTAACTTTTATCATCTATGCTTAAGTTTATTTTCGTTTACAGCGCACTTTTGTGGAGTCGTCTGATGGGGAAGACTGTACTCTCTGCTTCTCACAAATGCTCCCCATTCTTGCGTGCCTACGCTCATTGCACCAAGAAAGCAGTGAGTCAACAACCCAAATAATTCACTTTTTCACAACTTAACAAGAAGTTTTTCTTAAAGTCTGAGAAAATATGATTCCTTTTTCAGACAGGAATATCTGTGCTTCTGATCAACATGTCCAATTCAACAACATTCGATGTCTCGATAACCAACGAGAACAACGTGTATGCTGGACAAAACAATCAGAGGGAAGAGTACCATCTCGCTCCAAAAGATGGAAATATTCAAAGTGATGTGTTGTTGCTAAATGGAACTCCATTGAAGCTCACAGCATCATTTGATATTCCGGTACTGAAACCAAAGATCGCCGACGCCAGATTTCCTGTTATATTGGCACCCAATTCGATAGCCTTTGTCATTGTAAAAGGATTTAGAGCACCAGCTTGTGCTTGAAAGCTTGTTCATCTCAAGCTTATCTTCAGTACAAAATTTAACTTTGTATCAAACAATAATTTCTACACTAAATACAAGGCAAATTTCAAATACATTCATTTAAGTTAAGTTAATATTTTATCTACATATATAAACATTTTTTGCTTCACATTAGCTTAGCATCATATCAGATGAAATAGTATTTACTACCATCAATCCGTTTGAATAATACAAATTATTCCAATAACAATTATTTATAAAAACTTAAGTTATTTCAAAATGATCTCAAAATATTAGAATAGAAATTAATAATTATATACTTAAAGAATTAAAAACTAAAATAAAACCAGCACCAACACCATAAACTATTAGTATTAAGATTTAAATACGGTCAATTACTCTCTCTCTCACTATCTTATTAAGAATATGGTGTTAAGCAACTATCTTTGGTAGGTTTGGAATCGACACTTCCTAATTACAAAAACAACCCTGATGTTTACTAATTATTTGTTTCATGTAGATCTTAATCCACATGAAAAATTAAAGAAATTGGCACGAAAACTGTTTGAGAAAACTGCCTACAAAGTCCAAATTTTGTGGAGTAAAAAGAGTGGGAATATAGAAGAAGAAAAGTATTCCTTTTTCATGCAGTTTTCTAAGATTCAAAAACATTCCTTCCATGCAAAGCATCTCCGTTAATGTTTCTTACTCTTTCTTCTTCTATTGATTCTCCTTTATAATACAAACTAAACAGTGGAAATAACAAACTCTAGTGATTTACAGAAACATTTCTGAAAACTAACGTTTTTGTTTCAAACATTAATGGATAGTTTGATTAAGCGAACAAGGTATAAGCTGCTGTATTTTTTCAATTTAATATATGTTTGGTTCTCCAAATTGCATAATGCGTACCAATTTCCCAGGTCAACATTTGGTAGTACAAGGCAAGAAGATAAACAGGAGGGTAGCAGCATGGAAGAAGACAAAAGAATCCCTCCTCAATCAGTAAGAGGTATATGGTTTGTGTGGCTAATGAGTTTACCTTCTAATAATATTTTCGGATTAATTCGTTTCGGTTGTTTATTTTTTGTGTGATTCGGAAAAATTTGATGCAGAGAGGAAAAGAAGGCAAGGCTGGATAAGAAAACAATTGTCCAGACAGATGAGTTGGGATTTTGATTTCAGTGGTGCTCATTATCCCACAGCTGTAGCAGCAGCCGCTCACGCTGTCAAGACACTCGAAGAATCGAGTGCGAAGGATCAAAAAGTGGATTCTTACGCTCCTGAGAAATCTTTAAACAAGATGAAAAGCAAAGTAGAAGATCCTAGAATTCGACCCGAGAGGCCTAGAGGTTCAGCCAAGATTAGAGGTAAGCCAAGTCATGTTAAATAAAATTCATAAAAAGTGCAGTGCCTTAAAACAATGTATATGAACGCATCTCAGATGAATTTGCAAAGGCAAGTTTCAAAGATCAAGAAATCAAGGTGCCAATAAGCACTTCAACAGGCAAAACGAAGCACGAAACTGGAATTAGCAACGCTCCATCTATGAAGAAGAAAGCTAGTTTTGTTGATACATACCAGAAAGATGAAAGAACCGGTCGCAATTCTGAAAATTCAGCCGTTGAAATGACTCAAACTTTCCCAGATAAGAATCTGGATATCACTGCTGGAAGTGAAAAACCGGAGATTCGAAATCCAACGCCTGCAGCGAAACCTGGACCTGGCGATTCAATGGCTGATGCTTGGGAGAATGAAGAGATGGCAAGCCTTCGAGAGCGGTAATTATTGGTTTTACGGACAGATTTCAAAATAAAACAGCAGCACCTTCCACAAAAACTCTCATGTTTCTAAGGACCCTTTGTTTCTCAGTAATTCTTGGCTTCTTGAATATAATGAAAGAAGTTTCAGGTACAAAAAGATGATGGACACGATCGAAAAGTGGGAAATTAAGAAGATGACAAATGCGAAACGCAAAATCAAAAGAAGAGAGGTACAGGTACTCAAAGTCTAATTACCAACACCTTTGACATCAACATTTGAAGATAAAGTTATTGAGAACAATCGATATAAAACGACTTTCAGGCTGAAACAGATAAGAGTCGAATGAAAACCGTGCAAAGCTATCGTAACGACATATCAAGAATCCATGAAGTTGCAGAAGCAGCCAGGGCACAAGCAGAAAAGAACCGCCGGAATCAGGAGATCAAAGTGAAAGAGAAAGCAAATAAAATCAGATTAACTGGAAAAATTCCAGCAACATGTATGTGCTTTTGAATACCAGCAATGATAAAGACATAGAAAATAGTAAGAACTTGTAATTATGTGTGGTGTGGTTTTCAAATTCGTCATGCTGTGAAAATTCGTGAAGTTTGTATCAAAGTAAATATCTCAAACAGATCATCTGTAAATAAATGCAAGAAAATCTCCAAAATGTATCATAAGAAAAGTTCTTGAAACCATTAGACATGCTTATCATTAGAGTAAACAATAAAAGTTTAAATTTGGAGACTAAACAATAAATTCATAGATTAATTGGAGAGATGGTAGTTCTTTACATACATCTCATTGCAAACTATACAAAGATCAGAACTTCAAAAACCAAAGCAAAAAATCAGAGGAAGTTTTTAAAAAAAAAACATTTTATAACAAACTAAGGTGAGTTCCACCAGTGCCAAAATCAAAATGTCGCCTACTTCTTCAAAAAATCCCCAGCCATCCTAATGAAATCGCCAGAGCCGCCTCCTCCACCGCCACCAGACGGCTTGTGTAAGAAACCTTCCGCCATCTTGACATAGTCCCCAACGCCACCTGTGGCGTGATCGTTTCTCAGGGTCGGTGGTGACGGTGGTGGAGGTGGTAGTAGTGGTGGTCTTGTTACCGTGAGAATCAACGGTGGTGGTGGTGGAGTGAGTCGTGTGGTACTGGCGGAGATAATCCTCCGCCTTGTCGACGTACATGCCAATCCCTTTACCCTCATCTAGCTTCCCGTACTCCGAAGCGCCGCAGAGTAGATCTGCTGCGGCGTTAGCGACCTTCCCTTTTTCATGCATCTGCGGCTCATGGCGGAGATGAGATTTGGCGGCGTCAGCGACCATCTTGGCGCTGCTGAGCAGGTCGGAGTTGGATGGCCTCTTGTGGTGGCCATGGTGATCGGCGTCTTCGGGGTGATCGGAAGTGGGCTTCGGCTTGGAATCTTGATCATGTTTGGTGATGTTGGAGAGGAAATCCATGGAGGCGAAATGAGGAAGGAATCGAGGAAAGATGGATTGAAAATGGAGAGCTTGGTGGTGGAGAGTTTCGGGCGGAGAAGTGCAAGTAATATGAGTGGCCAAGTTGAAAGATAAATTTTCTATGTTTGACATTTGAGGTAAGCCGTGAAACGCATGAAATCATATATTTATAAGTTCGACTTTCAAATAATGTTGTGAAACGCTGGCTCAAATATTGTTTAATCTCTTCGATCAAAAACAAAATATTGTTTAATCTCGCTTCATCTCTTTCAACCTTGAATTTGATTGAAAAATAGCTTCCTTATAGAATATAAATTTTAGTTCATTCACAGTTCGGACAAGTTTTTTAAAAAAAATTTTTGCAGACAGTTTCCAAAGTTTCTAAAAGTAAGTCTATGTTTTGGATAATATTTATAAAATAATTTTTATAGTTAAAAATATATATAGACGATAATTTATGAAATATTTGACCTGAATTGTTACCATTTTGCCTCGTATTAGATCATATTTTTTATCCAGGAACGTCAAAAAACATCTTGATACCTCCTATCTTTGCTCGAGATCCGAAGACCTGTTGACATATCCTATCTATGCTCGAGGTCTGAGGATCTATGTTGCCTTCTTGGCACCCGAGGACGACTTTGTACCTCCTGTATCCTATCGAGACCAGATATGGAGAACTTTATTTAGTACATCGGTAGTCAGGGATAAGACGTCTACTGAAGAGCATTTATTACCCCGCCTAATCCAACGTTCTAGGAAGCGCAACAATTGTGGCTCTGAAAGCGCTGTCCACGTGGGCCTTGAATAGGTCAACGGTCCGAGGAAGTAGGGCGATAATCTCACCTAAAGAATGAATCAATTCAGCTATAACGTTAGTCGCGATATCCGCTCGAGCGCACCACTAGCTGGGTAGCGTGTCCTTACTAACTGCTAAGCTCCCCTACAAATACATAGGTATGTCTCACTTTATAATCATTTAGAAATCCATACTTCCTCAGCTTATATATGTCATCTTTCTTCTCAATTACTCGAACTGACTTAAGCATCGAAGGGGTTTAATTGGAAACACTTCCGACGCCCTCTAACTGGTATATGTGGTTACAGATCACTAGGGAACAAACTCACACTCTCCCGAGAATCGAGCTTGATCTGGTGGTAGCTCATTGGCTAGGAAAATTCCGCTACATAACATCTCTTATGTTTATTTCAAATAGTATGACTCAAGTAGAGTTGAATCTCATTTGAACAGGTAAGATGTCTCTTGCAATCGATTCGTTGGCACGTTCTATCGAGACCAGATATGGAGAACTTTATTTAGTACATCGGTAGTCAGGGATAAGACGTCTACTGAAGAGCATTTATTACCCCGCCTAATCCAACGTTCTAGGAAGCGCAACAATTGTGGCTCTGAAAGCGCTGTCCACGTGGGCCTTGAATAGGTCAACGGTCCGAGGAAGTAGGGCGATAATCTCACCTAAAGAATGAATCAATTCAGCTATAACGTTAGTCGCGATATCCGCTCGAGCGCACCACTAGCTGGGTAGCGTGTCCTTACTAACTGCTAAGCTCCCCTACAAATACATAGGTATGTCTCACTTTATAATCATTTAGAAATCCATACTTCCTCAGCTTATATATGTCATCTTTCTTCTCAATTACTCGAACTGACTTAAGCATCGAAGGGGTTTAATTGGAAACACTTCCGACGCCCTCTAACTGGTATATGTGGTTACAGATCACTAGGGAACAAACTCACACTCTCCCGAGAATCGAGCTTGATCTGGTGGTAGCTCATTGGCTAGGAAAATTCCGCTACATAACATCTCTTATGTTTATTTCAAATAGTAAAGTTAAAATAACACTTTTTAATTATTTTCAAATGTTTGGCAAAAATGTTGTCCAAAAATATTTTAAATATTACTTTTAATAAAAGCATTTTTAAAGTTGTTTAAAAGAATTTTATGTGTTTTATGAATATATATTCTTTAGAACTTGAAATTTAACCTTTTGTTCTTAAATTTATGATAACCATCTTTTATTTATTGTTCGGTTTAAAATACTTAAAATTATATTAGAAAAACTATAAGTTTACTTCCATCATTTAAGACATTGTTTTTTAGTATGATGACTTCAACGGGCTTCTGTTCAAATTATATACTGTTCTTTATTCAATAAAATATGGGGAAACAAGTGTTCATGTTGCATTTTTGGTTACTCGTGTGAGTTATTAGTAATAGTTCGTTAGTATAAGTAATCTAAGTTTTCATGAACTCATGGGATATGACTATTTGAAGCTTACAAATTTCAATAGTAAATTAAAGTTTGATATGTTTTATAAAAATAGTAAATTCAGTTATAATCATATATTATACAGAACTAGTTTATTAAGTGTTTGAAGGGAATCAATATTTTATAAAAATGTAATCACCAAAAAATCTTCTCAATCCAAATTTACTATATACGTTTAGTCCATGTGCTTTTAAAATTAATTCGAGTTCATTTACCCATTTGTATCCGATGCTACTTAGTTTTTTTCATGTCAAATTAAAAATATAGTAAAGTCTCGTCATATCAAGATGAAACTTTTTAAATAATAATTAGCTGCTTATTATGAGACACGCGTCATTGTACATAATAGCCAAGTACGTGCATATTGCGTGCATGTCCAATTGATTGTTTTTTAAAAATCTATTCTGTTAAAAATTTTGAAAAGTAAAAGAAAATCTAAAATTTATGATTCTTAATAATTTATTAGATTTTTTATTAAATTTGATTTTTAATACAACCAAAAAAAATAATAAATAGTGGGCTACAAAAAGGAGAGGTATTTCGTATCCTTTTAAAATTATACAATGACACTGTTTTCTCTTTATCACGAATCAAGTGTTAAAATATATATACAATTTTATTTTCGAGCATGTCTTGTCAACACGTTACATGTATCTCATGACTAGTAGTGTTTTCCGTTTTTTTTTTTAATTATTCAATGTGCCCATTTATTAAGGAAGATGAAGGTTGACAGGAGTTTGGCCAAATAACTGAATTCCCTTGTTCTCTCCGTGTCTTTCCTTTACAAGACAGAGCTCTCCATTTCTTCAATTAACATCCCAAGATCAGTAAATACACGCATACATATATATATGTAAATTCTTCTATTCCATAGTTTTATTTTTTTCATAATTGTCATCGCACCAGTATAATACCTCAACTACTAGTATCAGAGCCTTTACAATGTCTGGGGGTCTCGATGTAAAATCTCTTAAAATTCTGAGTATGCTCTGTGCTATAGCTTTGATTGATATTCCACGTCAGAAAGCAAAATTTTTTGAGATTTTATTAAGGAAATAGAATTGATGGCTGGAGTTGATGGATCGGGACATGAATCAACAAGTTTGATGGTACAAATTTTGTATTCTGACTGTCAGATTAAAGATCATATATATAACAAGAAGCTGCATCATCCTCTATCAGGAAAGAAACTCGAAAAAGGTGGAAGATGATGAGTGGGGGCTTCTTAACCGATAGATGTTAGGTTTAATTCGATTTATCCAAAAAAGATGGACAAAAACCACGGAGGAGATGATTGCTATTTTATCAAACATTTACGGGACACCATCAGCAAACAACAAACTATATTTGATGAAAAAATTATTTATTTTGAAAATATAAGAAGGTGCTTCAGTTTAAGATCACATCAATGAGTTCAGCACGATTGTATCGCGATTAACATCGATTGAAATTAATTTTGATGATAAAGTTCGTGCATTTATTCTTTTGGCATTTTTACAAATTCTTGGGAGCCGATGTGGGTAAGAGATCTGCAATTCTATTGGAAAAAAGAAATTACAATTTAATGATGTCAAGATCAAGTCATTGTTGAAAAAATTTTCGCATGATGGATTCTAGTGAAGGAAAATCATCGAGATCCGCTCTAAATATCGATAATAGAGGATGAAGCTGAGGTGTTGAAAAGAATTACAACTAGTGGCGTGGTTCCAAATCAAGAAATGGAAAGGACAAAATAATTTGAAGAAAAGTTAAAGTGTTGGAGTTATGAAATTAATTGGTAAGTAAATCAATTTTTCTTTTAAGTGTTTTTAAGAAAAAATCATAATGTGAAATATAAAAATAATTGAAACATGAAATTCATTAAATATCTAAATTACATCTCGATTTATTAAAATATATTTCGAATATTCTTCGTCTTCATCAGAACTTGAGCTTGTAAATTCATCAATTACTCCAGCAGTCCGATTCTTTTTTTCTGCAGCAAATCAATCTTGTAAACATGTTAGCATGCCAAGAGTATCTGCGTTTAAATTAGTTCGTTGGTCCCCAATAATTCGGCCACACATTGAAAAAGCTGATTCGGAAGCAACACTTGAAGCTTGAACAGGTAAGATGTCTCTTGCAATTGTTGCTAGAATAGGATAAAGTTGTGAGCTGATTCGGAAGCAACACTTGAAGCTTGAACAGGTAAGATGTCTCTTGCAATTGTTGCTAGAATAGGATAAAGTTGTGAATTTACTTTCCACCATTCCAAAACATCAAGGTTTTCCGGAGTTTCAAAATATTGACTCAAGTAGAGTTGAATCTCATTTGAACAGGTAAGATGTCTCTTGCAATCGATTCGTTGGCACGTTCTATCGAGACCAGATATGGAGAACTTTATTTAGTACATCGGTAGTCAGGGATAAGACGTCTACTGAAGAGCATTTATTACCCCGCCTAATCCAACGTTCTAGGAAGCGCAACAATTGTGGCTCTGAAAGCGCTGTCCACGTGGGCCTTGAATAGGTCAACGGTCCGAGGAAGTAGGGCGATAATCTCACCTAAAGAATGAATCAATTCAGCTATAACGGTAGTCGCGATATCCGCTCGAGCGCACCACTAGCCGGGTAGCGTGTCCTTACTAACTGCTAAGCTCCCCTACAAATACATAGGTATGTCTCACTTTATAATCATTTAGAAATCTGATGCCCCCCATTGTTAGCTCGGGACCCGAGGACCAAGCATCGACCCTACATACGTCATCAAGGACGAAAGCGAGTAAGAGGCGCGCGTAGAGCTCGGAGCTCGGGATGCTCGCATAGTGATCGGGCTTTTCCCCGAGGTCTTGCCACATGCTAGAGAATCGACCGAGCCCCTCCGCTATGAAAAAGAGCTTATAACCCGAGGAAACAATCTAAGGTCGAGGCATCTCCCGAGAACCCCAACTCGATGTGTTAAAGCACTTCCGCAAAAGGCGGAGAACGTGGACCGTATTATGCGGGAGACGTGCGCACGATCTCACCCACGTCTCGATAGAACGTGCCAACGAATCGATTCATCTGCCTAGCCCCTCTATAAATACCCCCAGGTTTGTTCTCTTACGATCATTCACTCATTATCGCACTCTCTCGCACACAACTTATATTCCTCTCATTTTACTCTCGTGCACGACTGACTTAAGCATCGGAGGGGCTTCGCCGGACACATCTCCGGCGCCCTTTGACAAGTGTTCGTTGATTGCAGGAATACGCGCACACTCTCCAATCCCCGACGCCCGACGTCCCCGAGGTCCTCGACGTGGTAGCAGCTCGTCGACTGAACTATTTGGCTACATCAATTGACGCCGTCTGTGGGAAACGTAGAAGAAGATACAAGATGCCACCGAAGAGGACTAGAACTCAGCGTAGTGGGGAGAACAGTAACACAGAGAGTACCGCACAGGGGTCGGAGAATCCTGCTCTTACCCCCGCCCAGATAGCTGAATTAGTAGCCACTACTGTGGCGCAAATACTGGCAGGTCAGCATGCTCCACAACCGCCACCTAATCTCGACCAGCAAGCCGAGGAGATTAGGAGGATGCGTGAAGAGTTAGAAGCTCGGCAAGCCGAAGAGATGAGAAGGATGCGTGAGGAGTTGGAGAGTCAGCGAGCCGAAGAGATGAGGAGGATGTATGAGGAATTGGAGAATCTGAGGAAGGAGAAGAGCTCGGCACCGCCTCCCCCGCCTGCACGGGAGGTGTCATTTTCTACGAAGGTATTGAATGCCGATCTGCCTCAACATTTCAAATATCACAATGTTGGGGAATATGACGGGATGGGAGATCCCGAGGAGCATCTATCTCGGTTTGAGAACGCTGCTTTGCTCTACCGATATTCTGACCCGATCAAATGCCGGATCTTTTTGACTACACTAGTCCGAGCTGCCCAGCAGTGGTTCAATCTACTGCCAGCTGGGAGTATCAAGTGTTTCCAGGACTTCAGCCAGGCGTTTTTACATCAATTCGCTAGCAGCAAGAAACAGCCCCTGACCACCTTGAATCTATTCACTGTGAAGCAAAAGGAGCATGAAACTCTTCGGGAGTACATCCGACGCTTCAATGGGACCATAATCGAAGTGCCATCTGCTACGCCCGACCTCCTGATCGGGGAGTTCACCCAGGGGTTGAGGGGTGGTGATTTCTTTAAGTCACTGGTCAAGAAGCCCCCTAAGACTTTTGATGAACTTCTGACCAAGGCAGAGAAGTATGTTAATGTGGATGAGATACAGTCCTCGAGAAAGATCGAACAGAGGCCACCACCTCGGGCTGGGCGGGATGCTCGGGTGGAGAGACCTCAGCTGAGGCCGGTTAGACAGGAGCCCCCCTTGCTGTTAGGAGAGTTTACTGCTCGAACACCTTTGAAAGTGAGCAAAGCTCGGGCTCTGGAAGTTTGTGATGAAAGGAAGATCGTCCAACGTCCTCGTGGTAGTGATGGGGCCCCGAGGAACCCAAAGTCTGACAAGTTTTACGATTTTCACAGGGACTATGGTCACACTACTGCGGAATGTCGTCTATGGGACCAGGAGTTGGAACGAATCTTACAAAACAACCCCGACGTACGCGCAACGCTGGTGGCTGACAAGCCACGTCGATGGGAGAAGAGGCCTCGTCGTGAGGACGATAGGCAGCTTAACGGCGGGGCCCCGGGTCGGGGTAGAACACCTCGGGGGCAGGATCAGCAACCTAATCTGGGGGAGCGAAATACGCCTCAATCCCGAGGATTTATTAACATGATTTCGGGAGGAACTACTGATGGGGACTCCAATAGAGCGAGGAAGACAAGACTTAGGCGGATGGAAATCATGGAGGTCGGGAATAGACGCTCGGGACCTACCATCTCCTTTGGCCCCGAGGACATGCCTCTGGATGCAAAATCACACAATGATGCGTTGGTTATCAGGGCTATGATTGCCAATTATGAAGTGGCCCGTATCTTCGTGGATTCAGGAAGTTCGGTCAACGTGTTCTTTAAGAGTGCCGTGGACCAGATGGATCTCGGGGAATATCGCATGGAACCAGTGAACACGCCTTTGTATGGATTCACTGGGGATTGTTTGCAGCCCGTGGGGGCTGTTCAATTACCTATGTCGCTCGGGTCGGACGAGTGTAGGAAGACAAAGATAGTGGAATTTACTGTGGTGGATGCGCCTTCTTCGTATAACGTCATTCTTGGGAGGCCAGCCATGGCGGCGTTCTCGGCAGTGGCCTCGGCTTTGCACCAAAAGATTAAGTTTCCGGTAGGAGATTCTGTGGGAGAGGTCCTCGGGGATCGCAAGGTGGCAAGAAAATGTTATGTAGAGGAAGTAAGAGTTGAACAAAAGGCGGCTAAATCTCGAGCTCGGGACTATCCTAGGGCTCGGGAAGACAGAGGTGTAAAC
>KQ989095.1:0-33021 GCA_001598015.1 Dorcoceras hygrometricum | reverse complement strand
CATCGTGACTTCATCGTAACTCCGATCGCCGATCAGATCGGACCGATCGACTCAGTTTCCAAAACTCGAATGCATGATCTGAAAAACCAGTTTTTCAGAACCCCAGTGCAAAATGACCGTTTTGACCCCTCAACAGCCGGGAAATCACGATTTGACCCCTGTTGACTTTTAGGAAGTCGCACTCCCCGAAATCCTCTTATCATGCTCAATACATTGAGCTCAGTATCCGTGCGGGAATCTCGAATCCAGTACTTATGTGACCCTCAATGGTTCAGGGATACAGCTAGCCGTGGGCCCACAACCATTGTGGCTCCGGAATCACAATTCCGGACTTGCCCATCGGATCATGGTAAGAGCGTCTAGCAACATCGCCCCATGATCCCCTAGGTATCACTGATAGTACCTGCAAGAACCAGTTGGTCGTGGTTAGCGTACAGTACGGTCCTTTCAATCCATATATCCCGATCAGATCAACGACCATTGGTAAATCGAGAGTCGCTATAGATCCGATGGCTATGCATACATCTTGGAGATCGAATAGTGACATCGCGAGTGTAACTAGGTAAACACAATTACCTAAAACACTTCTAGTACTCTGGCCAGAGATTTATACACTATTATCCCCTCATATAGCATAGGATATCCACGCATGTCTGCGAGCGGTGAATCCTCGACAACGATGCATCGACTCCTACATGCATCGGGGTCTCACCCAATCCCGCCGCCTGATGACCCCAAGTGAGTCGGAAAACGGGTCAAAGTGAGACGCCTATCATGTAGAGTCTCAATGACGTTTCGAGTCGTGAGAACTAATCAGTACAACCAAGACCTCGGACTTATCCACTCGACAAATGGTAACCACTTGGAAAGTCCGAACGAGGGTAGTTCGATAGATCACCAGGTCACTATCTATCTGCATGCTCAGAACATCACAATGTTCTCTACCAATGAAACATGGTACTTCGCATCGCAGATACTAGTCTCAAGCTCGGGTGACCTTATCCTCATTTTGACGGTCCAATCGACTAGGAACTAATTCAGAATACACAGTGACTATTAGATGTGTTTCATGATAGTCGTCATACCCACTATCACATCTAACATACACTATAGTGCATTCTAGGTCTTTACTCAACGCAATTGTTAATCATCATACAGCACAATGAAATTAAAGAATGCCATATAAATAAATGCGAATACCATATATAAAAATTGTCATATACAAGAGTCTATAAACCCACACGCCACAAGTTGGCTAGTTGGGCATCTACTCTAACATCAGCTTGGTCAACAACAGTTTTCTTCACCGGCTTGGTTCTCTTTGTCCTCTGCTTCTTTGTAATTTGCACCAGAGGGAGAGCCACCGTAGACTCCGAGTCAGATGACGCTATCACCAGCTTGTGTTTAGCACCCGCTCCAACTTGCTTTGCTATGCCCAGCTTAGACAAAGGGCGCGAGTCCTCGTCTGAGCTGGTCCCAGACTTGGACTTAGTTGGAGTAGCTTGGCTCTCTGCCACCACTGGCTTCTTCACCACTGCAACTTTCTCCTTCTACTAATTTTCCACGGCCTTCTCTATGGCCTTCGCCTTAGGCAGCAGCGATTGCAAACCCTCAGCACCACTGGCTGTGTCCCCTGATGGCTTGCTCGATTCACAAGCTGGGACACCGTCTGGTTCTTCTTCATGTAGGTGAGAACAGACCTGCTGTTCAATACCTTAAGAGGGTGCAGCTTTACAGGCTCCCCGAGGTAGGCTTGCACAAATTTCTCCGGCAGAATACTCTATTGCACAACAAATCATTGTCACTGCTTGATAGGGGTATGCACTATGGCAACCAAAGTCTGGAACAGAATGTACCCCCAGTTCACCTTCAGACCGGCACTGATAGCCACCATCAAATCAAATTTATCCGATGTCACCACATCGAAGGAACCGGCTTTGGCGCATAGGGCCTTGGCCACAATGTCGTGTAGCAACCGGTACTCCACTTTCATTTATTTCTTCTTGTTTGGTGCTCTGAAAGGAACACCGCTATCAGAGAATCTCATCCTCATTTTCGACACTGCTGTTGTCAGAAGATTAGTAAAACCCACCAGTCCCTCTGTGAGCAATTGAAACATCACTGCAAAAACCTCCTTAGTAATGACCATCTTCCTGTTGGCCATGAAACTCACAATCGTTCTAGTAATTACCTTCGCATTGGCGAAAAATTCAACCACGGCTCCCTTAAACACTGAACACTGAACACCCAGAAATCCTTTCAGCCCTGATTCCTCCAGAGTCTTGAACATTTTCACCATCCCGGTGTGCTCCATGCTCAACACTGATTCAAAATTAACCTGCAAGTAATTGACAGACAAAGAAGTGGCCATTTCGTAGATTTAAGGTTAGGAAATTTGTGAAATGCGAAAGAGATTGTGATAGATTTCAAAGGAATGCTAGAATGCGCGAAGGATTTGAAAGCTTACTGGAAAACAGAAAGAGAAACAGTATATGTACGAACGAGGAGAGAGAAGGGTTTTAGCAGACACGTGTCATCCTAAGATTTAAAAGACATTTGAAATTCTAAAAATATGATCGTCCGATTTTAAAAAGAATTGGAAAAGGCAAACCAATCTCAACCATTCGTTTTAACATACCAGCACGGAAACCACTTATTCAAAACCCGTGCTAAACATCTACTGTGTATGTCTCTAAGCTGGACCAGATCAGCCATATCTCACCAGCTCGGAGACAAACAGTCGGCTTTTTGCTTATCTGTATGAATATATGTGTTCCCCCTGAACATGCATGCAGAACATAATCAAGACATATCCAAGAGACCTAAAATGTTTCTAAAATAAGAAAACTTAGCGTCGGATAAAGTCTTGGTAAAGATATCAGCAACTTTTTGATCCGTTGGCACATGCTCCACCTAAACATCCTTATTCAGCACATGGTCTCGAATGAAATGATGTCTGATGTCAAGACAGAGTATAATGCATTGATTTTAGAAACCATATCATAGTTAAGCTGGACAGAGCTAAACTGGACAAAGCTAAGCTGGTTAAGGTAAAACCAGCTCAGAGACTTAGAGACTAGAGCAAAGCTGGTTAAGGAAAAACGAGCTCAGACAGTTCAGTTAAGCTGGTTAAAGAAATTAGCTCAGACAAACAGATCAGGTATATAGTTAAAGTTATCAGTTGAAAGAAGATCATACTGAGTTCAGATCAGTTTACAAGAGCAGAGTATATCGAAACAGATCAGATAGAATAGTCTGTATTCGATCAGTAGAAAACAGCTCCGAATAGAACTGGTTCAGTGATAGCGTGAGTAAAGAACAAGCAAGATTATCTTAGAAGAGATGGGTGCAATTAGGAAGACTTATGTTTCCATAGAAGAGAACAGTTGTGAACGAATATCAATATCTGGAACGGTTTAAGATAAGAAGATCAGCTTAGAGAGCAGGACAGTTTAGACCAGATTAAAGAAGTTATATGCAGAAAATAGATCAGGAAACCAGTTGAGTAAAGACAACTTGGCAAATTGGATTTCAGAATACTTTGAAGTTTCGTACAAATTGATATGAATTGTTTGACCTCTCTGTATCGATTTGTAGTCGTTGGAACTAATTTGAGCTAATCCCAGATATACAGAGATTTGGTTTGAACTGAAGACGGTGCAGAGTATGCTAAAAGAGGAAAATCATTTAATGGAGGTGTACGATAATAGTACAAGCATTTTAGACGTCGCAGAAATCTCACTTTGGATGCATACGACGTGTCTGGTAACATTTATTACCGTTGTATCTAAAGGGTATAAATTGGACAAGCAGTTCAGCTGAAAACAACTAATGCTTACGCAACTCACGAACTGCTGAATTAACGAGCTTGCAAAATAGAGTTCATTTTATTGAACCAACTCAGACAGATAGTGACACACACACGTAGATTTTTATCTATCCTTTATGTCACACAACATCCGCACACCCACTCTATAGTGTTGTGTTTACACTGTATAATCATAAACAGAGAGTGAGAGTGCTAAAGTAGCAAAACAGATTAGAGCTGTATTCATTGTATTTCGAACCAGATCGCATGTATGTGTTTGTTGATTGAGTGCTAGGAGTTCTTGCAGCTGCTGGCTATCGGATCGGGTTGTTGCAAGAGTTGTATCAATCAAATCTTCTAGTGGATAAACTTTCCTGTTTAGGAAGAAGGCGAGACGTAGGAGATTAAACTCCGAACTTCCACAAACAAGTTCTTGATCCCTTAACTTTTATGATACGCATTATTAACCATTCACTGTTGAATTGGGTTTTTTCCGCACAATATCATTTTTTACCCAAGACAACATATTATCAATGAGAACCCTCCAAGCTGATAACTCGGCTTAGAGGCTAGATGCGAGTTGTAAAAATATTTTGAAAACATATTTTAACTAAAATTAACAAAGGAGTTTATTCAACCCCCCTTCTGAACTCTCGAGCTGTTTTCGATCCTAACAGGGTTGGAAATGAAAAATTCGGTCATGTTGTCATGTTCTTGGTTGGTTTTTCTTAGAACCAAAAATCAAAAAGTGTTGTTGGATATAAAATAAAGTTTATAGGGGTAAAAATGCTCTTGAAAATTCTTGAAAAAAGTTTCGGTTAAGATAAATTGAGCATGTAGTTCAGTTTATGCTGCTATTTTGAGTTATAGTAACTTGTGCCAAAAATACGATAAATAATAGCCCAGAGACAACAAAAATTCTTTATGGAAGTTCAACGTATTAAACTTCCACGTTTTCCTTCTTCCAAGACGGAAGGATTTTCACGAGAAGACTTTGATCTGATTACACGCCTTAATCAAATCTACTCACTTTAGCACTCTAGTGAACTGAACTCCTAGCACTCTTACCCTTAACCGAATAGACTCTGTTAGTTTACAAATAACGCTCTAGTCATGGTTTTCTATGCACGACTAAGTTTGAGCTAATTCAATTGAGTTGAATGACTACACCCTGGGTGTGCTGATAGAGAGTTTTAAACATAGAGGATTTTGAAAACTTTGATCTCTCTTATCGTATTCGTAACTTTGATAACTTCAAAATATCAATCCTCTTGATACTACAGGCTGAGGATCCAAATGTAATAAATTCAAACGGTATACAGCCACCGAATCCTTGTACCCTTTTACTTGAGCATTTGATGCAGTTTGTATACTCCATACTTATGCATTAAATGCTTCTCTCTTTAAGCTTGAAAATACAATCTTCGTACTCAACATTCCTATCATTTTTATAATTGTTGCCATACTTTTTCAACGACTATAAATGCTCTTGAAAGTCAGATATCCGAACACTTGTACTTATCTGATCTGTTTTATTTGTCGTGTTGTTCTATTACATAACGTGTGCTGAATTGTCCAAGATGTCCTATAGATAGTGTGATCTGCTCTTGAACACTGCGCTTGAGATCTGCTATTGAACGTTGCGCTTGAACTAATATGCTCTTGAACATGGCCCCTTGAACTAACCTGCTCTTTACATTGCCCTTGTCCCTGAGATGTTCTGTTCCAATTCAACTCAGCCAGTTTTAGCCCAGCTGGTCCGCCCTAACAAAAACTGCTTAGATACCATTGAGTTGAACTGATTAGATCTGAGATATTATTTTGTTCATCACAAATTAGCTTAAATTTTATCTTAACAATCATCCTCTTTTAGTTGATGACAAATCATGGACAAAAGACTTTGAAAAAAAAATCTTTTACTGTGAATTCTATAGGTATTTTCAAATGTCTGTGTTAGGATCGATTTACGCTCTATATACTTGTTATTTTGACAATAAAATCGGCACTTAGAGGGTGTAACCAGATCGAATGATAAGACGTAGGATTCAGCAAGACATTGAAGCCGGGTTGAGATAACCAAACTGGTTCCAGCTGGTTTTTGAAACCAGCTTGATACAAAGCAAGCGCTAAACATGCTGGTTCCAGCTGGATGCTGAAACCAGCTCGACACACAGCCAAACGATCCGGTTAACTTATCTTGAGCTGAAATAGTTCAGTGTTTTTGAATACTTGTGCATTGAGATATATATCGAGTAATGAATACAAATCATGCGGAAATAACTCAAACTGCATTCTTAAATTCGAAAGCCTTTTAAACAGTTTTATGCACAATTATAAATATGCAATGCGTATGTATGCAAGTACTGAAAGCCATAAAGAAAATACGCTGATTTGTTTATGGAAGTTCGGAGCTCAATCTCCTACATCTCCCCTTCTTCCGCAACGGGAAGGATCCACTAGAAGACTTTGATTACAACGACCCTCGCTGCAACCCACTCCTATGACCCGCAGCCGCAAGAACTCCTAGCCACTCCACTGCACACCAGCCCGCAAGCTGCGTGTGTCTAACTCACTTCTTTACTGCCTCAGTGAGAAAGGTGACACTTCTTTACTGTCTCAGTGCGAAAGACTACATACACTTGTTTAACGTCTCAGTACGAAAGACAACTAGACTTGTTTAACGTCTCTGTCCAAATACTATAATGGAAGTCGTTTGATTTGATTCACTCAACTACTCTGTTAAGCTCTCAGCTCTCATATATGAGTGAATCTGTGTGTGAGAAATATACAGTGTATGCTCTCTCTCGAATGTATTCTCACACCCCAGGAAGTGCTCCTATACGAGCTGGTTTTTCATTTTCTTCCCAGGTTCAGTGTTGTTCTTTCTTCTGATATTTACATTTATTTTGGACAACACTGTTACGACTTCGCTCTTCTCCACTTCTTCAATCAGTTGCTTGTGCTCAGTTTTATAGCCTTGCGAGGAGATTTGCCCGTTGGACACAAAGTGGCAGACGTTGAAAGATCTTCTGACACTGTTGTACTTTGCGTCCTTTGTCAATAAATGCACCGCAGGCTTTTCTTCACTTTAGTCACGTGAGCACTGTTCTGAGAAGACAAAACAAGCAAGTCTATTTTGAATACTAAACAGTATTTGTCGTTTAGCATTGTATTCAAATCTCCTTGCTCGTGGATTTGATGGCATCTGCCATGCCATCAGAACTGGTTTGACTTTAACCAGCTTGCCAGCTTGTTCGTCAATCTGATCTGCATCGAGATAGCTGCTTCTTCAAATCGTTCAGAGCTCTCTCCTTCTCCTCTTGTTTGCAACCGCTCTTGAGCAATTTTTCTGATTTGCTCTTGTCATATGATCTTGAGCTGATCTTCATCATCTTCAGAACTATGGGTTTCTCTATCTAGCAAAGTTCTTCCCATTTTATGACTGTTCATGACTTTTCTAGATAGAGTCCCTCCTTCTTGGATCAGCTCTTGATCATCTTATCCAGCTGGTTTGTCCTTAACCAGCTGGTTTCTACTCTGCTCCCTATATCGAGCATATTCTTCATATGAGCTGTCCCAAGCTGGTTTTCAAGCTGGTTTCTTATTTGAACCATCTTGGTTTTATGAAGACTACTCGAGTGCCCCACCAGCATGCAGATTCTTCCTCGTCCAAGGTGGGCACTTCGAGCTAGTCTCTCTTCTCATTGAAACAGCTCTCTTGTCCTGGCTGACCTTCCAGCTGGTCGCTCAGCGAGGTATAGTGTACTCCGCTGGTGATCGGATCTGCACTCGATCACTGCGCTTGTACCTGTATTCGCACTCAATCACTGCTCTTGTGCGCTGCACTTGATCTGCACTTGAGCAATTCTGCGCTTCAATTACTGCACTTCAATTCTGCTCCTGATTCTGCCCTTGAACTGCTCTTCTCCTTTACCAAGCTGGTAAACCAGCTTGAAGTATTCTTTGACCTGGTAAAGACAGTGCTGATCCAGCTCGGGCGTCCCTTACTGTACCAGCAAAGATATCTTCAACTCGACCAGCTTGGGCGTACCCTCACTGTTCCAGTTTGGATATCTCCCTGTTTCTTCAATCAAGTGCACTGCACATATCACGAAAGTCGTTAGTACGATAGAAGCAGATTTTGTGTGAATCAAAATTTAGATTCTGATATGTAAAAACAGATCCAACAATCTCCCCATTTTTTATTTACACAAAATCTGGATAAACATATGCATGTATGTTTATGCCACGAAATATTTCTCCCCCTTTTTGTGGGAATCAAAAGGAGTTTGAAATCTTGTCTCTCCCTTAATATTTAAAGCAAAACTCCCCCTCAAAATATCATGGGGTAATTTTATTTTCGAAATAAAAACATTATGCACAAGGAGACAGTTTTGTCGAAAACTTCATGTATGCATGAGATTTTTAAAATCTCTATGCTACTCAAAACTTTCATTCATTAGGACCAGAGGAGCAATAGAAGATTCAGTTCACAGAATCTCTTCCATTTTTCCCTAAGGCTTAGCCTCGCTCTGCCTTAGAGATCTTGGCGTCCACAGACCTCGCGCAATCTGTCAGCTCGTTGGAAGAGATGTTGCCGCTCTTTCCTTTCGAGAAATTGCTCTGTAATTCAATGGACATTCCTCCCCTTATCCATATGCAATGAGTTTTGAAAACCTTAAAAACGTTGCAACATAGACAGGCTTTCGAACAATCATAGCAGACATGAATTTTAAAACCGTTTAAAAATATTTTTCGAAGAAAATGCACTATTCAAGAACAACCTGCTCTGATACCACTTGTTAGGATTGATTTACCCTCTATATACTTGTTAATTTGACAAGAATCGACACTTAGAGGGTGTAACCAGATCGAATGATAAGACGCGGGATTCAACAATGCATTTAAGCCAGGTTGCGATAACGTGGTTCCAGCTGGTTTTTGTAACCAGCTTGATACAAAGCAAGCGCTAAACATGCTGGTTCCAGCTGGATGCTGAAACCAGCTCGACACACAGCCAAACGATCTGGTTAACTTATCTTGAGCTGCAATAGCTCAGTGTTCTTGAATACTTGTGCACTGAGATATATATTGAATAATGAATATAAATCATGCGGAAATAAATCAAACTGCACTCTTAAATTCGAAAGCCTTTTAAACAGTTTTATGCACAGTTATGAATATGCAATGCGTATGTATGCAAGTACTGAAAGCCGTAAAGAAAATACGCTGATTTGTTTATGGAAGTTCGGAGCTCAATCTCCTACATCTCCCCTTCTTCCACAATGGGAAGCATCCACTAGAAGATTTTGATTACAACGACCCTCGCTGCAACCCACTCCTACGACCCGCAGCCGCAAGAACTCCTAGCCACTCCACTGCACACCAGCCCGCAAGCTGCGTGTGTCTAACTCACTTCTTTACTACCTCAGTGAGAAAGGCGACACTTCTTTACTGTCTCAGTGCGAAAGACTACATACACTTGTTTAACGTCCCAGTGAGAAAGACAACTAGACTTGTTTTACGTCTCTGTCCAAAGACTACAATGGAAGTCGTTTGATTTGATTCACTCAACTACTTCATTCAATACATGCTACTATTCACTTCAAAGAGCATGTAATTCTAAATTCTGTCTGACTTACTCTTACCATTGAATCACACAATCATGCGATACAAAATTCAAAACAGT
Source organism: Dorcoceras hygrometricum (assembly GCA_001598015.1). Taxonomy (NCBI): domain Eukaryota; kingdom Viridiplantae; phylum Streptophyta; class Magnoliopsida; order Lamiales; family Gesneriaceae; genus Dorcoceras; species Dorcoceras hygrometricum. Next base: position 23,524 of record KQ989095.1, on the reverse strand, counting down.
AAGACATATATCATGGCAGCATGTAATCAATCATAAATTAATCAAAAGACTCGATCTACCCCTCTCATCTAATTCAATTCAAGAACTTAGTGATGCTCTGATACCACCTGTTGTGAGACTCTCTTCACACAATTATTCTAATCTCATCTTATGGACGATTAATTAATAAGTTTACTAAGTCGAACCTAGTTTTATGCGTACATTTTTTTTAAATAGTAGGTATCTATCAACAGATATTACGCTATGGGGTGAACAGTAGGTATCTGTCAACAGATATTACGTTATGGGAAACGAAGGTTGCTGTCAGCAGTTAGCAACTGCAGAACATCCACGAAAGCTGACAACAGCTAATGGGTCACCAAAAGCTGTTCATCCATTAAGAAACGTAACGGTACGAAGGTTAATACACCTTATATTCACTGGTACAAAATCTGTTCATTAAATACAAAACTAGATACATCGAAGACTAGCAATTATTTCCAGAACCTAAACTAACAGCAGGTTCCTAGTCTTTTTGTTTGTCGCCCTTCTTCTAGGTTCTTGCTACCCCTGTCCCAGCAAATCAATTCTTTCCTCCTGTCATCATGCACACATACAAAACAAGACAACAGTCGTAACACTCCGGTGAGAAATGATCTCAGTACAATCGACAGGTTCATGCAAAATCATAAGAAAGTTCATAACAACAATATTAACTCAAAATAAACTGAACATATCTCTTCGCTTCAACTAAGAATTGATTCCATTTCACATCAACGTCATCAAGATTTGTATATGATCTTGACATGGATATCCATCTAACGAAATCACTCTGACTTCGAAAATAAGGTCACCTCAGACCTTGGCATTAGAATCAATTCATTTTCTCTTCGTATCATCATATTCATATCAAATAAAAGATCCACTACCTGTGATGGATCGACACACATAACTTCAAGTTCTAAATCAAGAACAGTAATCATAATGTATGTGATTTGTCGGGATAACTCAAGAAATATAATTCTAGAGAATTCAAATTCCCCGACTCTCATGTCAAATTATACCTTCGTTTATCTCTGTTTTGGGAATTGCTTCAATTACTACTTCTAACTTCTTATCACAAGAATCCCAAAGAATTCACAGAATCAAATTCTGGTGTCTATAGTCTAAGTTACAAGGATTCGAATTCAATCTCATTTATAGAAGAAGATCTCTGTTATCTGCAGAGTTCCCCATGCAATCTCTATGAATTCCACGTGTCATGCTGAGTATTTATCGACCAAAATAAGATAAGCACACACCGTTTGAACATATTCCTATATTCATACATCTCGCTAACTAGATACCAGTTGCTGTTCTAAAAAAACAGACGTTGCTACAGTAAGTATCTTACGACAAAAACCAACGTTTATTCTCAACAGATACCAGCTTTTCCTTTCGATAGAATCAGCAGCAACCATCAGAAGTTGTATTTCTCTTCGCGCCTCAAAACGACGTCGCGTCAACTAATTAAAACGACGCCGCGGTGCGTCAACAGCTGATGACAGATTCTCTCAAAATAACCAACGGCTGAAACGCGAAACAATTCAGATGACGTAAGGATCACGTCAGCTTTACTGCCAACGGCTGGTCTTGCTAAATAACCCAACGATGACGTATGAGATACATCACCCTCGCTTCCAGTAGCAGCAACAAGCGTTACAATCAACACGCTGCATTTCGACTTATCAAAACAACGTCACCTCACCATCAGCGACTGGTCGTACGAAATAATTTAAACGACATCGTAATGAAAACGTCATACTCTCTGTTGACAGCTGATCTCCTAACCCAGCAGCTGGATAAAAAAATGCAACAAATCCCTCACGACTGGTACCAGACGCAACACTCAAAACGCTGCATTCAACTAAATAAAACGACGTCGCTTCTCACCAGCGACTGTTCCTCAACCAGCTGGTTACCCAGTCACAAGCAGATACAATGCAACTACTGATTACCCAGTCGCAAGCTCCTCTCACCAACAGCTGGTTTAACGTAACAACTGACCACACAAAGACTGGTTTAATGCAACTAGATCAACACCACTTCATCCAAAAGCTACAATCTGAAAATTCGAAATCATAAAATCTATAATCCTGGGCATTACATTTCTCCCCCTCTAACACATGAGTTCGTCCTCGAACTCACTAGCAGTCTGTATATGCATACATATAAGAATATTGAAATATCAGAAACTTGATGAGAACTCACCACATTAGAATAGATAGGGAAATCGTTGTCTCATGTCATCTTCAACTTCCCACGTATCTTCTTCAACTCCATGTCGATTCCATTGAATCTTCACCAATGGAATAATCTTCATTCGGAGTTGCTTTTCTTTTCGATCCAGTATCTGAATCGATTGTTCAAAGTAACTGAGAGTTTCATCAAGTTCAGCTTCGTCAGCAAGAATAACATGAGATGCATCAGGCAGATATTTCCTCAGCATCGATACATGAAAGACATCATATATACCTGAAAGAGATGGAGGTAATGCGAGTCGATAAGCAAGATCGCCTATCATCTCGAGAATTTCATAAGGACCAATAAATCGTGGAGACAACTTCCCTCGTTTTCGAAATCGGATTGTACCCCTGAAAGGAGAAATTTTCAAGAATACTCTGTCCCCTGTTTCAAAGCCCAACGATCGACGTCTGGTATTCGCATATCTAGCCTGTCTATGTTGTGTGGTCCTCATTTTCTGCTGAATTACCTTCACCTTCTCAGTCATTTCTCTGATCATATCTGGTCCCAATTCAGGCACCTCTGATACATCATCCCAATATAATGGTGAATGACACTTTCTTCCATACAGTGCCTCAAACGGAGCCATCTCAATACTCGCCTGATAACTGTTGTTATACGAAAATTCCACCAGCGGTAATGAATCTTGCCATGTAATACCAAAATCTAATACCATAGCTCTAAGCATATCCTCAAGAGTCTGAATTGTTTGTTCAGTTTGTCCATCAGTTTGAGGATGATAACCAGTGCTTAAATATAACTTCGTACCTAGAGCTTGTTGCAAGCTACTCCAAAAGTGTGAAGTAAATCTCGGATCTTGATCCGATACAATCGATTTTGGTATACCGTGAAGTCTTACCACTTCTCGAATATAGAGATCCGCCATTTGATCATGTCGATAGGTCATTCGATAAGGAATAAAGCAAGCAGATTTCGTTAACCTATCGATAATTACCCAAATAGCATCACATCCTCGGGATGATCTGCGCAACTTCGTCACAAAGTCCATGGAAATATGATCCCATTTCCATTTAGGAACTGACAGACTTTGTAATAAACCAGCAGATTTCTTTTTCTCAGCCTTCACCTGTTGGCAATTCAAACATTTTAGAAACAAAATCAAGTCACATCAGACTTCATTTTGCTACCGTGAAGTCTTACCACTTCTCGAATATAGAGATCCGCCATTTGATCATGTCGATAGGTCATTCGATAAGGAATAAAGCAAGCAGATTTCGTTAACCTATCGATAATTACCCAAATAGCATCACATCCTCGGGATGATCTGCGCAACTTCGTCACAAAGTCCATGGAAATATGATCCCATTTCCATTTAGGAACTGACAGACTTTGTAATAAACCAGCAGATTTCTTTTTCTCAGCCTTCACCTGTTGGCAATTCAAACATTTTGAAACAAAATCAGTCACATCAGACTTCATTTTGCTTCCACCAGTATTGCTTTCTCAAATCTTTGTAAATTTTTCTACCTCCAGGATGTACACTGAATCTACTTCTATGCCTTCGTTCAATATATGTTGCTTCAACTTTGTTACATCTGGCACAACAAGTCTGTTATTCACATACAAAACCTCATCAGCACTTACCCGATACTCAGATTTATGTCCAGATCTAACCATTTCAATCGACTTCTGGATACTCAGATCCCTCTTTTGTGCTTCTTTAATTCGAATCAATAATTCAGGTTCAGCACTGATAGCATAAACCCTCATGGGTTTCATATCTGTCTCAAATAGATATCCAGACGTACAGAAATTTTCTATTAAACTAGATACACCCATAGTAGCCAAGGATAAAGCACAAACCTTTCTACTAAGGGAATCTGCTGCCGCATTCGATTTTCCTGGATAGTATTTGATTTCGCAATCAAAATCTTTCAATAAATCCAGCCATCTTCGTTGTCTCATATTTAATTCAGACTGTGAAAACAGATATTTCAGACTTTTGTGATCAGAAAAGATTTCAAATTTCTCACCGTAAAGATAATGTCTCCATATCTTTAATGCAAATACGATGGCTGCCAATTCAAGATCATGAATTGGATATCGGTTTTCATGTGGCTTCAATTGTCTCGAGGCATACGCGATAACATGTCCTCGTTGCATTAGAATACATCCCAATCCTTGGTGAGAAGCATCACAATAAACAACAAAACCACCAGTACCCGAAGGAATTGTCAAAACTGGTGCTGTCGTCAACCTCTTTTTCAACTCAAGAAAACTGACTTCGCAAGCTTCAGACCAAATGAAAGGTGCATTCTTCTGTGTCAGTTGAGTAATAGGCTTCGCAATACTCAAGAAATCTTGGATAAATCGACGGTAATAACCTGCCAAGCCCATAAAACTTCGAATTTCTGGCGCAGATGTTGGTCTAGGCCAATTAATCACTGCTTCTATTTTGCTCGTATCAACAGAATTACCATCACCTGAAATAATATGGCCAAGAAATACCACTTTCTGAAACCAAAATTCACATTTCGACAACTTGGCATACAAATTCTAATCTCGTAGAGTTCTCAACACAGTTCTAAGATGATTAGCGTGATCGCAATGATTCTTCGAATAAATCAGAATATCATCAATAAATATGATTACAAAATCATCAAGATACCTCTGAAATACTCTATTCATCAAACTCATAAATACTGTCGGGGCATTGGTCAATCCGAAAGGCATAATAATGAACTCATAATGACCATACCTCGTTCGAAAAGCAGTTTTCGATATATCCTCATCTCGTACCCTCAATTGATGGTATCCGTATCTCAAATCAATCTTTTAATATACTGATGAACCCTGCAATTGATCAAACAAATCATCTATCCGGGGTAAAAGATATCGATTCTTTACCGTTGCTTTGTTTAGTTGCATGTAGTCAATACATAACCTCATTGATCCGTCTTTCTTTCGTACAAACAGTACTGGTGCGCTCCAGGGAGAAACACTGGGTCTAATGTATCCCTTGGCAAGAAGATCTTCAAGCTGTTCTTTCAACTCTTTCAATTCTATCGGTGCCATACGATACGGTGCTCTCGATATTGGTTGTGTACCTGGCATCAACTCAATACTGAATTCTACCTCTCGAAATGGAGGCAATCCTGGAATCTCGTCAGGAAAGACATCAGCAAATTCACAAACTACTGGTATATCAACCAGTTTCGGGATAGTCTTCATCACATCTACTGCATATATCAGGAATCGTTCTGCTCCCAATAGATTAGTCATGGAAAGAACAGAAACTAAGGGAATTCTGGCTCGTGATCCCTTACCATAGAATTTCCACTCATCAGTTTTCTCAGGTCTGAATCGAACCACTTTCCTGAAAACATCCACTGTTGCTCTGTACTTGGTTAACATGTTTATGCCAATGATACAATCAAAATCAGACAACCCAAGCACAATACAGTTAATCTCAATCTCATGACCCTCAAACTGTAGTATACAATTTCTAACAGTTTTCATTGATAAAATACCCCTTCCCAGAGGTGAAGAAACATATACTACTTCAGCTAAGGGTTCAACAGGCAACTCATGCGATACAACAAAGTGCTCGGATATAAACGTATGTGAAGCACCAGTATCAACTAAGACATAAGCAGGATAATTACAAAGATAGCAATTACCGGCAATAACATCATCAGGGGCTGCTTGTGCTTGCTCCTCTATCAAAGCAAACACTCTGGCTTGTTGCTTAGGAGGTTGGCTCACTGTCTGGCTCCCTCCTTGTCTACCCTGATGCTGAATATGTGGTTGGAATGAATGTACAGAAGACGCTTGCCTTTCTGGCGGTAGCATTGATCTCGATGCTCCAGTATTCTGTGAACTTCCAGAACCACGTTGAGGACATACCCTCACAAAGTGTCCAGGTTGATTACAGAAGTTGCAAAGGCCAAACACTCCTCTACACTGTTCAGTGATATGCCGGCCTCCACATTCGGTTCTGTCTAGCTCTTTGTTGTTTAGATTCATTCGAATTAGACGAACTACTGGTACCTGAACGTTTAAACTGTTTTCCTTTTCCTTTAAAGAAATTTTTCTTTCCACTACTGCTGCCTCCAGTATCAAATCGAGGGGGTGGTGGAATCTGTTGTTTCTCTTGAGGTGATCTCGCTGATAGTCGCACAAACTGTGCTCCTCGTTGCCTCATAACCCTGCTTCAGCTCCCTTTGCACGATTCAATGCATCAGCAAAGGTATTCGGTCGCCTTGAATTCACCAAGGTGAACACATCGGGATTGAATCCATTTATGAACTGATCGGCTTGAGCTTCATCGCTAACAGCAACGTGTGGAGCAAATTTGAGTAAACTTGTGAACTTGGCAACATATTCTTCAATGTTCAATTGCCCTTGTCGCAAATTCGCAAACTCTGATCCTTTGTCCTTCCGATAAGAAACAGGAAAGAATCGCTGATAGAAAGCAGTTTTGAACACAGACCAAGTAACAACAGTACCTTGGTTTTCCAACGCTTTCTTCGTCGCTATCCACCAGCTTTTACCAAGGCCATGCAGCTGATGAATTATCAATCTCACCCGACGATCATCGGTATAATCTAACGCTTCAAATAACTGTTCTATGTCTTCTAACCAGTTCTCACACTCTATTGCATTTTCTGTTCCTGTCAATGTTGGCGGTTTAAAGGATTGAAATCATTTCAACAGTGTTTTCATCGAAGTTTCTATTGCATTCAATGCATCAGTCGAGGTACTACCCTGCTCTGTTCGCGGAACAGTTCCTGTCTGCCGGGTAGTTGTTCGTCGAGGAGTCATATCTAAGAATCAAACAGATTTGTTCATAATTCCTCATCATATCGATAACAAATCTCAGTCCCTCCTCTGATTAGCACACATGAATGTGCTGCTTCTCAAGAGATCGAGTTCTGATTCATACTTCATTCAATACATGCTACTATTCACTTCAAAGAGCATGTAATTCTAAATTCTGTCTGACTTACTATTACCATTGAATCACACAATCATGCGATACAAAATTCAAAACAATAAGACATATATCATGCGAGCATGTAATCAATCATAAATTAATCAAAAGACTCGATCTACCCCTCTCATCTAATTCAATTCAAGAACTTAGTGATGCTCTGATACCACCTGTTGTGAGAGTCTCTTCACACAATTATTCTAATCTCATCTTATGGACGATTAATTAATAATTTTACTAAGTCGAACCTAGTTTTATGCGTACATTTTTTTTAAACAGTAGGTATCTATCAACAGATATTACGCTATGGGGTGAACAGTAGATATCTGTCAACAGATATTACGTTATGGGAAACGAAGGTTGCTGTCAGCAGTTAGCAACTGCAGAACACCCACGAAAGCTGACAACAGCTAATGGGTCACCAAAAGTTGTTCATCCATTAAGAAACATAACGGTACAAAGGTTAATACACCTTATATTCACTGGTACAAAATCTGTTCATTAAATACAAAACTAGATACATCGAAGACTAGCAATTATTTCCAGAACCTAAACTAACAGCAGGTTCCTAGTCTTTTCGTTTGTCGCCCTTCTTCTAGGTTCTTGCTACCCCTGTCCCAGCAAATCAATCCTTTCCTCCTGTCATCATGCACACATACAAAACAAGACAACAGTCGGAACACTCCGGTGAGAAATGATCTCAGTACAATCGACAGGTTCATGCAAAATCATAAGGAAGTTCATAACAACAATATTAACTCAAAATAAACTGAACATATCTCTTCGCTTCAACTAAGAATTGATTCCATTTCACATCAATGCCATCAAGATTCGTATACGATCTTGACATGGATATCCATCTAACGAAATCACTCTGACTTCGAAAATAAGGTCACCTCAGACCTTGGCATTAGAATCAATTCATTTTCTCTTCGTATCATCATATTCATATCAAATAAAAGATCCACTATCTGTGATGGATCGACACACATAACTTCAAGTTCTAAATCAAGAACAGTAATCATAATGTATGTGATTTGTCGGGATAACTCAAGAAATATCATTCTCGAGAATTCAAATTCCCTAACTCTCATGTCAAATTATACCTTCGTTTATCTCTGTTTTGGGAATTGCTTCAATTACTACTTCTAACTTCTTATCACAAGAATCCCAGAGAATTCACAGAATCGAATTCTGGTGTCTGTAGTCTAAGTTACAAGGATTCGAATTCAATCTCATTTATAGAAGAAGATCTCTGTTATCTGCAGAGTTCCCCATGCAATCTCTATGAATTCCACGTGTCATGTTGAGTATTTATCGACCAAAATAAGATAAGCACACACCGTTTGAACATATTCCTGTATTCATACATCTCGCTAACCAGATACCAGTTGCTGTTCTAAAAAAACAGACGTTGCTACGGTAAGTATCTTACGACAGAAACCAACGTTTATTCTCAACAGATGCCAGCTTTTCCTTTCGATAGAATCAGCAGCAATCATCAGACGTTGCCTCAAAACGACGTCGCGTCAATTAATTAAAACGACGCCGCGGCGCGTCAAAAGCTGATGACAGATTCTCTCAAAATAACCAACGGCTGAAACGCGAAACAATTCAGATGACGTAAGGATCACGTCAGTTTTACTGCCAACGGCCGGTCTTGCTAAATAACCCAACGATGACGTATGAGATACGTCACCCTCGCTGCCAGTAGCTGCCACAAGCGTTACAATCAACACGTTTCGTTTTGACTTATCAAAACGACGTCACCTCACCATCAGCGACTGGTCGCGCGAAATAATTTAAACGACATCGTAATGAATACGTCATACTCTATGTTGACAGTTGATCTCCTAACCCAGCAGCTGGATCAAACAATGCAACAAATCTCGCACGACTGGTACCAGACGCAACACTCAAAACGCTGCGTTTCAACTAAATAAAACGACGTCGCTTCTCACTAGCCACTGTTCCTAAACCAACATCTGGTTACCCAGTCGCAAGCAGATACAATGCAACTACTGATTACCCAGTCGCAAGCTCCTCTCACCAACAACTGGTTTAACGTAACAACTGATCACACAACGACTGGTTTAATGCAACTACTGATCAACACCACTTCATCCAAAGCTACAATCTGAAAATTCAAAATCATCAAGTCTATAATCCCGGGCATTACATCGTCAATCTGATCTGCATCGAGCTAGCTGATTCTTCAAATCGTTCAGAGCTCTCTCCTTCTCCTCTTGTTTGCTATCGCTCTTGAGCAAATTTTCAGATTTGCTCTTGTCATATGATGTTGGATCTGTTTTTACAGATCAGAATCTAAGTTTTGATTCACACAAAATCCGTTATTATTATACTGAAGATTTAAATTAAGTGTGCAGGCTGAGCTGAACAGAAAAATGCGATTTGGAGGCCTAAATGAAGGAATTTGGCTGAAAAGCAGCTTAGGTCAGCACAAAGTAGTGAGTCTTGCTCGTTGGACCATTTCGGAGGGGGTAGCACTGGTCTCATGCAAAAATACGCAAGTTCATCCCGAACCTTGCAAATTCCCCGACCGGATTATAAAGCCTGCTCAGCAGCGAGAAAGCACTGATAGCAGATTGATTGAGAGCAGATAGCAGTGCAAATTGAAGAGTGGACCAAGTTGGAACAGTAATGGGACGCCCGAGCTGGTCCAAAATTGGACAACTTAGCTGGTACAGTGAGGGGACACCCGAGCTGGTCCAGCTAAGGACAACCAAATCGCAGAGTGGCTCTGTGAAAGAAGAAACCAACTGGGAAGGAAACCAGCTGGAAAACAAGCTCAGTGCAAACCAGCTCGAAGACCAGCTGGGAAAAACCAGCTCAGCAAACAGCTGGTAGAGACCATCCCAAATTTTAGCAACCAGCTCAATGGACAGAACAGAGAGAAGAGCAGAAATCAAGAGCAGAATCTATCAGATCAACGAGCAAAGCAATTTGAACTTTAACTTATGCGAAGACAGTTTATTAGAGTTCAAATTTATTTGCTGTGTTGTCCACATCAGGTACAGATTTGTACAGTGCGCACATGCTCAAAGTCTACAAAGCCTGCAGAAGCATTAAATGCAAAGGACACAAAGTACAACTATGACAGAACTTTTCATAAGCCTTTACAACGGATATATGCTTTGTGTCCAACGGATTAAATCTGCACAGAGGCTATATATAAGATGAGCAGCAGAAGATGAAAAAAGAGAGGTGTGCATGAGCAAAAACAGATTAATCAATTCGACTGCACAACCATGGGAAGATAGCAGAAATCCAGCTCGGAGAGGAGCACTTCCCAGTGTGTGAGAATAAATTCGAGAGTGAGCATACACTGTATAATTCTCACACACAGATTCACTCACATTTGATAGCTGAGAGCTTAATTGGTTAGATGAGTGAATCATAAACACAAGTCATTGTGTTGTCTTTCGCACTGAGACGTTAAACAAGTGTATGTAGTCTTTCGTACTGAGACGTTAAAGAAGTGCCGCCTTTCTCACTGAGGCGTAAAAGAAGCGTTGTTAGTCACACAGCTTGCGGCTGGTGTGCAGTGGTGTTGCTAGGAGTTCTTACGGCTGCTGGTCGTAGGAGTGTGTTGCAGCGGGGGCCGTTGTAATCAAAGTCTTCTAGTGGATCCTTCCCGTTGCGAAGAAGGGGAGATCTAGGAGATTGAGCTCCGAACTTCTAGAAACAAATCACAGCGCATTTATTTACTGCTTTACTGCATTTATACATACGCATTGCATATTTACAACTACGCATAAAACTGTTTAAATGGGCTTTCGAATTTAGAGTGCAGTTTGAGTTATTTCCGCATGTTTTATATACATTACTCAATCTGTATCTCGGTGCACAAAGTATTCAAGAACACTGAGCTATTGCAGCTCAAGTTAAGTTAACCAGATCGTTCGACCGTGTGTCGAGTTGGTCTCAGCTTCCAGCTGGAACCGGCATGTTTAGCGCTCGCTTTATATCGGGCTGGTTTCAACTTCCAGCTGAAACCAGCTTGGTTATTGTGAACCCGGTTTCAATTTATGTATGAATCCTGCGTCTTGTCATTCGATCTGGCTACACCCTCTAGAACTGGTCATTGATCGAATAACTAGTCATTGCACATAGATAGAGGGTAAAATCGATCCCCAACAAGTGGTATCAGAGCAGGTTGTTCTTGAATAGTGCATTTTCTTCGAAAAATGTTTTTAAAACATTTTTAAAATACGCTCTGATATCTTTTAGAAAGCCTGTCCATGCTACAAAATTTTTAAGGTTTCCAAAACTCATCGCATATGGATTAGGGGAGGAATGCCTATTGAATTGCAGAGCGATTTCCCGAAAGAAAAGAGCGGAACCATCTCTTCTGACGAGCTGACAGATTGCGCGAGATCTATGGACGCAAGATCTTTAAGGCTGGGCGAGGCCAAGCCTTAGTGAAAAATGGAAGGATTCTGTGGATTGAATCCTCTATTGCTCCTCTGGTCCATATATATGAGAACTTTTGTGTAGCATAGACTTTTCAAAATTTCATGCATACATGCTGCTTTCGACAAACTGTCTTCCCATGCATAACATTTTGTTTCGAAAATAAAAACCCCATGTTCTATTAAGGGGGAGTTTTGTTTTAAATATTGAAGGGGAGACAAGATTTCAAACTCTTTTTGATTCCCACAAAAATGGGGAGAAATATTTCAAGCATAAACATACCTGCAAATGTTTATCCTGATTTTGTGTAAATTAAAAAGAGGGAGATTGTTGGATCTGTTTTTACAGATCAGAATCTAAGTTTTGATTCACACAAAAATCCGTTACTATTATACTGACGATTTAATCAAACTCTTTTTGATTCCCACAAAAATGGGGAGAAATATTTCAAGCATAAACATACCTGCAAATGTTTATCCTGATTTTGTGTAAATTAAAAAGAGGGAGATTGTTGGATCTGTTTTTACAGATCAGAATCTAAGTTTTGATTCACACAAAAATCCGTTACTATTATACTGACGATTTAAATTAAGTGAGCAGGTTGAGCTGAACAGAAAATGCGATTTCGAAGGCCTAAATGAAGGAATTTGGCCGAAAAGCAGCTTAGGTCACTATAAAATAGTTAGTCTTGCTCGTTGGACCATTTCGGAGGGGGTAGCACTGGTCTCATGCAAAAATACGCAAGTTCATCCGAACCTTGCAAATTCCCCGGACGGATTATAAAGCCTGCTCAGCAGCGAGAAAGCACTGATAGCAGATTGATTGAGAGCAGATAGCAGTGCAGATGAAGAGTGGACCATGTTGGAACAGTAAGGGGACGCCCGAGCTGATCCAAAATTGGACAACTTATGTAATGCCCGAGATTATTATGTAGTGATTAAGTAAGTTCGAAGTTCCAGACGATAGATTCTGATGAAGTCTGGTTGAGGATTCTCGGATTTCTTCTGGAAATGTTATGTTTCAAAATAAAATTCTTCCAGGTGGAATCTGGTTGAGATTTGAAGTTTGAGTTGATTTCTTAGCAATTGGAAGTAAAACGCTGCCGTTTTGGATGAAGTCTGGTGCGTCGTGTGAATTGGCGAGAGCATATGATGAAACGGTATCGTTTTGATAGCGCTAAGAGATCCAGTCAATGCGCGTAATTCGATTTCCAGACGTCAACGCCAGTCAACTCTACTGTAGCTTGCAGCTGGTTTTGCGAGAGAATTAACAACCAGATTTGATGACGTCATCTATGCGACGTCGTTCGTATTAGTTAGAACGCAGCGTTTTGATGCGACGTCTGGTACCAGCTTTTGTGTTTTGAATCAGTCGCATGAAGCGACCAGCTTTTTGTTAGTTGTGCATCCAATCGTCTGGTTGTACAGCTTTTGGGGATTTGAAAACCAGTCGTTGGCTTCTGAAGCAGCGACCAGTCGAGGGATTTGAAAAACCAGTCGATGGTTTATTGTATCTGCTGGTCTAACCAATCGGGGAAGCAACATGATGTCGTTTTGATTTATGAAACAGGAACATTAATACGACACCGTTTGAATTAGTTAGCGGGACCAGTCGATGAAGTATTTGAGTGTGACCAGCTTATGAGTTCTTTCAGTAGAGATTTGGAACCAGTCGTTGGTGTGGCGACGTCGTTTGGATTAATTATTACGACGTCGTTTTGATATTAAAGAAACGCAACGTCTGGGTATTATTGCGATTGAGTATTTCAGCAGCTGGTTATCCAGAACAACGAATCATGAAGTCTGAACAACAGTTGGGAAATCTAGTTAACGGTATATATTGTTGCAAAGATCTATTTTGAAGCGGTGGGAGTTTATCCCATTTTGATAGATGAATACTCAGCATGACACGTTGAATTCGAATTGAACACGTTGGAAATGCTGCAGACAACAGAGATATTCTCCTATAAATAAGATTGAATTCGAATCCTAGTAGCTTGGCTACAGATATCAGGAAGTGAATTCTGTGGATATCTTTGGGAATTCGTGTGACGAGATTTTAGAAGTGAGAATTGAAGTATCTCAGAACAGAGAAGTAACGAAGGTATAATTTAACAGTGAGATTCAGGGATTAGACTACTCAATAATGAGATTTCTTGAGTTATCCCGATGAAATCACATACTCTTTGATTACTATTCTTGATTTAGAACTTGAATTGTATGTGTCGATCCATCGCAGGTAGTGGATCTTTTATATTTGCATGAGTATTGCATAACGACGAAGAGAATATGAATTGATTCTAAATGCCCAGGACTGAGATGACCTGATGGATATCTTTGGGAATTCGTGTGACGAGATTTTAGAAGTGAGAATTGAAGTATCTCAGAACAGAGAAGTAACGAAGGTATAATTTAACAGTGAGATTCAGGGATTAGACTACTCAATAATGAGATTTCTTGAGTTATCCCGATGAAATCACATACTCTTTGATTACTATTCTTGATTTAGAACTTGAATTGTATGTGTCGATCCATCGCAGGTAGTGGATCTTTTATATTTGCATGAGATTGCATAACACGAAGAGAATATGAATTGATTCTAATGCCCAGGACTGAGATGACCTGATTTTCGAAGTTGGAGTTAACTTCGATAGATGGATATCCATGTCAAGATCGGATACGAATCTTGATGGCGTTGATGTGAAATGAAATCAATTCTGAACCGAGGAATTGAGATAGATTCATTGCATTGCATTGTAGAACTGATACTGATTGATATGTGTTTATTTGTTCTATTGCATCTATCTGTTGATTATACTGAGATGATTCTCACCGGAGTTTATCCGGCTGTTGTTTTGTTTTGTATGTGTGCATGACAACAGGTAGGCGAGAGCTGAATTGATTTGGGCAAGGGTAGTGAGAGCTGGCTACCTAGAAGAAGGACGTCAAATAAGAAGTACGAGAGATCTGTTGTTAGTATAGTCTTTGAATAATTAGTGTCATTGTGATGAAATCTGGTTATAGTTACTGGTTAGTTGTGTACCGATAAATGTAATAGATAAACCGTTGTACATTTTCATTCTAGTTATGAATAACCAGCTTTTGGAGATAACCGTGGGTATGCTTTGTTACATATGACCAGCTTCCGCGAAGCAAACGTTAAAAAAAACATTTTACCAGATTTTACTACTTAAACTTGCTGGTTTAATTAAACGCTAATTAAACGCCCTAAGATGAGATTAGAAGAATAATTGTGAGCAGAGAGCCTCACAACTTAGCTGGTACAGTGAGGGGACGCCCGAGCTGGTCCAGCTAAGGACAACCAGATCGCAGAGTGGCTCTGTGAAAGAAGAAACCAACTGGGAAGGAAACCAACTGGAAAACAAGCTCAGTGCAAACCAGCTCGAAGACCAGCTGGGAAAAACCAGCTCAGCAACCAGCTGGTAGAGACCATCCCAAAGTTCAGCAACCAGCTCAATGGACAGAACAGAGAGAAGAGCAGAAATCAAGAGCAGAATCTATCAGATCAACGAGCAAAGCAATTTGAACTTTAACTTATGCAAAGACAGTTTATTAGAGTTAAAATTGATTTGCTGTGTTGTCCACATCAGGTACAGATTTTTATAGTGCGCACATGCTCAAAGTCTACAAAGCCTGCAGAAGCATTAAATGCAAAGGACACAAAGTACAACTATGACAGAACTTTTCAGAAGCCTTTACAACGGCTATATGCTTTGTGCCCAACGGATTAAATCTTCACAGAGGCTATATATAAGATGAGCAGTAGAAGATGAAAAAAGAGAGGTGTGCATGAGCAAAAACAGATTAATCAATTCGACTGCACAACCATGTGAAGATAGCAGAAAACCAGCTCGGAGAGGAGCACTTCCCAGTGTGTGAGAATAAATTCGAGAGTGAGCATACACTGTATAATTCTCACACACAGATTCACTCACATTTGATAGCTGAGAGCTTAATATTAGATGAGTGAATCATAAACACAAGTCATTGTGGCGGGGGCCGTTGTAATCAAAGTCTTCTAGTGGATCCTTCCCGTTGCGGAAGAAGGGGAGATCTAGGAGATTGAGCTCCGAACTTCCAGAAACAAATCACAGCGCATTTCTTTACTGCTTTACTACATTGATACATACGCATTGCATATTTACAACTACGCATAAAATTGTTTAAATGGGCTTTCGAATTTAGAGTGCAGTTGAGTTATTTCCGCATGTTTTATATACATTACTCAATCTGTATCTCGGTGCACAAAGTATTCAAGAACACTAAGCTATTGCAGCTCAAGTTAAGTTAACCAGATCATTCGACCGTGTGTCGAGCTGGTCTCAGCTTCCAGCTGGAACCGGCATGTTTAGCGCTCGCTTTATATCGGGTTGGTTTCAACTTCCAGCTGAAACCAGCTTGGTTATTGCGAACCCGATTTCAATTTATGGATGAATCATGCGTCTTGTCATTCGATCTGGCTACACCCTCTAGAACTGGTCATTGATCGAATAACTAGTCATTGCACATAGATAGAGGGTTAAATCGATCCCCAACATATGATCATGAGCTGATCTTCATCATCTTCAGAACTATGGGTTTCTCTATCTAGCAAAGTTCTTCCCATTTTATGACTGTTCATGACTTTTCTAGATAGAGTCCCTCCTTCTTGGATCAGCACTTGATCATCTTATCCAGCTGGTTTGTCCTTAACCAGCTGGTTTCTACTCTGCTCCCTATATCGAGCATATTCTTCATATGAGCTGTCCACCAATCTGGTTTTCTTAGTTGAACCATGTTGGTTTTATGAAGACTACTCGAGTGCCCCACCAGCATGCAGATTCTTCCTCGTCCAAGGTGGGCACTTCGAGCTAGTCTCTCTTCTCGTTGAAACAGCTCTCTTGTCTTGGCTGACCTTCTAGCTGGTCGTTCAGCGAGGTATAGTGTACTCCGATGGTGATCGGCTCTGCACTCGATCACTGCGCTTGTACCTGTCTTCGCACTCAATCACTGCTCTTGTGCGCTGCACTTGATCTGCACTTGAGCAATTCTGCGCTTCAATTACTGCACTTCAATTCTGCTCTTGATTCTGCGCTTGAACTGCTCTTCTCCTTTACCAAGCTGGTAAACCAGCTTGAAGTATTCTTTGACCTGGTAAAGACAGTGCTGATCCAGCTCGGCGTCCACTTACTGTACCAGCAAAGATATCTTCAACTCGACCAGCTTGGGCGTCTCCTCAATGTTCCAGTTTGGATATCTCCCTGTTTCTTCAATCAAGTGCACTGCACATATCACGAAAGCCGTTAGTACGATAGAAGCAGATTTTGTGTGTATCAAAATTTTGATTCTGATATGTAAAAACAGATCCAACAATCTCCCCCTTTTTGATTGACACAAAATCTGGATAACATATGCATGTATGTTTATGCCACGAAATGTTTCTCCCCCTTTTTGTGGGAATCAAAAAGAGTTTGAAATTTTGTCTCCCCTTAATATTTAAAGCAAAACTCCCCTCAACATATCATGGGGTAATTTTATTTTCGAAATAAAAACATTATGCACAAGGAGATAGTTTTGTCGAAAACTTCATGTATGCATGAGATTTTTAAAAACTCTATGCTACTCAAAACTTTCATTCATTAGGACAAGAGGAGCAATAGAAGATTCAATTCACAGAATCTCTTCCATTTTTCCCTAAGGTTTAGCCTCGCTCTGCCTTAGAGATCTTGGCGTCCACAGACCTTGCGCAATCTGTCAGCTCGTCGGAAGAAATGTTGCCGCTCTTTCTTTTCGAGAAATTGCTCTGTAATTCAATGGACATTCCTCCCCCTATCCATATTCAATGAGTTTTGAAAACCTTATAAACGTTGCAGCATACACAGGCTTTCGAACAATCAGAGCAGACATGAATTTTAAAACCGTTTAAAAACATTTTTCGAAGAAAATTCACTATTCAAGAACAACCTGCTATGATAACACTTGTTAGGATCGATTTACCCTCTATATACTTGTTATTTTGAAAATAATCGGCACTTAGAGGGTGTAACCAGATCGAATGATAAGACGCAGGATTCAGCAAGGCATTGAAGCCGGGTTGCGATAACCAAACTGGTTCCAGCTGGTTGTTAAAACCAGATTGATACAAAGCAAGCGCTAAACATGCTGGTACCAGCTGGATGCTGAAACCAGCTCGACACACAGTCAAACGATCTGGTTAACTTATCTTGAGCTGTAATAGCTCAGTGTTCTTGAGTACTTGTGCACTGAGATATAGATTGAGTAATGAATATAAATCATGCGGAAATAACTCAAACTGTACTCTTAAATTCGACAGCCTTTTAAACAGTTTAATGCACAGTTATAAATATTCAATGCGTATGTATGCAAGTACTGAAAGCCGTAAAGAATATACGTTGATTTGTTTATGGAAGTTCGGAGCTCAATCTCCTACATCTCCCCTTCTTCCGCAACGGGAAGGATCCACTAGAAGACTTTGATTACAATGACCCTCGCTGCAACCCACTCCTACGACCCGCAGCCGCAAGAACTCCTAGCCACTCCACTGCACACCAGCCCGCAAGCTGCGTGTGTCTAACTCACTTCTTTACTGCCTCAGTGAGAAAGGCGACACTTCTTTACTGTCTCAGTGCGAAAGACTACATACACTTGTTTAACGTCTCAGTGCGAAAGACAACTAGAATTATTTAACGTCTCTGTCCAAAGACTACAATGGAAGTCGTTTGATTTGATTCACTCAACTACTCTGTTAAGCTCTCAGCTCTCATATGTGAGTGAATCTGTGTGTGAGAAATATACAGTGTATTCTCTCTCTCAAATGTATTCTCACACCCTATGAAGTGCTCTTATACGAGCTGGTTTTTCATTTTCTTCCCAGGTTCAGTGTTGTGCTTTCTTCTGATGTTTACATTTTGGTTTGGACAACACTGTTATGACTTCGCTCTTCTCCACTTATTCAATCAGCTGCTTGTGCTCTGTTTTATAGCCTTGCGCGGAGATTTGCCCATTGGACACAAAGTGGCAGACGTTGAAAGGTCTTCTGACACTGTTGTACTTTGCGTCCTTTGTCAATAAATGCGTCGTAGGCTTTTCTTCACTTTAGTCACGTGAGCATTGTTCTAATAAGACAAAACAAGCAAGTCGATTTGAATACTAAATAGTATTTTTCATTTAGCGTTGTATTCAAATCTCCTTGCTAATGGATTTGATGGCATCTGCCATGCCGTCAGAACTGGTTTGACTTTAACCAGCTTGCCAGCTTGTTCGTCAATCTGATCTGCATCGAGCTGGTCTTGTTCGAGCTGGCTGCTTCTTCAAATCGTTCGGAGCTCTCTCCTTATCCTCTTGTTTGCAACCGCTCTTGAGCAACTTTTCTGATTTGCTCTGTCATCTGATCTTGAGCTAATCTTCATCATGATAAGAACTATGGGTTTCTCTATCTAGCAAATTTCTTCCCATTTTTATGACTGTTCATGTCTTTGCTAGATAGAGTCCTCCTTCTTGGATCAGCTCTTGATCATCTTATCCAGCTGGTTTGTACTTAACCAGCTGGTTTCTACTCTGCTCCCTATATCGAGCAGATTCTTCATATGAGCTGTCCACCAAGCTGGTTTTCTTAGTTGAACCATCTTGGTTTTATGAAGACTGTCAGGCCCCGTGCTAATTACCAACAATTAACACAAAATAAGCGCATAATTACGGAAGCTTAAAAACAGGGCTTAAAAATTTTTCAAAATACAAAGGCCTGAACTTCAAATCATTCATTCAAAATATTCGATATTCAAAATATAAGTTTACTCGACTCGATACAGCAAGTAACCACATAAATCAATTCAAAATACAGATCCCCCAAATACAATAAAACACGGGACATCCCCCGGTTCAATACATATCATAAATAAACTGGGACTCAGGGATGCGGGGATCGACCAACTGAACTTCCACTCGGTCCAGCTTGGTTACCTGAAACTCCTGCAAATGGGTAACACAGACCCAAACAACCAAAAGCAGGAAAAGAAATACGAGGTCAAGCCTCAGTACGAAGAGCTATCAAAGCAGTAAACATGCAACAAGCTATAATCAATGCTATGAATGCATGAGGGCTATCAAAAAGTCGGATAGCTAGACCAGTCTATCAACTGGCAACTCAAATCAAGCCTCTATACCACACACAGCCAATCAGCCGGTGGAAATCATTCCAGTCGCAAGCTATCCAGTCGCAAGCTATCCAGTCGCAAGCTATCCAGTCGCAAGCTATCCAGTCGCAAGCTATCCAGTCGCAAGCTATCCAGTCGCAAGCTATCCAGTCGCAAGCTATCCAGTCGCAAGCTATCCAGTCGCAAGCTATCCAGTCGCAAGCTATCCAGTCGCAAGCTATCCAGTCGCAAGCTATCCAGTCGCAAGCTATCCAGTCGCAAGCTATCCAGTCGCAAGCTATCCAGTCGCAAGCTATCCAGTCGCAAGCTATCCAGTCGCAAGCTATCCAGTCGCAAGCTATCCAGTCGCAAGCTATCCAGTCGCAAGCTATCCAGTCGCAAGCTATCCAGTCG
Source organism: Dorcoceras hygrometricum (assembly GCA_001598015.1). Classification (NCBI taxonomy): domain Eukaryota; kingdom Viridiplantae; phylum Streptophyta; class Magnoliopsida; order Lamiales; family Gesneriaceae; genus Dorcoceras; species Dorcoceras hygrometricum. The sequence goes on along the minus strand of KQ989095.1, from coordinate 3,308 downwards.
CAAGCTATCCAGTCGCAAGCTATCCAGTCGCAAGCTATCCAGTCGCAAGCTATCCAGTCGCAAGCTATCCAGTCGCAAGCTATCCAGTCGCAAGCTATCCAGTCGCAAGCTATCCAGTCGCAAGCTATCCAGTCGCAAGCTATCCAGTCGCAAGCTATCCAGTCGCAAGCTATCCAGTCGCAAGCTATCAACAAAAGCTGGTATAATCCTCAAAACTGGTACCAGACGCAACACTCGAAACGCAGCGTTTCAACTTAACCATACGACGTCGCGTTGCTCCCTCGACTGGTTCCTCAAATCCACAGCTGGTCATCCAGTCGCAACACTCAAATCGTAGGGTTCAACTAAATCAAACGACGCCGTTACTCACACGAGTATCGCTACCCGCAGCTGCTTATCCAGTCGCAACACCATTCCCCTTCGCGACTGGTTCTTCTATTCTTCGATTGGTCATTCTCTCACGAGCGCAACGACTGCCAGACGCAACACAAGCGCAACAACTGCTTTTCCATTCCACCAGCTGCAAGCTACAGTAACCATCAAATTCCAAATCCTACCAGTCGTTGGCTACAGCACGGTTGATTCAATATTTGGAGGAATTTGACAACTCTTAATCTTCGAACTCACGTGGCTGATCCCAAACAATGGAATTAACCAACAATCTAAATCTGAATCCTCACAAAGACTACTCGAGTGCCCCACCAGCATGCAGATTCTTCCTCGTCCAAGGTGGGCACTTCGAGCTAGTCTCTCTTCTCGTTGAAACAGCTCTCTTGTCCTGGCTGACCTTCCAGCTGGTCCTTCAACTGGTCGTTCAGCGAGGTATAGTGTACTCCACTGGTGATCGGATCTGCACTCGATCACTGCGTTTGTACCTGTCTTCGCACTCAATCACTGCTCTTAGGCGCTGCACTTGATCTGCACTTGAGCAATTATGCGCTTCAATTACTGCACTTCAATTCTGCTCTTGATTCTGCGCTTGAACTGCTCTTCTCCTTTACCAAGCTGGTAAACCAGCTTGAAGTCTTCTTTGACCTGGTAAAGACAGTGCTGATCCAGCTCGGGCATCCCCTTAGTGTACCAGCAAAGATATCTTCAACTCGACCATCTTGGGCATCCCCTCACTGTTCCAGTTTGGATATCTCCCTGTTTCAAGTGCACTGCACATATCACGAAAGCCGTTAGTACGATAGAAGCAGATTTTATGTGAATCGAAACTTAGATTCTGATCTGTAAAAACAGATCCAACAGTCTGTATAAAATTATTTTCTCTATACTATACAATCTAGCTTTTAATGCTCTGAGAAACTTTGCTGAAAACTATTCTGCTAAGATTTTTCTTCTTTTTCAAATCCTCTTCCTAATACCCCCTTATTTATTTCTTCTTACCCCCTTCTTGGCCTTGTAGGCAGTCATAGTTTTGATGTTTAACACCTTCAGGGGGTGAAGAAATGTCGACTCCCCAAGGTCGACGAGAACACTTCTATTATAACATGATAAGCTGTAGAGAAACTCTCTGAGATTGCTTAGTAGTGGTGCCATCATCGCAGTAAAAATCCCAAAGTGTACAATAGCCACCATCATCTCAAACCTCTAGGTAGTCATGACACCCTACCTTGGTTGTCAGAGATTTAACCAAAATGTCGTCAATAGACAATATTAAACCTCCAGTGGTTTCTTCTTGCTAAAGTTCTTGAAGTGAGCACCATAAAGAGAGAAAACACTTCATCTTCTCCACCAAACTCTTCTCCAACCTAGAAAATATAGTAATCCCATCTCACGGCAGATTGAAAGTCTCCTAAAAAATTTAGAAAATGACCTCTGGTATATTCAAGATGCTGACCACCCATCAACCACATATGCCAATTCAAAGATTTGAGAGACTGCCTCCTCATAGATAGACCTAGAAAATCTCAAAAACCTCTTAGTCCAAACAACTCCAGATCTTGAATATGATCACCTTACCCTCATCCTGAAGAGAAAAGACACTATTAATTGATTTGCAAAACACTTCTTGAGATAGATTCCATGTGTGTATATATAAACGACAGTGTATCACACGCTTTGACAGTATATGTTGAACGATGTTTAAGTTAAATATAGTACTTATTTGAAAAGATGCTCAAAATGACATTGAAACTAAAACGCTACCTTTCATGCATTTGATGTGTCAGCAGAGGAACTGTCAGTTCAAGAGTTCGATAAGACCATAATGTAAATGACTGGAGCTAATTTAGATCAGCTTGAGCTCATTCAGCTGAATAAAAATCTTATCAGTTTGATCTGATGTTCCCTTGAGATGATAAATGTTAGAACTAAATGTAAATATAACTCAAGACATATCAATTAGACCAAGAATATTTCTGAACTAATAAAAAAACTTAGCTTCTCGTAGAGGCTTTGTGAAAATATCAGCAACATGCTGATCTGATGATACATGTTCCAACAGAATTATCATCTTAAGCACATGATCTTTGATGAAATGATGTCTTATATCAATATACTTGGTTCTCTGATGAAACACATGGTTTTGAGTGATGGCGATTGCACTCGTGTTGTCATAGATAATGGGTGCGTCACCTGCATCAACGCCATAGTCTCCCTGTGAGGCTCTCTGCCCACAATTAATCTTCAAATCTTAATCAGGGTTATTAAGGAAAACTAAACAAGTGTAACAATCTAATCTGATTTATAAAAAAACAATTTTTTTATTTTTTTTTTTATATCAGCAGAAGCGTATTAAATTCAGCAGACACAGACTAAATTCAACTGGTAGCGCAAACTTGATTCGTATATACACAAGCTTCACAGTTCACTTTGGTTACACGCTAAGTTATCTAGTACATGCTGAATTCTTATATACAAAATCAGACTTGAGCAACCTAACATCAATTATTCAACTATCTAGATTATCAGCTGGTGTTGCGCCTTCCTGCTGCTGATCCAGCATCTAAATAATTAGCTTTCGCTACCCGTCATTGTTTCCCCCTAGTTCTTTCTTCCTCCTGTTGTCATGCACACATACAAAACACAACAACAGCCGGATGAACTCCGGTGAGAATTATCTCAATATAATCAGCAGGTACACATAAGAACTCAAAATGCTTCAGTTAACGTTTTTACACTCTGTTCCTTGCTTCTGAAGATACTTGCAAGCTCAAAGGTCGAAAACTGAAATTCAGATATTCTCAGCATTTCAAATTCAATCCTCTATATATATACAACGCTCTTTGTATTTCTTGCAGCATTTCCAACGTATTCAATTCGAGTTCCACGTGTCATGCTGAGTAGTAAATCGAGATATACAT